>OY757920.1:60010044-60477544 GCA_963585895.1 Sepioteuthis lessoniana
ATACTTTAAATGTACTTACGTGAGGTTTTCTAATAATAAATATTCAACTAACAGGTAAAAATTGAATTTTGGTATCATGATGGGTTGTGTTATCTCTCCACTACTTTATGTATTAGTAATAGAGATGATGTTACTTAGTGCCAGTGTCAACACCAATCAAATAACTGCTCCATCTATGAAGGCTTCTATGGATGATGTAACTCTAATTGCAGAATCCAGATCACACATGGAACAACTCCAAACTAAAACCAAAACACTTGTTAATAAATTTGAAAGGATCCTAATAAAATTATATAGACAAAATGTGTCTTTACTATTTAATCAAACACACACACACATATATATATATATATATATATACACGCACACACATACACAAGAGTGAGTTGATTTTTTTTTTGCTATATTTTGGTAGGTGCTAGTTTGTAATGCATATATAATTTGACCAATCAGTTCAAGCTATGGGAGTTACCTGCTGTGGTTGGTAACATTGTGGTCATTAATATGCTGATACATTGTGCTTAGCTTCACTCTGTAGGATTTAAAAGATGCACAGAAAGATTCAACATTGTCTAATTCAGGAACTTATGCTTTGCCAGTTCACACTGGGCTTATAGCCCAGTATGAACTGGCAAAGCATAAGTTCTTAAATCTGCAGAAGCACCCAAAAACATTTGCTGTGCAAAAAGTGAAGGTGCAGTTGATCACAATACAGTAACCCGATTGTTGAAAAAATTTTGCTCAATGTTCCTAGAATCTCAATAATCAGGCAAGGTCAGTTAGGCCTAAAAGCATGGATTTCAAGACTGTGCTCTAAGCCATCGAAGCAAACTCGGAGAGTATCAAGTGAACAAGATATCTTGGTATCCAGTGTGGTTTGTCATATTCACAAACTTGGCAAAAGCATCTGAAGCTGCTGAATTGTGTCTCATGTAATCAAAATCTTTTAAAAAAATCTTCCTTGTACTCACCTTCCTGTTCTTCATTTAATAACAAAAAGGTATAAATCAGGGTTTGTCTTCAAAATGTAATGGCTAAAGAGCTGGATTACAGCCTTGAAGTAAGCAAGTTTGGACTCCAGTTGTGCTATTATATTCACTTTCAGATTAGTACTCTCAGGAAAGGTAAGAACCTCTTTATTCCCCAAGCTGTGGGTTTGATAGTCTCACTACTGTTCTTCAATAAGGATGGCTTTGGCATTAAATAAACCATGAAGGTTGATATACCATTAAATCAAGAAACCAAACAAAAATTACTGAATATAAATTCCTTCTGGGACAGTTTGTTTAATATAGTTGGGAGATGTTTTCATTGCCATTTGTTTTCATTTCTCAAATCCAACATAACAAAAATATCAATTAATTAAAGAATTTTCAGAATATCCTGGTTTGGTTTCTTTGTTTAATGGCATATCAACCTTTGAAGGTTATTTAATGTCAAAGCCATCCTTCTTGAAGAATAGTAGTGGTACTATTTAACCCATAGCTGGGAGGATAAGAGGGTTCATACCTTTGCCAAAGGTATTTGTCTGAAAGTGAATGTAATAGCACGACTGCAGTTTGGACTTGCTTACTATGATTCCACAGTCAATCATTTTAACCATTACACTACGAAGACAACCCCTGAATATTCTAGAATCTTCATGGTAGACAATGACTATAACAAAATGATAAAGATTTTTTTAAAAATGTTTTTGAGTTAAAAATATATGATAAATGAGATCAATGGAAATTATCTTTTGAATATTTAAGTTGGTACATCAATAAAAAAAAAAAATAACAATCAGTTATAAAAACTTGACATGTTTCACTAGAGGTCTGATATCTTCAGACACTTTAAATTACATTTATTTACCTTTAATGTTGATTTATCTTTGGTAATAAAATTATTTGCTGATGACACCAGCCTTTTGTTGAGACATAGCAATATGATTTTCTAAACTTATATATATATATATATATATATATATATATATATTGTCATCCACTGACAGGCTGTTTTGTTGTATCATAACTCTTCAGTGTGGCTAGACATGTAGGACGCTTGAAGCTGGGATTGAAACCCACCCAACTTTACATTAGACTTAGTATCATACTGCTCAGCCAACAAGCGAACCCCATCAGCTTGGGAATTATATAACACTATATAACATGCATTTTGCTCCTGGATCATTTGTGTTATTTCTTAATTGCTTATATTACAAAAAAGGAGAGAAAATGAGCATTATTTCCTTCTACCTTTGCTTTTGTGCACTGAATAACAAAATCTGAGAAGTAATCTATTTTTTATGTAAAAATAGACAAATTTGCTCATTTTATTTCAATAAAGTCTGAATGATACAAATCAGGAATAAAAATTTTCATCAAAAATGAACCAAGATATTTAGAAGTTAATAGTTTTCTGAAATTTGAAACTGGTACATAAATCTCTTTCATATACCAACTTCCAAATATAGATTCCCTAAATGTTTTTGTTATATGCCCTTTGGACACAAAAACAAAGTTTAAAAAGAAAAATAGGTCTTTTCTATTTACTTAAGACATAATCAATTGGAAAATAACACTTTCTGCCCAAAAACGAGAACAAGAGAAAATTTTGTTACATATCATTATGAGGAATTTTGTTGCTATAACTCATCTTAGAAATTCTATGTGATATTTTTCAGAGGTAATAATCAGGTAGACTACACTTCTTTCTCTTGGACTTTTTCTCTTTTTTTTCACAAAATTTTTTCTCCTTCTCTATTCTCTGCATTACTTGGTGTTTAAAAAATTTTTTTTTTCCAACCAATTCTCTCTCCACTTTTTTCATCACATTTTTTCCTTTTTTTGTTTACTTGAATGATTAGAAAATATTTTTCTAAACTGGTATTACTGCATTCTTCATTTATGACAGGAGCAATGTCAGCTATAAAATTTTTATCATTTAAGATTAAAAGGGAGACAATTGGTAACTGGTTTTGTTTATTTCAGTGATATTTTTTCTTGTGATGCTATTTTCAGTCATTGGTGAAATTATTCTTTATATCAATTAGTTAGTTGGGGGACAAGATCACAAAGTTCTTTACCATTTTAGCCTTTCAGTAATTAATAACAAACAGAGACTATAGTTTCTCCTCAACAGAAATGTATTCTTGATAACAACTGACAAAGCAGAAGACATGGAAATCAGTCATTTGAAGTTTGCAATGACTATATACTACCTCACAATACAGGAAGAAGATTTTTATCATAGAGATTTACTTCCTGTAACCCTGCTAAACATAGCAACCAGAGCTCTATGCCTTGATAACAAGTAACCTGTATTTTGTTAGAGACTGTTTATTCTCGACCTATTCACACCTAACCCTCCAATCAGAAGACTGTTCCTCTGTCACTTGCTGACAAGGTATAATTATGGATCTATTTGACCCATAGATGGAACCTAAACAGGTAATATAACTCTGAGTCCAAGGGGATCCAGTTAGGTTTGGTTTGGTTTTATGGCATATCAACCATTGTAGGTTATTTTATGCCAAATCTATTTTAACATTTACAAATAGTTCTATTTTCAACAATTCAGTTTAGTCTAAGTACGCAGTTTGAATGTCAAAAACAGTTCTATTTCAAAGAATTCAGTTTTAAGGTTAAAATAGTTCTATTTCAAACAATTAAGTTTAGCATGAGTATAGATTTTTGTTTACACACAGTTAAATATCAAAACAGTTCTATTTCAAACAATTCAATTTAGCATAATTACACAGTTTAGTTCTATTTGACCCATAGATAGGACCCTATCAGGTGCTACCACTCCAGGCCAGAGTGGACCTAGGAGCAATGGCAATGAAGGGGTATTCTGAATTTCCCAAAGCTCCATCATTACTGGAGCCTCACCATCAGATTATTTAGTGTCATACCAGGACATTCATTGGGGAAATCTTACCCCTCTGCAAATATGCAATTGATATATTCTACCAATCATGCCAACTGGGCCCAAAGTGGACTTGGGATAAATGACAATGAAGGGTTGATTTCACACTCTCCAGACCTCCAAAACTTGTGTCTCACTGCCTGATGCAGTTTATTGTCCTATCCAGGACAAATTAACTGCTTTTCAGGAACAGGTTTGTTGGCTAATCTCAGTAGCACATTAAAGTAATATAGTTTTTCTTATTATATAAAAATTGCTCATTATATCATATATTATTTAGAGTGGAGATGTCTCAAGTTATGGATCATATGGAAGTCTGACCTATCCAATAAAATAAAATGCAATTTCTTCCAAGCAGCAGTTGTGTCAATTCTACGATATGGATGCACCACATGGACACTGACTAAGCATATAGAGAAAAAGCAAGATGAGTACTGTACAAGAAAGAATACTACAAGCAATTTTGAACAAATCTGAAAGCAACATCCCACAGAACAGCAGCTGTATGGCCACCTACTTCTGATCTCTAAAACCATCCAAATAAGATGAACAAGACATGTAGGACACTGTTGGAGAAACAAAGACGAACTAATAAGTGACATTCTCTTATGGACCCCTGCAAACGCATATGCTAGTGTTGGCCGACCAATGACAACTTACTTAAAACTGTTCTGCAGGGACTCAGGAGATAATGTAGAAGACCTGCCAGGAGTGATGGATGATAGGGATGAATGGTGAGAGAGAGTCAAGGAAATCCATGTCATCAGTACGATCTGATGATGATGGTATTATATCATACTACTTTGATAGACTGGTGACTCTGTTGATGAGACTGAGAATATGCTGACTATTTCTTACAGAGGAGTAATGCCCACCCAACTCCAAAAAAAAGGGTGTCCTGAGAATTACACTTAATTGTAATTGTTAGTGAAGCTTTAATTCTGTTGGTCTGGGGAGTGTGGAATACACCTTTATTGTTGTTACTTCTAGCTTATGATGACCTAGACTGATAGTGTCTGTTAGAATCCAATTTATGGGTCAAATAGTTTTTTTTAACAATTATTCATATTTAGTAGGATCTTGTGAAGAAAAAAAAAGTGCACTAACAACTACAAAAAAAAAAGTGAATATAAATATAGAATGAATGGGATTCCTTAAACTCCAGGCATAAAATAACCCTAGATGGATTGACATACCATTAAAGTCAATCACTCAAATAACATACTGAATATAGTTTGTAATAGAGTTTTAGCTGTTGTTAGAGATTGTAGTCGAGGGTGACCTGAAGGCTTCCTTTTCAATAACTACTACAGCGAGGTGAAGGGGAGGGCAATACTCCTTTCTCAGAATTGATTCACTTTACCCTTCATCCATCCCTTATAATGCTGAGTGTTAAGCAAGGAGGCATCAAGTACCATTTTTTGAGTCTTTGGTATGACTTGACCTGGGATTGAACCCTGGTCTCCCAGGCCATTGGCGAACACTCTACTCATTAGGCAAATGGGCCGGTTTAATAGTAGCTTATTGTTGTAATATATATTTCAACATATAAAATATATATCAACAAGAACATTATTTTCTATGGAAGATGTGTCACATTCTTTTTATATAAGAAAAATTATTATATGATTAATGAGTAGAGAATATCCGGGTATATTTTAAAATGCCTGCTTCAAAGAAAGTGTTTTATAAGTTATTATGTTTTGTGCTTGAGTTTATGATGCAGTATCAGGTTAACCTTTTAACCTGGATCTGAGTATTGGACAATTCTCTTTTACATCATGGCCACTAAAGTTAATAACTTATTTATGCATTCAGCATCTGCAATATTTGAGTGTGTAATCATCAACTGCAGTGGATTCAATTTAAAGCTATTATATTAGCATGGGAATTCTACCTTCAGAAAACATTTCTGCAAGAGTAAGTGCATGAAGCTCCCAATGGAAGAGTTTCAACTGATTTTGCACTGAAATTGGAAGGTCACAATTGCTAAGAAAAATAAGTGGTCATGCCATTGTAACCTCAAATAATGTTACATCTTCATAACTGCTTATAACTGTGTGGAACTCTTGAGTTAAAAAACAAAATATCTCTTCAAAACAATGTACTAGTTAATAACTACACCAACACAAAAAATACATATGTGAAATGTGGGTGAGACTCATTAATCTTCATCAAGTCATACTAAGAGTATAGAGTTCCTTGATTCTCACTCAACATCTGCCTACATCCTCCATCATTCCTGGCAGAGCTTCTAGACGGTATCCAGTGTCTTCTAGATGGTATCCTTGCTGGTTGGTCAACACTGGCGTGTCCATGTGTAGGAATCCATAATAGGACATCACTCATGAGTTTGATCTTATCTCTCCAGAAATTCTCAGCATGTCTTACTCTTCTTACTTGGATGGCTTGTGAGATAGGAGGTAAGTGGCCGTACACCTGCTGTTTTGTGAGATGTTGGTTTCAGGATTTTTTCACGGCATTCTTATATAGTTCCCATCTCATTTTTTCTGTATGCGTTTTGTTAGTATCCAGGTAGTGCAACCATACAGTAGTACTAACACAGCTACAGCTTCAAAGACATCCAGTTTTATTTTATCAGAGAGATGCATTTTTATAATAGGTTTGTTAATAGACTAGTTATACTATAATAGTAGTACATTGTTGTAATAGGTGAGCAGTCTAATCTCAAAGACCAATTACTATTGAGCAATGAGATTGACCAACATCAGATGCCCTTACATTTGTTGTTTTGCACCAAATCTAAGCTATGCTTATCTTTTTTTTGACTAATGACTAAGTCATGTTGAAAACACTGGTTCTAAATAGATTACTGAAGTTAAGCAGCAGTGGACCTTTTAGTTTCTAAAATGGGTGACTGTTTAGTAACAGCAGACCTATGTACCAGACAAAATAAACTTTTGTAAATATCAGCTATTAGGTGTGGTAAGCAATAATGGCTATCAGTCATGAAGGCAGCAAGCGCAGTTCAAATTCAGTCTGAATTTGTTTTCTTTTTCTTTGAACCAAAGCTCTTTAGAAAGGTATGGACCTATCTAAGATGTAATTAGAGCAGTATAGTGGACTGGGATATCAAATGATGGTAGGCAACCAGTTTAGGAGAAGGATAAACAATACATTCAAAAACAGCTGGGCATTAGGCAAGCAACTCAAGCCTTCAAAAAAATGGTAGCAGTATCATCATAGGCAAAAAATAAATTGTATGCATGAACGAAAGAAACATTTAGATATGTAAATATTGATTTTTAAAAAAGATAAAGACATGAGTAAGATAAAATTAATAGAAATATAAAAAACAAAAAAAAGATGTTTGTAACTTTGACTTTTTTTATGCAACTTCTCCAGCAGTGATAGAAGGTACTAACATTGTTACTCTCGATATATTAACCAAATTTACAGCTTTATCTGTCTTTTTAATGGATAAGTTTCATTATAAGAAGATGAAATGTACACAATCAAATTTATTATATTCATTATCCAATTTATAAATGTTGCATTCTATGGTATTTAAT
This sequence comes from Sepioteuthis lessoniana, assembly GCA_963585895.1. Lineage (NCBI taxonomy): Eukaryota > Metazoa > Mollusca > Cephalopoda > Myopsida > Loliginidae > Sepioteuthis > Sepioteuthis lessoniana. The sequence goes on from OY757920.1 coordinate 60,017,487, forward strand.
TATCTTCAAGAACCAGCTAATGCCACTAAGCCAGCTTTCAAAGCTACAATGCTTCCTAAATAGACAAGTTATATATAGTTGAAGGAATAGATTGTTATAATAGTTTTGGTTTGGTTTGGTTTGCTTACTTTATTTAATGCCATATCAGCCTTCATGGGTTATTTAATGCCAAAGCTATCCTTGTAGAAGAACAGTAGTGGTACTATTTGTTGTGGCCCTGGAAAGGGTCACTAATGAAAATGCAGACATGGATATTAGGTAAACAGATTATATTGCACAAGAAAGATAGAGTTACATAGAAAAGGTAATAAGTCTCGTACTGTTTTGGATAACTCTAATATTGTTCTGTTGGCAGCGAAATCTCTCAGTCCTAATAAAGGTGAGAAGAGTCCATTATGGTGAGATGGGTAAGGCTCCCACAACACTATTTAACCCATAGCTGGAGGGGATAAGGGGTTTATACCTTTCCTGAGATTATTCATCTGAAACAGTGGGACTCCTCCTTGTTGTAACTGGTTAATTAACTGGTCATATATAGTTAAAATAGTATATTATTATAAAAAGTAAGCAGACTTACTAAATTTCCAAGCTATGCACTGACTATAGCAATGACTGAAATTCTTGACTAAAGACTGGGCCAGTAAAATTAGGAGTAACAACAAACAGCAGCAACTGCAATAACATGGTGACCATATATATAAAACTTAACAACAGGAAGGAAAAAAATCTCTCTCTTTATTCAGTAAGTGGGTGACTTCTGTCCCATTTTCAGAAAGCTGCTGACTGTACGAATTTGACAGTAAATCAAACACAAGGAACAATGTAGACACGCAGGTAAAGAATCCATTCTTTTTCTTGCTTTTGTTTTGATTTTGAATACAAAATAAAAATGAATAAATTTAAAATCATCTTGTAACCATCCAGACATGTTTTTTCAATTTACTCACTCACATTGACATAACCTGGCTATGACCCTGTTTGTAGGGCATCAAATACAGAAATCTGTTCATGCAACGTGAAATCTTGACAATTTACAAGTAATAAGGCCAAAAACAATAGGCAAAAAATATACTTCTGAAAGCCTTTATAAGAAACTTTAGAATGTGACACCCTTAGCTCACCTGCCTTGAGGTGCACATTATTAGGTGCAAGCATGTCAATATGGATGTGTGTGGACATAAGTAGATGGTTAGTTGATGGGTTTTAATTGCAGGTTAACCCTCCTGGGGTTATTTTATGCCAAGAAACTTGGCAATGATCTATATTTATATCTATATTTACACATTTGCAGTTAATCGTTAGTTGATTGTATTTTCTGGCATATCAATGCTAAATTTTGTTAACACTTATATTTTAGATATATGATTTATAAACTAAGAATTTGTAGGTAACGGTTTTTGAATAAACCAGAGTTCATTTGTTTGCACATAGTTAAATGGTTTCAAGTATTGCTAATTAATACAAATAATTCAACATTATTCATCTGTTGACACACAGTTGAATGATTCCAAGTATTGCTATGTAATATTGATAAATCAATTTAACATCAGTCATTTTTTGCACATGTTTAAATGGTTTCAAATATAGAAAATGATTAAATACTTCTATTTGACCTATAGATAGGACCCTAACAGGTACTACCACTCATAGTCAGAGTGGACCTTGGAGTAATTGTAATGAAGGAGTACTACACATTCTCCAAAGCTCCAGGACTGGAGTCTCACCATCAGATAGCTTAGTGTCATATCCAGGGTTTGGGGTTTCGCCCTCTACAGAGATGCAATCAGTGTATTCTCGAGGCCCTAGTCAACTGGGTTGGCATAGGTAGAGTATGTGTATGTATGTGTATGGATATGTGTGTAAAGTAGAATCAAAAGAATAGCTAAATGTGTTTGGAAGATCGGCATAGATGATAAAATAGAAAAAGAAGGATTTCTCAATATGGATGAAAGGGTTAATATAATAAATATAATAATAAACTGAATTCTTCAGTTCTAGTATGATCAGGAGAAAAGGATCTCATTTTTTAAGGTACATTAGTTTTGGGGGAACCATGTAGAAAAAGCATGATTGCAGAGTAAATAAAAATGACAAAATATGTGTATTCTAGATTTGTTTTGTTTCTTTTTCCTTTGTGGAGCTGACCCACAGGTAATACAGTTTTAAACAAAACCTGTGCCTGATTAATTTAAAAAAAAAACACAATGTGGGAATACAGTCATTTAGCAGATGAAAATAGCTGGGCTGTGGTCAGTGTTATCACAAGAATTCTCTTTAAAAGAAATTGAGAGAAAAAGGGAGATCTAAACTAAGAAACAACAGGGTATTCTGAGAAAATACATTCTAAATAGAGCTTCTTACAAAATTCCCTAATTCATAATGAAGACAATAAAATGTGACTATGAGGCTCAGCAGAAAATTAAAACCTTTTGCTTTGAAAAAAAAACAACAACCCAAAACCACTGAAAAATGGCTGTTGTTGCATAATTATATGAAGTCTTTTCAGAAGGGAAGAAACATCTCTTGAAGCAATGACAAGAAGGATGATGAAAAGATCATAATTAATTTTTTTTTTGAAAGGTTACAAATTAATTAATGAAACCAAAAAGATGAAAAGGATTCATCATTGAAACAATCACACCAAACCAACAGAATGCTTTCATTTGGAATTTAGGATTATTGAAAGTTGATCAGGATATTTTCCGAGCTGATCTTGGATAATTACAAACACAGATTCTTAGATCTTGAGTAAATTTTATAACAAAATATCCAAAATAGGGTTTAATTAAAAATATTTTGACTTGCAGTGAATGAGAAAATGTTCTCTTCAAAGGGAAAAAAATAGAAAGTTGAGTCATAATGTTTGAAATGCTTGGAGTCATATTGATATATAGCCCACCACAAATTACAGTGGCCGGGGGCGGGGTCACCATCCAGTTCATTGCCAATTATTATAGCAAAAAGAATTTTTGCTATAGAAAATTTATGGCTAAAAATTCATTCCGAACCTTATCTAACAATATTAATACCAGCAACAAATTAATTGTAAAAAAGGAAGGATTAAGTTAGTCACAAAATACTTGAATTTAAATGACTGACTGATGAATTGATTTTAATGGCATGTCAAACCATCTAGAGTTATTTTGTGCTTAGAAATTAGGGAATCACATTTGTTATTTGTTCATGTGTACATTTTTGTGCAGTTTTTCTTAAGAATTTCTTTTGTACATGGCCCTAGAGAATAGGAATCATTTTTAAACAGATGTATTTGACCCAGAGATGGAACCCTAACAGGTACTATCACTCTTGATCAGGGTGGACCAGGAAGTAATGATAATGAAAGGATACTCTGCCAAATGCAGTTTAATGTTATGCTCCTTTTGGTGTAATGGGGGTCTTATCTCTTTGCAGGGGATACAATCAGTAAATTCAATGGTGACTGAGTGGCAGTAAGCCTGTTTCAACAATGTATATAGGCATTATAAAGTTGCAGGCATTAACTTGAAATAATAAGAGGCAGAAGCTCATTGAAATCAAACAAAAAGATTTCAAATAAAAAAATTTTAATGAGCAATATTTTTTAATATGTGCTCAATAATAAAAATGAGCAAAAAAATTTTTTTTTCAATTCTACAATTTAATTCTATTAAAAGATACAATGGAAGGTTTAGCCTCAACCACTCTACTGCCAACATTCATTTCTGACATCCTGAACCAACATTTTTGAAAGTATTACTTTCATTGCTGATGAAAATGTAGAACTAGCAGTGGTGACTATGTGGAAAAATAGCTGAAAAGTTGTTCTCTCCATTTGTATCATAAAGTCCCTTGTATCTGTCATAGTTTTCATGGAAATAAATTGGAGACATCATTTTCAGAGCAGCCCATCAATATATATATACATATATTGAGAGAGAGACAGACTGACAGACAGGTAGAGAGATATTTTTAAATATATATGATAAAAGTAATTTCAAAAATCAATACTTAATTATTAAGTAAAAAAGATTGAATATTTTAATACTCATTTACAAAATTTAAAAAAATCATCTTTGAAATATCACCAGTGAATTTTTTTTATACTGTAATTCATTGCATAAGCTTTTCTAAGAATGACAACATACTTGTGTACACAAGTGTTCATGAATGCACATTTGAATTCACAAGCACACTTGCATAAAAATAAATATATTTATTTGATATCCTGGTGATCATCTAACAGTCACCCATACAAGAGAACAGCAAGTGAAATGCATTGATACTAAATCAAACCAGAGACGTTTTCACCACTTATAAATACATTAGCTTCCTTGCATTAAAGCTACTGTCTAAAGAAAAGAAGTTGACAAGCCAAGTTTTACTCTCTCCTGGATGACATTGTTTACAATAGTAAGGCAGATTGGGCTCTTTAGCCTTGGTAAGCTAACTGATCTAGGAGAAGGAAAACAAACTCTGAATTCAAAACTTGAAGGCATGAAGCAACCCAACCTACTTCACCTCATAAAACTGCAGCATCCTACTAGACATAGTGTAGCTGCAGCCTGATACTCCGCAAGGATTTGTTTGTCATGAAACAATTGCATTTTTATTTAAAAAATCAGTTCATAATATGATTCATCTGGAAAATGAAAAGCAACATTTTGTTCAGTAACTAAATTATGTGTGGGTGAATATCAATTGGTCTATTATCTATTGTTGAATACCAATTCAGAAAAAAAAAACCTTTTAATTTTAAGGAATGAATACCAACCAAGTTGATATTCAGATTTGTTGAATAAGATAGAAATCCACAAAAGAATCCATCATTTAAAAGTGTCTTTCATCTAAATTAAAAATGGGGAAAAGTTTTGATTTTTCTGTCTTCTATAAACTTCCAAGTGGTTTGATATAGCATTTGTGAATTCAACATGCATTCTTATTAGATCCAGCAGACAGTTTTAATGTAAAAAAAAAATTTGATCATCATGGAGAAAGGAGTATTCTCATCAATAGGGGAGGTCAGATAATAAACCATAATCAGCAGGAAGCTATGTTGCTGCAAGACATAACTATGATACTTAATTTAGATTTCTAAACCTTAAAAGAAAAAAAAAATTGTCTGACTGAAATCATTATTCACCATCTAATTACTTGTGTACTGGCAGAGTAAAAAAAAAAAAATGATGGCATATAAAAAGGATTGATATTTTAATCATTATTGTTATTATTATTTTAAGAAAAAGAACACATGGTATAATGATTATTGTCATTTCACTTTGCACTAATGCTTAAGAGAAAGGGATGAATCTTTCTCTCCTTCCCCCCCCTTTTCCCAGGTATGGGTAGATAGTAGGGTAGATTGGGCTCTTTAGCCTTGGTCTAAGAGAAGAGAAAAAACTCTGAATTCTAAACTACAGAGCATGGAGCTAGCAAATCCACTCCATAAAACTCTATTTGCTAAGAAACTTACAGATGAGGCATATTTGTAGCCCCGTAACCTCAAGGGCACAGGACTGTCATGTCAACAGGCCTAAGAATATGCTGACTGTATCCCCCCTCCACCACCAAAAAAGGTGTTTGGTTTGGGTTCTTTGTTTAATGGTATATCAACTCTTTTTAGGTTATTTAGTGCCAAAGCCATTCTCCAAGAAGAACAGTTGTGGTACTATTTAACCCATAGCTGGGAGGATAAGGGAGTTCATACCTTTCACAAGGGTATTTGCCTGAAAGTGAACATAATAGGAAAAGAGGTGTCCTGAGTAAGACACTAAACTGCATCTGAAGGTGAAGTGCAAGATCTGGAGAGTATAGGGTATGCTCTCATTGCTATTACATTTGGATTCACTCTGGCTGGGAGTGGTAATACTGTTATATAGCAGCATAAGGAATGAATATACATGGAGAAAGAATAACCATAACACTTGGTTATAAAAATACAAGTCTCTTTATTCTTTCTTGGAGTCAAAGCTTCAGTAGATGTGTGAAAGACAGAGACAGATGAATGGAGGGAGATGAATACTGCCTGCTATATTGACCAATAACTTCTTCTTAGCTGCACAGTGGCTGACCAAATCTCTTCTGGCTACAAGCTGAGATTGACTCAAGACTGACCATATCTCATGTGGGCATATCATTTCACAATGAGACTACTTCTACTTATTTACACAGGTGCTTCCTGTGCAGTGAAATCTCTGATTGACAGCTTGGTCAAGGGTCAACATGCAACAATGCCTGTCAGGGGCACATCTATGGGTCAAATTGTTTAAAGATTATTTATATTTGATTGGACCATGAGTAAAAAAAACTCTTCAGAAACAACAACACAAAAAATCTAAACTTGAATATATGATGAATGTGATTCCCTAACCTCTGGCATAAAATAACCCTAGACAGGTTCACCTGCCATTTGAATCAATCTATCAAGAGCACAGGAAGTTTACTTACACATAATTATAAATATTTCATGTGGCAGAAGAAAAGGATATCTTACCAATTAGGACTCACCAAGACCCAACCAAAAACACTTTGTCTGATCTGTTGACTGCCTATGAATACAGCCAAATGATATTGGGATTTAACTTCTCAGAAGCCACACACTGTCAAATAAGAAATCTGCGAACTGCCAGTTACACAAAGGCCCTAAGATATGACCATGATTTGTTTTATCTCATCTTCAACTCAGCAAATACTTTCCAAAAGCCAATAAATTTTGTATTGGTCACTTTTCATTTGCCATTTGATTCTCTATCAAAAGTAAACATATCTTCACACACAGCAACACAATATGTCAACCCAAAAATAAAGAACTTACCCAATTCAATGTATCTTTTTTTATAAAAGTATTTCTTTATAAGTCATACAACTTTATTTTCAGTGTGTTCATTTTTTCTACTTGTTCATTTCCCTAGTCCTTTGACTTGTTTTGGCAACAATCTTTTAAGAGCTGATTATAAGTGGACAGGGAAAGTAGAAACAGACTTTACTTACCTCTTTTCTCTCACATATCACTTAGCTACTTCTAGTAAATCTGTCACTCTAATGTGTTTAATTGATTTAAATGGAGTTATAAATTTGTAGATAGGTCATGTTAATGAGCCAGTTATTCTTCGATTAAATAATTCAAATGTAATTTTGCATATTTTTACATCAATAATCAATTAAGTGAAATCTGAGTTTGGTTAGAATTTCTTGCTTAAATATTTTTATTCTCTACAAGAAAAGACATTTAACTATTCTTCAATGTTAAATAAATACAAAAACTGATGACAAATTTATTTTGAGGTGTCTCTAAAACAGAAAATGCTTACAAAAATAAATATAATAAAATACTGTGGAAGAAAGAAATGTTTACATAAAAGCACAAAAGTGAAGATTTTTCTTTTTTTTTTTTATCAAAGATGTGTATATGAAAGGCCAGGTGTTGTGAAACAAGTCTTGTCAAGAAATCTTCCAGATTCATGTTTTAGCAAAAAAAGTTCATTAGATTACAAAACTAACACACAAAAAAATTAAATTCTTATTTTAAATGAACGTGCATATAACATTTGTTTTTTCTCTCTCTACTTTCCATTCTTAGATCAAAACTATTGTGTCTGACACATTATTTCTTTCTGGTGTTGAGAAGCTGCTACATTTAATCAAATGCAAAATGATAAAAAAAATTAATTTGAATTGCTTGAAATTAGACTCAATTTCATTTTTTTCCACTACTTTTTTTAATTTTTTAGCTATATTTTAATTTTTGGCAGGTGAGGAAATTTGGATTGACATTATCTTTATTTTAGATTTAATTAAATTTTTATTCTCTAGTTTTTAAGTTTATCATTTTTCCTTTTAACCAAATCTATCCTGATAATGGTTTAATTGTGAATTCATCCTAACTCATTTTCTACAGATGGCCAAATGGTTTGATATACATCTGCCAAATTTGGCATGTATACTTATCAAACCCGGGGAGTGTTTTAATATATTAATATTAAAAAAAAAAATCTCCTTTAGTGATAATCATGTTTTAATTATGTGGTGGGCTATCTGAAAATAAGCAATAATGATCAAAAACCTACATTGTTACAAGACATAACTAATTATACAAAATTTAAGTTCCAAGTTTCAATAAAAAGTAAAATGGAGAAATTATTTTTCTTAATAAAATAATTATTAAAATTTGATTAAGCTTTATTATTTAACTTTATAGACTGTTTTTCAAGCAGGTGGTGTAAAATAATTACCATATCATCATTGTTTTCTTTTGGATAAACAAAGCAGCCAAATTAAAGTTGATAAATATCTGAAGTGTCTCACAAATTAAAAATTATTTCTCAAAATATCCAATGATATTGTTCTGTGAAAAAGTTTAACTTTAGAAGATTATGTAAAAAATGCAATTGGTAATTGTCTTTTCAGTTACATGGATTTATCTTTTATTGTATCAACTCAAATACTATGTCAATCAAAACGGTTGAATTTTATATAAAATATCTTTGTTTTAATCCAAATTAAAAAGATTTCAGAATGTAAAAAGAAATCAATAAATGAAAAGTATTTCATATGTTATTGTGATAAAAAACATGACTTTCAAGTAGCTAACTTAGAATTATCTGAAAAATCAAATTGTCTGTATCGTTAATAAATGGAGAATCTCTCACTTTCTTTCTCATTCTCTCTCTTCCTTATGGCTGTCTATGTAGATTCAAAAGATATTTAGCCAAGCAGACAAACTCAAAAACTAAAGAAACCATTCCATTATGATATCACAGCCTGCTTTCCTGATAACTTGTCTGCTTTCTTTTCCTTTCTCTTTTGATGTGGCAAGCCACAAATCACTTGATTCATTCTTTATTTCTTTCTTTTACACTTTAATTTTTTCTTTCTTTAAAGATTACAACAAAAAAAGTCAGAGATATCACATGTTCTTTCTTTCTTCCTTTCTTTCTTTTATTTCTTCCTTTTTTGAACATTATGTATACAGATACACAGATGTACACACAGAACACTACACTTGTATTTTATATTATCAGGAGATTCTGTGTGTACCTGTTCAATGTAAATTTTTAATTGATAACAAAGTTTTTGAAATATATATTGGAGATGGTGTTTGTCTAAGGGATTGAATACAACAACTGGAATTCAAACTCTGGACAAAGCTATTTACATTTAACTCAGCACTAATTCATCGGGTAAAGACATTTATCCAATTATCCTCCCTGCAGCTACGGGTAAATTGTAGGGCAGGCTGGGCTCTTTAGTTTTGGTATGACAATCAGTTAGAAGAAGGAAAACTCTGATATGTTGCATCCTGCTCATAGCAGAGGTATTGGGTAAATACATAGACTGTTTTAGAAATAAAATAAGTTGAAAGGATTTATGATATTTGCTTGATAGTCTTAGTATGTCTGCAATTCACATCTTACCCATTGTAGATGAGTACTTCAGTTAGGTCAATATAATTTCACAACTGCTTTGAGTAAGTTAATTAAAAACTTATCAATTCTTTAGAGCTAGACTGCTTTATCTATTGTGTGAGTAATACATGTATGAATAACATCCCTGTTTGTACAAAAGCAATAAGACCTATGTCACATTCTTATTCCCAAGATTGTCCAGAAAATGATTAAAAAGGCTTGAACCCCCAGAGGAAAAAACTATGGATAGTTCTGATGCTACTTTAATCATTTTTTCAAAAACCAAAGTTTGCTAAAAAATTGATAAGATGTTCTTTGTTCATCAAGTTCAGTAATAGTTGTTTGCATATATATATATATATACACAAGGTTCAGATAAAGTTTTATATATATATATATATATATATATATATATATATATATATATATATATACACACATATATATATATATATATAAAAACTTCATCTGAACTTTGTGTGTATGTGTATGTATATATATGTGTGTGTGTGTGTATATATGTGTGTCTACTGGAACTAAAAGAATTTCTAGTTTAAGTTTCATACCATCAAGTAATCTTCAGGCAATTAGTTCCATCATCTTTAATTGCCTGAAGATATTCTCAAATATATATTTATATTCTTTGAAAGAATATATATATATATATATATATATATATATATATATATATATATATATCTATGTATGTATAATAAGTCACATAATAAACAAGATAATAATAATATGTATTCATATTCTTTGAGTAATAATTCTAGTAGGTTGTTTTAGCTCTATTGGTTCATATTTAGCATTTTTAATTTTTATATTTGTGTGACTTAATTTAATGTTTTAACTGATTGATTTTAATGGCATGTCAACCTGTTTAGGGCTATTTTATACCTAAAGGTTAGGCAGCCCAGTCAGTTAGGACTGTAGAATACACCAACTGCATCTCTGCTGAGGGGTAAGACCCTCACCCTCAACGAGTATCCTGGATATGACACTAAACAACCTGATGGTGAGCTTTGGGGAATGTGAAGTATCCCTTCATTGCCATCGTTCCCAGGTCCTCTCTGGCCCTGAGTGGTAGCACCTGATAGGGTCCTATCCATGGGTCAAATAGAACTGTTTGACATTTAAACTGTGTGCAAACAAATGAGTTGCATTAAATTGAATTGTTAGAAAGAGAACTATGTGATCATTTAAGTGTGTGGAAATAAGTTACTGATGTTTTATTGAATTGTTGGTGATACATTGCAATATTTGGACCCATCAGAGCTTAAGCTTGTTTGAAAACATTATCAAGAAAATGTGTTTACAAATCATACATATTTAATATATATGTATAAAGAGGATTTGGCATTAAATAACCCACAAAAGTTGATATGCCATAAAGCCAAGCCAAACCAATGATTAGGCAAGTGCATTCATTGAGCACTTATATTTAAATTTTTTTATGTAGCTATTCCTTGAGAGATTTTTGCACAGACTCATATGGTTTCAGGTGATTATTTCCATTCAATAATAGTCATTTGTTTGCACACAGTCATAATAATAATAATCCTTAGTAAACAATTATAGCTTCAAGTAACTATTCTTAGTAGAAATATTTCACAGTTACAAAGCATCAAGTATTCCTATCCAATACAAATAATTTTTAAACAGATCTATTTAACCAGTAGTTTAAACCCTGGTATATATTACTACTCTGGGTCAGAGTGGGTCTGGGAGTAATGACAATGAAAGAGAACTCTACATTCTCCAGATTTTCAGAACTTGAGCCTCACCACTAGATTTAGTTTAGTGTCCTACCCAGAATACTATTTTTTGACTGAAATCCATTGTATTGTATTTTATTATATATATATATTGTCACATAATATTTTATATATAGGTACATTTTAAAGTTGAAATACTCAACTAACTGGTAACTACAACTCTCACAACATAATATCTCATTACTTTGTATCAAGACCAGGTATTTAAATTTTTTTTATATAGTACTAACATGTAATAGTAAATATAACATTAATTGAATATTGTAAACAACTAGTCAAGTTAAAGTAAATTTATTCTTTTCTGAAAACTTCTGAAATCCTTTAATTAAAAGCAGCAAAGAAAAAAGAAAACAACAAAGTAATTCAAATATTCAAGGAATCATAACACAAATTGAAATACAAATTTAGAGATTCTATTATTATTTCACACCTTGCTTTTCACACTCGTTTTAACAATCTTGAAGCTCATGCAGTGTATCTAAAAAATTCATGAATATTGAAACCTGTAGTTGAATTCACTTTATCGTTCACTGAATATATAGAAGTATATATATATATATATATATATAGGAGTAGCTATTTTAATTAAAAAAAAAAAAAGTTGGCTGGCCATAGTTGAAGGCAACTTGAAGGCTCTATTTTCAATAGCTACTCCTTTCCCTGGATTGCTCCACTTACCCTTGATCTGTACCATAATGCTGAGTGTTGAGCAAGGAGGTATCAAGTATCATTTTTTGAGTCTTTGGTATGACTCGACCAGGGATTGAACACCAGTCTCCCGGACTATTGATGAACACTCAAACTATAATGCCAATGTCTGGTATATATATCAAGAAGACTGTTGTAGTGCATCAACCTGTATCTAGACGATCATATTAAGACAAGAAATTGGATGGTGGATAAATTTGAACGCTTTGGTAGTGCACTATCTTGACTAAGTAGCCTGGATAAGAGGAGGTCAACTATGAGTTTTTAATGGTCTTTGAAGCATATGGAAAACTGGAAGATAGATATCAATCATGGTCAAATATCAGAGTCGGTATATACAAGGCATGTATGCTTCCAACTCTGCTGTATGGATGTGAGATATGGACAGCCTATATCACAGTAACATTCTACACTTGGAATATTTTTATGAGTAGTGCTTATGAGTTACTATGAAAATCTTATGATGATCTCCTGTATAAGATATAGAGGTACTGCATTAAGTTATATATCCAGCATGCTGTTGATAATTTGATCATTTGATGAGTCTGGAGTACGGCCAACTTTCTAAGCAGACATTGTATTATTTGGTTTGCTTTCTTTGCTCAATGGCATATCAACCTTTGTGGGTTATTTAATGCTAAAGCTACCCTGGTAAAAGAACACTAGTGGTACTATTTAACCCACAACTGGAAAGATAAGTGGGTATTTGTCCAAAAGTGAAAGCAATAGCATGACTGAAGATTGAACTCCTTTACTATGATGTTGTAGTCTAACACATTAGCCATTACACCTTGAGAACCCCTCCTTGGCACTGCATGATGAACTGGTTCATGGAGAATGCTTGCCATGCAAGCCTAGAAATTGGTAAAAAGATTGCATGAAGAACACACTGGAGAAAACGAATATCAATATCAACACCTGGGAAAATCTAGCATCAGTCAGGAATCAGTGGTGGAATCTGATTGCTTCAAGGGTTAAAGACTTTGAAACTAAATGCATAGCATATAACCAACTAAAATGGGCTGCAAAATATATAGAAAACTTAGTACCATGAGTAGAAAAGGGTATTAAAGTAATTCCTGACATGAGATGCGTATGGGGTTGTATGCTTATCAAAGGCGGACCTCATGAGTCAGTGACACTCTAAAGGGGAAACTGGTTTGGGTTTCTTTGTTTAATGGCATATCAACTCTTTTTAGGTTATTTAATGCCAAATCCATTCTCCTAGAAGAACAGTAGTGGTACTATTTAACCCATAGCTGGGAGGATAAGGGGGTTCATACCTTTCCCAAGGGTATTTGCCCGAAAGTGAATGTAATAGCACGACTGGAGTACGAACTCGCATACTATGATTCTGCAGTCCATTACCATTACACCACGAGGACCCCCCCCCGGGGGGAAACTGGATATCATTACAACATGCAACTCAACTCTGTGTGTTTCCTGTGTAACAAAGCATTTTGATTAACTAATGGACTGAAGCATCATTTTAACTTATTCCACTCAAAAAAAGAAGTACAAGCAAGAGGACTTCAGTAATGGACTTATGGAATGGTATAGAAATTATTAGTTGGATTGAAAAGTTACCTTGAATACCGTTTTTGACCAGGAAATGTATGTGTGCATGTTTCTGTTTATATCTGGAAGTTGGTCATCATACTTAGACATCAATTGACGTCCACCAAACACACGCGCACATATATATGAAGAAAGTAGAAAAAACAGAATAATCCAAATTAGATGAATTTATTTTGATGTAAAGCCAATGTTAAACGTTTCAGTTTTAATAACCTTCATCAGGGCTTTGATATGAGAATTGTTCACACAGCAATGGATGCTTGTCAAGAGCAAAAAAAATGTATATAACAAAAGATTCATAAACATACATGTAGCATTCTTAATTTGAAAGTATTAAGTACGTGTTTAGCACATGGAATGATGTTTGAAAATGTTGGATTTTTTAGAGATCCGAAAAGTCCTCCTGTTTTTAAAAAAATGTGCAGAGATAGGTAAGTTTTTATATTTACAGATCTTCTTGAAATCATCCATGTTAGATGTCGGATTTAGATCCATATTTACTTCCACACACACACACACATATATAAGAAGAAAATAAAACAGTATAAAAAATGAATTAAAAGTTCTGTTGGCTATTGTAGTATCATCAAGATTGTGACAACTCATGAAACTTTGATGGGTTTAGTTTGGTTTTATGGCATATGAATCATTGTAGGTTATCTAATCCTGAATCTAGTTTACACATCTATATTACATATATATGATTTGTAAACATAAGTCAACAAAGTTAAATGGTTCCGAGCATTGCTATGTCGCACAAACAATTCAATTGTTTAATTGAATTGTTTGTGATATATAGCAATACTTGGAACTTGGTGTTTACCATTTGTTTGTTAATACACAGTTAAATGATCAAACACTTCTATTTCGAGCAATTCAATTTAGCATAAGTCATTTATTTGCACTCAGTTTAAATGTCGGACATTTCTATTTGACCCATACGTAGGATCCTATCAGGTACTACCACTCAGGACCAGAGTGGACCTAGGAGCAATGGTTGAGAAGGGATAGTTAGTATTCCCAAACTCTAGCATTACTGAAGGTTCCCCATCTGATTGTTTAGTGTCATATCTAGAACACTTGTTGGTGGGGGATCTTACCTCTCTACAGAGATGCAGTCTGTGTATTCTACTGTCCCAGCCAACTGAGCTAATAAAACTTTGTGTAGAAGAGTCAGTTGCATGGGAACATAATTATATGTTTCTGTGTGTTTATGGAGTATATGAAGTGTGATCAAAAAGTGTAGAGATGTCGATGGTGTAATGGTTATCATCGTAGGAAATGGACACGACGACACGAGTTCAAATCCTGGACGAAACTGATTGCATTTCACATAGCACTAATACCCTTGGGAAAGGTATGAATCCAATTATTCTCCCTCCAGCTATTGTTGTATATTGACCTTTGACCCGGCCAAACGTGCCATTCCAAGGTGATGCACCGAAAGGAAGTGACACATTCCGATGGCAGTTATGTGAAGAAATCGCGTAGGCAGGCTTGGCTGATGAAATGGGACAAGGTAAAATCCCATGATACACTCATAGACTGATGCACCGGAAGAGAGTGACCTCTGAACTGCATGACAGTTATTTCCGCTTGATGATGATTAAACATGCCAGTCCAAAGATGCCAGAAGTGGCATATTCCGGCCTGGCTAGCCATGAGAATAGATATTGAGTGGGCGATTGAACTATTATATAACTTGGTGAAGACAGGAACTCAGTGAGTTGGAGATCAGATGAGTTAGAGACAAGATGTGTAGAGAAAGCCACCACCTGGCAGAAGGGGCCTTTAGGATCCCCAGTGAGTTTGGAGACCAGACCAGTTGGTGTAAGATGCAGTAGAGAAAGCCAGCAGAGTGGGCCCCCGGGCCTCCAGTTGAGCATCAGGAGAACGAGAAAGACACAACGCTGATGGCCATAAGAGTGGGGATCAATATATTGCAGTTCTGTTTGGTCTCCAACTCCCTCTCACACGCAACCTTTCAAATAAAGTGAGAGGTATATATTTTTCTAAGAACAGTGTCGCTGTCTTTATTCATTGCGTCAATATGTATTCTGCATGTATATGTAGATGTATATGCATATGTATAATGTGTTTGTATAGTTAATCAGGGTCATGGCTATACAACACTATGGGTAAATAGTAGGAAAGACTGGGTTCTTCAGCCTTGGTGAGGCAACTAGTCTAGAAGAAGGAAAACTGAATTCAGACCTGTTAAACTCCGCTTAAAAACTGACCTCGTGTCATATCCTGCCTGAGTGGAGGGGTTGATAAATAGGATCAAAAAGTGTAGAGATTAAATATTTAACAAACAGTTACCCGGCTAAGCAACTTATAATTATATAATAAAGTAATGATATCTAGATATCTACACAGCTATCAAGACAAGTTAAAACTCATCCTCAGTTTCAGTGGTATTAAGGAAAACTGGTTGTAATGTATTAGATGCTAGAGGAAGTATATTAAAAAAAATAATGATTCATTTATTGTTCATTTCTGTCTTGGTAAATAAATTTTCAGTCTTGATACTTTTTGAGAATGTCCCATATATATCAACATATCAATTTTGCTTTGTTTGGTTTTATTGACATCTAAAATTTATCAGTTTATGAATTCATTGGTGTATTATAGTTTCCATGAAATGAAACTGATAAAGAACAAACTGACTTTGCATATTTGATATGAATTTGATTAGAATAACAATTTTCATAGTTTGATGAATAGTGTCTATAAAAGGAATGGTAGATATACACAATAAAAATTAGTTTCTTTCAAAAAATAAAATCACAGAAATCACGCAGGTCTAAGTTTAGATTCTAAAGAAATAACCTTCTGCTTATTGTGTCAATATGAAATTCAGAACAGCACATTTTATACCTGAGGGTATCATCTTACAAAAGAAACCACTTGAACAATCTCTTAAAGAAGATGTGAACTTAATTTGATGTCAGACAATGCCTCTGGCTGATTATTTGACCACTTCATGTATTTTTTCTTTGCTTTTTCTTTTTTAAAGTCACAAGATATTTTGGTGCTGTTTGATAAATTATACTTTCATATACTTTTTAAAAATTTTATTTTGCTAATGTTAGAATGAACTATGAACCAAATAAAAGTTTTATACCCTGCTGAAATTTCTAAATCATCAGGAAAATTTCTTGCAGATAAAAGAACATTTTATTTGCTCTGTGATATTTAGTAGAAAATGCTTGGTGCCAGTTATCAGATGTGTGTGTATTTTATTGTTCATTTTAATCCTTTGAAGTTTCCTCTCTGGAAAACACTAAAATCTTTTGATGCTGAGACCCTGCAAATAAATTCAAAGATAACACCATACATTATTCATTGAATCTGATTGTAGCTATTTGCTGTATAGACCAGATTATTAAGACACTAAAGCAAATGGTGGCACAATTTGTGGAAAGATTGAATTTTCAATTATAAATTAACTACAATGCCAAATATTAAATAATGCAGAGACTTAATTGCCAGTAAAAATACTGATATACCAACCATATCACCTATAAATAAGTACACTCCAAATTAATTTTTATAAAACGTTTATTTGCTTTTAAAGAAAAAATATCAGGATCTAATTATTTCTCATGGAATACTATATAATGATAAAAGATATTATAATGTATTTATAACCAATCTCTACAGCAATGAAACTTTGTTTGCAAAAATAAAATTACATGAATATTTATAAGGAGTGTACTAATTTTTGGACAGCTGTGCATTTATATTTTTCGTAACAGAGTTTATAGTCTTAATAATAAAAAAATATCTAATAATATCAATTTTGATTGTATAATGTTCTACTTGAAACTAAAAAAGCTCCTGGTATCTTTTATCAAAAAGAAAATTACATTTTTGTAAAAAACTAGTTGGGGTGTACTTATTTATGGGTGATGTGATACTGTAATAATGAGGGCCATTTGATAAAAAAGTAGAATTTTTTCTGAATTTTTTTGCATAAATGTAAATTTTACATTGTTTGGTATTGGTCTTTAGGAAAAATTATTTTAATTTTGCAAAAAAACACGTATTTGTTCGAGGCTATTTAAAATGGTGACAAATTAGAGAGCTCTAAACTTGAACAGAGGTCTGTCATCAAATCTTTGGTAACAGTGAATAGCAAACCATGTGAAATTTGGAGGAGCATGTTTCAGTCAAAAAAATTCTTACAAATGGATTAAATATGGGTTTATCATTATGAGTATAAGTTGAAAAGGCAGTCCACAAAGGGGAAACACAGTGAATCCAATAAAGAAAAAGTTCAGGGTGCAGTGGTCAGTAAAGAAGGTCATGCTGACAGTCGCTGTAATATGAAAGGAGCCATCACTATTGATTTCCTTGAATGAAGTGCAACAGTAAACAGTGCTTCCTATTGCCTACTCCTAAGGCAAAATTACCTTATTTACTTAATCACCAATATATATATATATATATATATATATATAGTCATCCACAGACAGATCTGTTTCACTCTATCAGAACTCATCAGTGTGGCTAGACA
Source organism: Sepioteuthis lessoniana (assembly GCA_963585895.1). Lineage (NCBI taxonomy): Eukaryota > Metazoa > Mollusca > Cephalopoda > Myopsida > Loliginidae > Sepioteuthis > Sepioteuthis lessoniana. Next base: position 60,035,453 of record OY757920.1, read on the forward strand.
TACTAGCTTCCCGTAGCTGGGATTGAAACCCAGTTGACTCAAACGCCAATCCAAGACTCTACCCCTCAGCCACGAGGAACCAGCAGCAGCAAAGTAAATTTTAAATGGTTATGAATCACAATTACTATTGTTTACATACATCCGCTTAACGGCTACTGAGAGCTCAATTCATATATGAAGAGCCTTGCAATAAATGCTAATGGCAACGCGATTACTTCATTCAGTAGAGAACTCAACCCTACGGGGGTAGGGGAGTATATATATATATATATATATATATATATATATATATATATATATACATGGGAAAAACTGGAAATAAATCCAACAGTATGAAAATATACAGAGATGAAAAAATGCACAGTCTTCAGAGGATGATTTTGTTAATTGAATCATTTTCCAATGTTAAACGTTTTAGTTTTGAGACCTTCATCAGGGCATGTGAGTTATTAAATGTAGCAAAAAAAAAAAAATGAGAAAATTTTAAAACATTCTGTTTCAAATTTGTGTGATGCAATAAGCTTTTAAAAATATATTAAAAAATCAATATTACATTATTATCAATATTAATATTTATATTATTTAGTTCATTACTCACATGTCCTGATGAAGGTGTAAAAAAACAAAATATTTAACATTGTCAAATAATTCAATAAATAAAATCATACTCTGAAGACCTTGTGTTTTTCCATCTCCGAAAGTTTTCATATATGTATGAGTGTGTATAACAATAATCAATATTTTGTGATGAGTTTGTGTTTTGCAGCATTAACCTGATCACTGCATTGGATATTGTTGTTATTTCATGATGAATAAAATCTATCAGTTTATCAGTTGTCTGCAGCCAATGTTTTTAAGACTTCAGATTTCAGGTATCAACAGAGGAATAAATCACAAGGGGGATAAATTTGATGAGCTGGCCACATGATACAATGATAAATTCACCATTTTTAAATAAGTTTCAACAACAAATGTATTATGTTCACCAGTTCCTGCCATGATAGCAACTGAAATGGTATTGCTGCTGCTGCTGCTGCTGTTGTTCAAAGACATACCTTCCACTTGCTAGCTGCTATTAGTATCTGTATTGTGGCAATTTTAAATTCAGGAGTTTATTCTACTGAACACTGTATAATTTACAGTATTTTATATTATTTTATCATTTGCTGAATCTTGCATTAGTATTCCTTTTTTATGAATTACATTCTAAATTTAACTCCTCCCGGTAAAACACCCAGATGACACAAGCTAAACAAATGCATTTCGAGTAGATAACTTCAAGCAAACTGAGACAAATAAAAAATTAAGGAATAACTCAGATGAACAAGAAAACGTTTGGAAACCAAACTCTGTAACAAATCTCAACAAAGGAATAAATACCTGGACAGTTTCCTTTGTAAGATATACAGTAGTCTTCTTAAAATGAACAAGAGACAAATTTAGAGATATGGACTATAGAACAAGGACATTGATGACAATGTACACAGCCTTACATATGAGGGATGACATAGACTCTATGTATCAAGAAGCAGCATTGAAGAGTGTGTGGATATAACAATTCAAGAACTTGAAAAATACATAAAAAAGAGTAAAAAAAACAACCAATATCAACAGAATTTAAGGACTAACAGGAAAACAACCATCAAGAAATCTAGAAAACAAAAATGGGAAAAAAGAACAACTGTACAGATACGTCAAATGAGAAACTAAGGAAATTTATAGAGAGAAACTGAGTCTCTTTTAATTGTAGCATAAGATAATGTTCTAAGAACCAAAATTATCATAGCAAAAACTGATAATAAACAGAATAGCAAGTGTAGGTAGCAAGTGTAGTGACAGAGATGAAATCATTAATCATATAAGTAAATGCAACAAACTAGCACAAAAGGAATGCTAGGCATGACTGGGTTAGAAAAGTTATCCATTGGGAATTGTGCAAGAGAAAAATGTGACCATGCAGACAAATGGTATAGGTACAATCCATAATCTGTCCTAGAAAATGAGACCAATAAAACTGGACTCTGAAATACAAATGGATCACTTGATTCTGACAAGAAGAACAGATCCAAAAGATAGAATGTGACAAATGATATAGGCACAAACCAGAATCCTAACAAGAAGAATAGACCTAGAATTAATTAACAAGAAGAAAAAACTTCTCGTTGAGAGGGGTTTGCCATTCCAGCAAACCATGATGAGAAAATGAAAGAACGCAAAAGAAAAAAAAAATAGGCAAATACTTGTATTGTTCTAAAGCTGAAAAAGCCGTAGAACATGAAGGTGATGATGATATCATTCATAAGTGGCATACCCTTGGAACTGTTCCCAAAGGCCAGGAAAAGAGACTGGAGGAACTGATAATTAGAGATAGAATCAAGACCATGGTGTAATGGTTATCGTCATAGGAAATGGACTCGGCGAGACAGGTTCAAATCCTGGACGAGACTGATTGCATTTCACATAGCACTAATACCCTAGGGAAAGGTATGAATCCAATTATTCTCTCTCCAGCTATGGACAAATAGTAGGGCAGACTGGGTTCTTCAGCCTTGGTGAGGCAACTAGTCTAGGAGAAGGAAAACTCTGAATTCAAACCTGTTAAACTCCGCTTAAAAATTGACCTTGTGTCATATCCTGCCCGAGCGGAGGGGTTGGGTAAATAGGATCAAGACCATTCATACCACAGCACTGTTAAAATCAGCTAGAACATTTACACCTGACAAGACTTGCAGTTACTCAGACTCCATGAAGAACCACCAGTTAAAACTGGCGTAAAAAAACTCAAAGAGTATGAAAATAATAATCATCATCATCATGTCACACCATCAGCACGGATATCCCTAATCCTCTCTCACCACCCCTCCCTATCGTCCATTACTTCCAGCAGGTCTTCAGGGCTACATCCCATATCGGCACAGAGCTGCTCATCCTGCCTTTGCTCATCCATATGAAGGGGTCCACAGGAGTACATCATTTATGAGCTTGGCCCTACTTCTCCAGCAGTGTTCGGCATGTCTGGTTCGTCTAATTTTGATAGTTTTCATGATAATAATGAGTAGAATCCTTGATACTTTTTTGATCAGTGGTTCCCAAACAATTTTAGACCATGCTACACTTTGGTATTTCTAAAATTATAATGTCCCCCCCCCAAGTAATATTTAATTCTTAAATATTCAAAATTTTACTGCCATTCACTTGAAGGAACCTTAAAAGCCATTAACTTGGTCTATAAACAAGCTCTACTAAAATATTACCAGGTCACATGTTGGGAACTACTGCTTTAAATTTATAAAAGATATAAATTATGGAGTAAAGGCCTTTCAAAAAAGGAATAGACTTTTGATACATTTAAATGAATAGTTATTATAATAATAGATTATGTGGTGACTGAGACGAAATGATCAATTGCATAATAAGCGAATGCAGCAAATTAGTACAGAAAGAGTATAAAACAAAACACGACTGGGTGGGCAAGTTGATTCACTGGGAATTGTACAAGAAATTGAAAGTTGACCATACAAACAAATGGTATATGCATAACCCAGAATCTGTCCTGGAGAATGAGATACACAAACACCTCAGGGATTTTGAGACACAAACGGATCACCTAATCTCGGTCAGATGACCAGACCTTGTAATTATTAACAAGAAAAAGAGAACTTGCTGAATCATGAACTTTGCTATCCCGGCTGACCACAGAGTTAAACTGAAAGAAATTGGAAAGAAAAATAAGTACCTTATCAGAGAACTTGCTGAATCATGGACTTTGCTGTCCCGGCTGACCACAGAGTTAAATTGAAAGAAATTGGAAAGAAAGATAAATACCTTGTCAGAGAATTGAAAAAACTATGGAACATGAAAGTGATGGTGATACCAATTGTAAGTGGTATTCTTAGTACACTTACCAAAAGATTGATACAGGGACTGGAGGACTTAGAAATAAGAAGACAAGTGGAGACCATCAAAACTACAGCATTATTAAGATCAGCCATAATACTGAGGAGAGTTTGAGAGACTTGCTGTCTCTCAAACTCCAGTAAGAAACCATCAGCTTATGCTGGTGTGAAAAACTTGAAAAGAAGTAAACTAATGAATCATAAATACTTAGACCTTGCTAGAGAACTGAAAAAATTATAAAACATGAAAGTGACGGTGATAGCAATAGTAATTAGTGCACTTGGTACAGTCACCAAAGGATTAATAAAGGGACTGGAGGACTTGGAAATAAGAGGACAAGTGGACTCCATCCAAATAACAGCATTATTAAGATCAGCCAGAATTCTAAATCTCAAGGAAACTTGGTGTCTCTCAAAATTCAGTGAGAAACCATCAGCTAATGCTGGTGTGAAAAACTCAAATGAGTAAAAAAAAAAATAATAATGAATCTTTGATAGTTTTTACTCTATTCATGTTATAAAATTTAAGGCAAAGGTCTTTAAAAATGAAGATACATTTGATTGCATGTGTTTTACTCTTGAACTGATTTTTGACTACTTGTAATTGTTTCAAGTTGGGTCATTCGCATTCAAATGTTTAAAAAGAATATATCAAGGGTCTCTTTAATAAGACAATTTTTTCCTCACTGAAGACACATGTTAGTTATAATTCCAACCAAAGATCCAATTTTTAAGAAGTGCTGATATACATTTATTGTTTGAAAATTTTTTTTAGCACCTTTGCCAAAATTTTATTTAAAAAAATCAAATGAATCAATCAAAATTAGTGTGTGGTTGAATATAAATTACAGTCATCAGATTTCAATAAGCTGTCTCAAATTATTTTACTAATTTGAAATATAACTTCATATAGAATTAGAGCTTGGCAGTATATTATTTTGGAGGTTTTCATGGAGTAATGCTTATAGTTATCGGAAATTGACTCAAAGACCTGAGTTCAAGTCCTGAATGAGTCTGATTGCATTTCATATAGTGCTAATACTTTTGGGAAAAATGCATCCAACTATTCTCTCTGAAGCTATGGGTAAATAGTAGGGCAGACAAGGCTCTTTAACTTTGGTAAAGCAACCCATCAAGAAGAAAAAACTCTTAATTCAAACCTGTTAAATTCTGCTTAAAAAAATTGACCTTGTATCACATCTTGCTCCAGTAGAAGGTTTGGTAAATACATAAAATTACCTCTTGGCATTTGCTAAAATTTTATAATTGTTCCTGTAAATGTAAGTGAATATCTCAGTTTCTGTCAACAGTTATCCATGAGCAACCATAAATAAATGAACAGTTTTGTTGTTTTGGTTCAGTTTAATATCACAAAAAATGAGCTCTGTGAACTATTTTCTCTTCACCACTAACAGATAACACAAGAACAGGAAAATGGTGGCTACATCATGAAAAAAGCTTAAAAGCAGCAGATGGAACAGTTTGAAATTGAAGAATGCTTCCAAAGATGTCTTTCAGGAACAATCTGATTTTTCTATGGTTAAAGAGGGTTAATAATTTACATGTAAGTTCTGCTTGCCTGATCCTTCATACGACACTCACACGTGTGTTTACTTTCTTTGATATGCCCTTATGCTCTCTCTAATTTACATGTAGGTTCTGCTTGCCTGATCCTTTATCCTACACTCACATAAATATGTGTGTTTACATTCTTTGATATGCCCTTATGCTCTCTCTCTCTCTATATATATATATGTATTTCAACAAGATGCAATATTATTCACTTCTTGGGAAGTGCAAACTTTTGCATTAAATTTGTCTCTCACATTTTTGCATGATTTATATGCAGAGTACGTTCTGTGAAAAATGACATCAATGACATGACATTGTTATTTCTGAGTACCATGTTGCCATTTGTCTAATGTTGCAGCATAAAATTTACATACCACGTAAATACTACCCTCTTATCTATAGAGTTGTTTCCTTTATAAAAGTCTCTTTGCACACACATACACACACACACTTATATATATATATATGTGTGTGTGTGAGTGAGAGTAAATATATAAAAGGAAGTGAGATGATGCCTATTAGTTTTTGTGATATTTATTTGACTGCCTTCGTTGTAGATAAGACACTTCAAAAGTATTAATGTCACTCATTGAATAGTTTGAGATACTTGGTGACTGACTGAGCTATAGACCAGTTATTTCAGGCTCATTTCACTGTGTACATTTAGAAAAACTAAAATATTTGACCTAGAACAAAAGTCAATGTTTTCTGTCTCCACTGGCACTGGTTAACTTCTAATAGAAGCAAAGTTTGTTCATCGGTTGCAGATATCCATTTGTTAATAGTATTTTCACTTTTTATGCATTTAGAATCATTGATTAAGAATTATATGAGGTGTTGCAATACACTAACTGACACCAGTTTATATAAATGTAGCACAGACATTTTTTTTGGAAAATACAAACATAAAAACAAACTTGATGCTGTGTTCAACAAGGAAATATTTATTAAACCAGAAATGAACATTGATGTGTCTCTCAAAGGAATCATCAGGGCCAATTAAGTAAGTGAATATTCTTGTAAAATAAACTCCAAGGAATTATGAAAAAAAGAAAGGAGAGAGCAGTAGAGCGATGATTAAGAATGTTGGCTAGACTACTTCTTTTAAAGAAAGAGGAATTAGTGAACATCTATAAACAAGTTATCTACTCATGGTGTGTCCCTTGAATGTGAGTTAAATTTGGTAAGAAGTTCTTATGATTGTGTGTCATTTCTTTAACTTATATAATATGACAACAGGGCCCATATGTTAATGAAAAAAGGAAGAGATGGCTCAGTTTCCAAATTCATGTGTAACATGGCAATTTTTGGTTATGAACTGCTTAAGGTGTTAGTCCTACTGCTGCCAGAGAGAAAGGGAAATTTTTGGCATTCTGAGGCCTCTTTTCTACCTGGAGTGATTATCCTATCACCTGGCATCGGCAGGTAATTTAATCATTAGCACACAACATCTGTATTCTTTTATTCCAACAAGAGATGACATGATGTAATGGAATTGGACTACATTAATACAACTATCTTCCCATATAGAAGCACTTATGGTGTAATGCTAGGAAATGGACTGAGTGACTTGAGTTCAAAACCTGTATAAAGCTGTTTGCATTTCACATAGTGCTAATATCCTTAAGAAAAGTATGAATACAACTATTCTTCCTCCAGCTATTGGTAAATGTCTTTCAATACCTACTTATCATCATTTTTTGAGGTGTGAAAACAGCATAGATTCTTTTGATTCTTTCTCATTCTTGACATCCATCTCTATCTGCCATTGCATTTGTAAATCTTCTAGATGACACCCAGTGTTTGCACAGAGTTGATGAATATAAGTTTTTGCTGGCTGGCCAACACTGGTGCAGATCCTATGAGATACTATCGCTTATGAGTTCATCCTATCTTCTCCAGCAGTGCCCAGCATGTCTTGCTCAACTTACTCGGATGGTTTGTGAGATAGGAGGTAAGTGGCCATGAAGTTGTTGTTTTGAAGGTAGCTGTTTCCAGGATTTGTTCAAAACAGCATGCAGCATCCTTGTGTAGTACCCATCTAACTTTTTCTTGAAATAAGTTGTTAAAATGCAAGTGGTACAACCACACAGTAGTAATTGGAAGAATTATGGGATTAGCACACACAGATAATGTTCATTTTGGAATTCTTTGACAAAAAAGAATTGTTTTAGGAATACAAATTACAAAATCAGTCTAAAATTTTTTTTCTCAACATTGGGTTATTCCATAATATTTTTTTCAACATTCAGTTATTCCATGATATTTTTCTTCAACATTGGGTTATTCCATAGTATTTTCCTCTGCAAAGCTTGGAAAAATTATACTATTGTGGCCAGAATATTTAGCTATTAAATAAAATATGTTTTGTCTCATATCTGTCATTAGTTTATTATTCACTGCTAAATAAAGGTGAACATTTTCTAAATATACTTATGCCATAATTTTTGCCTGAGGTAGTATTGAAAAGTCAAAATTTATGTGTAAGTAGTATTTTCTTTTTTTTTTTAATTGTAACTTTAAAAGTAGTTTACATTCAAATAAGCAAAAAAATAGTTATATATTCATGGAACTAATTTGTATTTAGGAGGAAACATAGTCCTGTTACTTATTTTATTATAACTTGAAAGCTATTGTTTGATTATACAAGGTGTGTTAAAAAAAAATCAAGAATTGCATGGTGTAATGGTCATTGTCATAGGAAATGGACACGGCGACACAAGTTCAAATCCTTGACAAGGTTGACTGCATTTCACATAGCACTAATACCCTTGGGAAAGGTATGAATCCAATTATTCTCCCCCCAGCTATGGGTAAATAGTAGGGCAGACTAGGTTCTTCAGCCTTGGTTAGGCAACTAGTCTAGGAGAAGGAAAACTCTAAATTCAAACCTGTTAAACTCTGCTTAAAAATTGACCTTGTGTCATATCCTACCCGAGTGGAGGGGGTGGGTAAATATGGTTAAAAAAGAATCAAGACTAAAGCTATATTTACGAAGAGAGAAATGAACAATTGTTAAAACATTAGGTTTCTTAAAAATAGTCCATGAGGTATTCAGTAAATTATTCCAATGAGTTTTCTGGTGGTTAAGCACCTTTGAAACTCCTCTGTTAATATGGTCTGATGTTGTACTGTTATATTTCTTTCAATGTCCTCTACATTCTCAAATTCCTTATCCTTGAAAGTTTAGGAGAGACTGTGCTCTTTAGTCTGGGTATGACAACTGGTCTAGGAGGATTTCAACTCTGAATTCAAACCAGCTGGACTCCACTTAAAAATTAACCTTGTATAGCATCTTATAAATGTGAGGTAAATACATAACCTTGAAATGAATTTTCATTTTAGGAAGCAAGAAAAAGTTGTTGGCTTTAGTTTGGTTTCTTTGGTCAAAGGCATACCAACCTTAAAGGGTTATTTAATGTCAGAGCCATCCCAGTAGAAGAACAGTATTCATACTATTTACCCCTCGGCTGGAGGAATAAGAACATTCATACCTTTCCTAAGTGTATTAATTCAAAAGTAAACATAAGTGCAGAACTAGATTTCAAGCTTGCTTACTATAAGGCTGCAGTCCAGCAACTTATACACTACATTATGGGGTCTTCACAGCTTGGTCTGATGAATATGAAGAATGCTGAATTTATATAATCCCATGTTTTATTGAAAACTGCTGATCAATATGTATAGAGAATTGGTATTTATGAAGTCAAGACTGTAGTCTAGATATTTACACATTATCACTTATATAAATTGCTCAGCTGTATCCTCAAGTTCATTTAAATTTTAAATTTAAAAAATTCAAGCTTTAGTCATAACAATTTTTTTTTATCACACATTGGATAATAAGCTATAGTTTAGCATATAACATAATGCAATGATCCTTCCAGTTAGAGTGTTCACCAATAGTCTGGGAGACCTGGGTTCAATCCCAGGTCAAGTCATACCAAATACTTTAAAAATGGCACTTGATACCTCCTTGCTTAACACTCAGCAATATAAGGTATGTATCAAGGGTAAAGTGGAGCAATTCAGGGAAAGGAGTAGCACCCTCCCCACACTTCAGTGTAGTAGCTATGGAAAAGGGAGCCTTCTGGTTGCCCTCGACTATGGTCGCCAACTTTACTTACTACTATAACAGTAAATTTTTGTCTGTCAAAATTTAGACAAGAACTGCACAAGAATGCTTCAAGCTATACTGAACAAATCCTGGAAGCAACATCCCACGAAACAACATTTGTACAGCCACCTAACTCCCATCCCTAAAACCATCCAAATAAGACAAACAAGACATGTGGAACACTGCTAGAGAAGTAAGGACAAACTCATGAGTGACGTTCTCCAGAGGAACCTTTCACACAGTGTTGGGTGATCAAGAAGAACATACTTACAACAACTCTGTACAGACACAGAATGTAGTCTAGAAGACCTACCGGGAGCGATGAATGACAGGGATGAATGGTGAGAGAGAGTCATGGAAATCCATGCTAGCTGCATGACTTGATGATGATAGCAGTGAAAATGAATCTCATTAATCATGAAATACCATATTTGACTGTATATAAGACGCACCTCAATTTCAGCAGGGCAAATCAAGAAAAAACAAAGTACAAATATTAAACAGGATGAAATTAATATAATATTATCAATGATAACACTTTTAAATAATGACAATAGGTATATGAAAGTTACTCTAAAGTCTAAGCTAAAAGGAGTTGCAAGGTAACTATTGCAAATTTTAAGCCTACATGTGGCATATAAGATGCAGGAGAATTTTAAAAGATATTTTTTGTAAAAAAATGTGCGCCTTATATGCCATCAAATAGAGTAGTTCATTAGCTTAGAAGGAGTAAGGGATACTTTACATTTTTAAATGAAATAAAGTCTTGAGTGTTAGGAAACGCCAGCCATGTTTAACTCACAAAAACTCACCTTCAAAGATTCCTTTTGATCTAGACTTTAGTTGACCATCAAACTCCTTTAACATTCAATAAAAATCCTGACAGTACAAGAAATAATGTGGCAGTTCAATACAACCATTACAACAAACCGTAACCCACCTCCCTGAACTTGGGAAAATTTTAAAACTTGGCCACTGGGTTCCACTTGATCTCAAGTTAATCAAAGAGTCAATATTTGTTTATTGTTAGACAAAATGCTAAACTTTTTCAGGAAAAAAAATCATCACCTGTCATGAAAAGTGTTTTTAGAATCAGATTCATTGAAAGAGACAATAGTGATGATCCAAGGAAAATCTTATGCTTGAACCAAAATAGGGATGACACCATGAGAATGTAATGTTCTGTTTGGCAAGATATAAATAATATCATCTATCATGAACATATTTGATCTCACTTTTCTTGTAACCTGGTTTGGTCATGGGGGTGGGTGGGGTGGAGTTCTACTCATGTAATGTGCTTTGGGCAGGAATAATTTTGAGTTTTCCTTCTCCTAGGCCAATTGCCTTACCAAGAGTGTCGTCTGCCCTACTGAAGGGAGAATAATTTGATTCCTACCTTTCACAGGGTGAGATGCAAACAGCCAATTTTACTTAACACAATAATAACCATCTTACTACAAGTGCCTTCATGAACTAACGAATTGCAATGAGACAATTCTGGCAAATATTTTTCACTGGAAGACCTGAGAGTACAGTTACTGTAACATTGTGAATATAATAACCAAGATGAGGAACATTGTCTGAAATTTGTAAATAATGTAAATCTTGGTAATATATAGTTCTGAAAATCTGGAATTTTTGTGAAAAATCAATTTCTATAGATACTTTGTAAATCATCTGACAGACACAGAACTAACAAATGAATATAAAAAAATCTCATTGACTTAACGTGATTTTTTTTTAAACAATCTCTTTTTTATAATATTTGTTGTCAAGTAGAAAATTTCACTGAATGATTACAAATTATTGTTATTACATGAAAATAAATACACATGACACAAAGGATTTGTACCAATTATATTTCTTTACTATCTTATGATATAAACATTGTCCTGCAAAAAGTACCAATTTTGTAGGGAAATTTATTTTGAGTGAGTAACATTAAATTTGTCAATTTCAATATTTTTGTCCAAATTGTTATTCCAAACTAAGCAATAATGCTGTATGAATTATTTTATATTCTTTGTTTGAAGAACTACTTATAAATCTAATTAGTAATATTTAATGAAATGTAAATAATTATTTCATTTAGACAACTATTATATTATTTTTTCTTTTAAGGTTTGGAAATTTAAATTACATATTATAACTTAATTCACTGAGTAGTATTATCTGGTAGTTTTGGTTGTGAACAAAATTAACATTTTATTTTAAAAAATTGGGAAGGTGTACTTATCAATGGGTGATAATGTTATGGTTATTGAACATATCTGTATTCACAATGTGAACTTCTCTTGTATCAACAGCATGACTATAATTTACAGGTATGTTGGTTGGATTTTATGGCATAGCTACCTTTGTGTTATTGTTATTCTACAGTTATTTAATGCTAAGTCCATTTTTATACATACAAACAGTTCTATTTCAAACAATTCAGTTTAGCATAAGTTTGCAGTTTAAATATCAAAACAGTTCTATTTCAAGTAATTCAGTTTAGCATAAGTATGCATTTCAGTTCTATTTGACCCATAGATAGGACCCTTATCAGGTGCAACCACTCGGGACCAGAGTTTGACCTGGGAACAATGGCAATGAAGGGCTGCTCCACATTCCCCAAAGCTCAAGCATAACTGGAACCTCACCATCAGATTGTTTATTATCATATCCAGAACACTCACAGGGATGGTAGGTGGTGGTCTAACCCCTCTGCAGAGGTGCAGTTGCTGTATTCTACAGCCCTAGCCGACTGGGCAATATATTTGCTGGGAATAAGAATAGGACCTCTAAGATCATACACTTAGCCTTTCTTACATCAAAGAAGTATAAATAAGCAGAAGAAAAGGTTTGAGAATTGTGGAACAAACTATTTGCTAAATGAATTCCAAAAATATATCAGATAGATTCATTAAAGTAAAAGAATTCATTAAAATATAATTTTTGCCATTAGCCACCGAAATATAACTTGTTTATAATAAAGTTGCTGATTTTGGAAATTTTTTCTAAAAATCTATAATATATCGTTTTTTTTTCTTTTTCTCTTTGTGAGCTCTTGGCTATCGGTCAATAGGTGTGTGAATGAACTAAGACTGGAATATCATCTAAAGTTAAACAAGTCTGTTTTCATTTTCTGTAAATCTGCCTGCAGAATTCTGACTTCATTATTTTATCTTTAATCTTGACACATGCAGTTCTCATTTTAAAAACAAGAAAAAATTTCAGTCTTTCTTGTCACCTAAGTAGGTATTTATGCTCTGGGTGCCATATTTTACGAACTGGAATTGCTCTTTGATATACCTCTGACTTCATATTAGCACTTATTTCATTTCCTTAAAATGTGGCACTAGAAACTTTTACAAATTAGGAAACCAACATTATCTTTTATGTCCTGTGGTTTGTTAAGGGGCAACTGTAAACATATTGTTCATTATTATGACTGGCCATTAAGATTAGAAGTAAATGTTATACATTTGTGGGGTTTGAAGGCTTTGAAGGTCAGGGGCTAAGGGCAAGACTGTGTTGCCGTAGATATCTGACTCCATATTTTGGTTATATTATTTTACCCCACGTTGACTGGCTGGCGCAATGCCTTGCCCAAAGAAAGTCCCAAAAGAAAAATACAAAAAGAAGAGATAAAAACAGATAAGAGACGAAAACATTTCTTCTACACTTTCCTTTATTTACTGGGTGAAGGGACTAACCGACGCTACGTCCCAAGATGTAGGCGTGGTGCCTAAAACATCAGACAGGAAAATGGTGTTGTTGGTTCGACGGACACTGCCTGAAAGAGAAAGATAATATGGTCTCCTTTTTCAAAAAGAATGCCTTTTTTCTTTTACACACGTGTCATCTCTTTTTCCGTTAGAGACCTCTGGGAGTTTCTTCAAATTTAATGGTTTTCTTTTTATCTATTTATTTATTTTTTTAAATCTAATTTTTTTATTTATTCGTTCCCTACACATTTTAACCAAGACTCTGTGGTGTATATTTTAATTTGTGAAAAGAAATGGTTGTCAAGCATTGAAAAGAAGTAATAGAGAAGTCACTGACAATGTGAACTAAATATTTCTTAATAAAAAATAATGACATGCCAAAGTTAATGAAAAGATAATTCTTGCTACTCTGTCACATAAACTCACATGGTGTAATGACTATCATTGTACGAAATAGACTAGACAAACCAAGTTTGAATGCTGGATAAGACTGTTTGTATATGGCACCCAGAGCATAAATACCTACTTAGGTGACAAGAAAGACTGAAATTTTATGGAGGTGCCCGTGGTGTTATGGTTATTGTCGCAGGAAGTGGACACGGCGACACGAGTTCAATTCCTGGACAAGATTCATTACATTTTCACATAGCACTAATACCCTTGGGAAAGGTATGAATCCAATTATTCTCCCTCCAGCTACGGGTAAATAGTAGGGCAGACTAGGTTCTTCAGCCATGGTGAGGCAACTAGTCTAGGAGAAGGAAAACTCTGAATTCAAACCTGTCAAACTCCGCTTACCAAATTGACCTTGTGTCATATCCTGCCCTAGCGGAGGGGGTTGGTAAATATGATAAGGCTGTTTGTATTTCACATTTTACTAATACCCTGAGGAAAGGCAAGAATTCAAATCTTTTACTGTTACATATTGACCGTTGACAGACCAATTAGTTAGGGATTTCAAAACTGGTTATTGCACCTGTGTAAACAAAAGACAGAGGAAATGAATCATGTGAATTGAGAACCAGAAGGAAAAATGTGTGGGCATTCAGAAAATTGTATAATAACAAGAGAGTCAGGTGGTCAGTAATTCAAGGAGTAGCCAGCAAGTAGGCAGGACTGTTGGAGGGGGGGGGCAAGTGGCCCACAGGCTGAGAACCAACTCTGTATCAAACCTCCTATCAAAGAAGTAAGGCTTTGAGTATGTATTCCATGTTGTGTCAATTGTAGCAGTCCTTTGTCTCTCTCTCTCATGCAGCCATTTTGACCCTTTCATGGCAATAAAGAAGAGAGTTATATTTTATAAACAAAAGTATTAAGGTCTCTTCATTATGGAGATGCAACACTACTTCTAGCTATGGATAAATTGCAAGGCAGAATTGGTTCTTTAGCCTCGGCACAGCAACCGGTTTAGAAGGAAAACCAGCTGTACTCCACTTAAAAATAAACCTTATGGAAAATGTTTTTGTAAATACATACAGCATCTTATTTTATTGCCAGGTTGAATTGGTCAGTTTCTGTTTAATGGCATATCAACCTTTGTGGATTATTTGATGTGTAAGCCATCCTTGTAAAAGAACTGTAGCCATGCTATTTAACCCATAGCCAGGAGGGGTAATAAAGAAGTAGGTACCTTTCTCCAAGGGGGTGTCCTCGTGGTGTAATGGTTAAAGCGATGAACTGCGGAATCGTAGTACGCGAGTTCGTACTCCAGTCGCGCTATTACGTTCACTTTCGGGCAAATACCCTTGGGAAAGGTATGAACCACCTTATTCTCCCTCCAGCTATGGGTAAATAGTAGGACGGACTAGGTTCTTCAGCCTTGGTGAGGCAACTAGTCTAGGAGAAGGAAAACTCTGAATTCAAACCTGTTAAACTCCGCTTAAAAATCGACCTTGTGTCATATCCTGCCCGAGCAGAGGGGTTGGTAAATAGTACCTTTCTCCAAGGTTATTCATCTGAAAATAAAAATAATAGCATGACTGGAGTTTAAACTCACTTACTTTGATGTCACAGTCTAACACATTAGCCACTACATTATGGGAACTCCCTCTTGAAGCATTCTCTAAAACATCTGCATGTCTTATTTTCTCTTTTGCAAAGATATTTTCATGAGAAAACATACTCTTTGAACATTGTGGCCTATCAGGGTTCTCAGTGTTTTTCCAACATAACCAAAGTGCTTGTTTGTTTGTTTGGGTTTTATGGCAAATCAATGTTTGTATGTCATTTAATGCAAAATTTTTAAACAAAAAACAGTTCTATTTCAAACAATTCAGTTTAGCAGAAGTATACAGTTTAATTGTCAAAAACATTTCTATTTCGAACTATTCAGTTTAGCATAAGTAAAGTTTCAATGTCAAAAACAGTTCCATTTTAAACAATTCAGTTTAGCATAAGTACGTAATTTAAGAGACAAAATAGTTCTATTTCAAGCCATTCAGTTTAGCATAAATACACAGTTTAGGTCTTCTGGACCCATAGATAGGACCCTTATCAGGTGTTTCCACTCTGGGTCAGAGCAGACCTGAAAGTGATGACAATGAGGGAGTACTCTTTATTTCCCAAAGCCCCAGTATTACTGGAACTTCACCATCAGATTGTTTATTGTCATATCCCAGGACACTCGTTTTGGGTGGGGGCGGTCTTACGCTTCTGCAGAGGTGCAGTGAGTGTATGCTGCAGCCCCAGCAGATTGAGCAATTAAGTTCAACCCGAAGAAAAAAAAAAAGAATCCAACTGACTATTGTATAAAGATGTTTTGTATTGAGTAATATTACTTACTAATTTCTTTTCCTTGACCCAGAAATCAAATTGTAGGACTGAAGTTGCTTTTCAAATATATAAGGTGGTTGTATTGGGCTTTAAAAAATAATGGCAGAGCAAGTTAGGTTGAAAGATAATCTCTGCTGATAGCAGTAGTCATACAAAACTTATGAAAACAAATGAAAACTGACATATCAGTTTCTATATAATTGGCCAAAGTTAGAAAGAAATGGAGGAATAGAGAGAAAAAAATATTGATGGTTCTTTAAGGTTGGTTGGTTGGTCAGTTGGTTTTATGATGTATCAAACCTTGATAGGTTATATAATGCTGAAGTCAATCTTTTTTGCAAACAAAGTCTTTCAATTGATTAATAACTATCATTTGTAAACTATTATAACTTCAAAAAACTATTCTTAATACTAATAATTCATACCTAATTATAAGGTTTTAATGATCCGTTATCATCTAATAATGATAATTTGTTTACACGCACTTATTTGGTTTCAAGTACTCTTATCAAATACTGTTAATTTGTACATAGTTATATGATTTCAAGTATCCCAGTCTAATTCTAATATTTTGCACATAATTATATTGTCACTAATATTCAATACAAATTTCTGGTTTCAGGTGACTAATAATTGTAATTGATTGTAAACAATTATAACTTCAAGTAATTATTCTTAATATTGATAATTTGTTCACAGTTTAAAATATTTAATATTTATAAGCAATTATACCAGCCTATTTGGTAGAGTGTTTTCCAGTGGTCTGGGAGATCGGGGTTCAACACCAGATCAAGTCATACTAAAGACTCAAAAAAATGGTACTTGATATCTCCTTGTTTAATACTCAGCATTATAAGGTATGTATCAAGGGTAAAGTGGAGCAGTCCTAGGAAAGGAGTAGTGCCCTTCCATACACCTTGGTGTAGTTGCTATTGAAAAGGAAATTTTTAATTCACTCTCAACTACAGTCGCCAACTTAACTTTATAAAGTTTTATGTAACTAACAATAATAATAATCTTTTGTAAATAGTCATAGCTTCAATTAACTATTCTTAATATAAACAATTTCTACAGTTATATGATTTCAAGAATTCTTATCTAATGGTAACAACTATCAAGCAGATACATTTAACTTATAGATGGGATCCTAGCTGGTACCAGCTTTTAGTGAGGAGATGTAGTCATTATTTTTAGCGAAGAAATGTATTCTTGCGCGTGTGTTGGGTTAGTTACGTTGTTTACTTCCTTCCTAATTGTTGTTGGAAAATAAAGGAGGATGAAGAAGTAAGAAGATGCCGTAAGGTTTTATATAAAGGTTTTTAATGGCAGCATGAAATAAAGGGTTTATGTTTATACTGCAAGTTTCATAGGAAGGAAAAGAAGTAATGAAACGAAATGAAGTTATGATAGAGTTGAGAAAGCATTTTAGCAGCTAAATGCCTGAGCAAAAAGTGCATTGTTAGGTTCAGACATTGTTGAATGTGTGAGGGGGATATGTTTGCCATAGTTTAGCAAAGTCGTATTTGCTGTTTGAGGACAGAAATGATTGTAGTCACCGTGAGTCTGTGGTTCTGGTTGTTTCGGGGAAAAGAGTGAATGTCTCCAGAAAATGTTGCCCAGTGATGAAGTAGCTAGGTGTCGGAGTAGAATTTTGCCTCGCAGTCTACATAGCCAATTTTGGGGGTGACATAAAGTTGTTCCTGTATGTGGTGTATTGAATTCATCTAATTCATATTCAACTGGGAACCCTTGGTCTAAGAGAATTGACACAAGGAGTCCATAAATTAGAAGGCTTTCCTCATTGTGTCAGTGCTGCTGCTGCTATTAAAGAGCAGGCAGTAAGATGTCTGTCCTGAACGAAAAAGTTCTGCGAAAGGTAAGAGTGTTTGGCGGCTTCCCCAATTTCTACTGCCCGGAAAGATGGCCTGGGATGAATAAGATAAGTCATCCTGATAGGGTGAAATTATGCATCGACCCTAACGGTTGAATTAAATGACGTGCCAAACAAAAATACGAAATTCTTTCTGCTACAAGCTCTTTGAGTCTGAGTAAACCTGGGTGTAATGGTAATGAATGGGTGACTCCACATCCTCCAGAGCTTCAGAACTGGTAGCAGTATACTCAGATTTAGTTTTATGCTATACCCTGAACACACCTTTGGGATGGGGTCTTAGCTCCCTGTAGAGGATGTACTTGATGTATTCCATGTATTTGTTCAGGTGGATTTCTTTTAATACTTGTAAAATCCATGGTTCAATTTTAGTTGGATTTCCAGTACTGAGGAAGATTTTTGGATATATATGGGCTTAGCAATGAGAATGTGGTGGCTTTTATTTCCTTTATAGCATATTGCCCATCATAAAATCTAAGATTATTGTCATTTAGATTCACATTTCTGTTTATCTATGGGTTTGTGATTGCAGCAACATTCATGCTGATAAATTGACAATGCAAGTAGATTGGCCAACTGAAGTCCATTCAAATGACTCAAGGAAGAAAGAAAGTATGGGAAGAAGAAAGCAAAGAAATGATAAATTTGAAGAAAAGAGTAGATGACAAAGAGAGAAATTACATAGGAAAGAGGCTCATAGAAAAGAGAAGAATATTATAATGAGAGAAAAATGTGAAAGAGAGAGAGAGCAATAGAGATCAAGTAGTGATCTCTACCTATTTATTATTTATGAAAAAGGTAATGGATATATTTAATGTTCTGAGTGATTATTTTTTTTATTTAGCCAAGAAATCAAACAACATACATTTATTTGATATTGCTCGAGCAATTTTTCGTTACTCTTTAACTAAGACCAGTTTGCATGCATGACTGTTTAATATATATATATATATATATATATATATCATTGCACACCAAATCGATGGTTGTAACATTACCTGGTACAAATAGAACTTTACAACACTAGGGTGTTCCAATGGAAGTTTTGCTGGTACAGTCCTAATAGATGTTTGTATTACTACTAGGCATAGACATTTGTGCCACCACATATCGAAAGGGTTTATGCATGCAGTGCTATGTCTTAAGTATCAACTAGACCTGGTGATAATTTTGCTGTGAGAAAAAGTGACAAACACACAAATACCCCATCTTGGTTCACTAATAAAAAAAAAAGTTTATTTGCTACTACACATTTTAGTAGTTGTAAGGAAGACAAACAGTGTATGAAAACTGAGTCAACCATGTTTGCTAGACTAAGAGAAACAAAATGTCATGAGGGGAAAGAGGGCAGACGTAGACCTTGAATTATCTTCCATGTTTTCTCCTGTAGTTCTAACATGTGCTTCTTCATGTGGTGTTTCCTCTATGGACTTTTTGGTTGGATTTGGAGTGTTACAATATACAAGGAGAAAAAACTTCATTTAAAACAAGACAAACAAGGAACATCTAAAATTTAAACAATTTTTATAAAACAATAAAGTGTCAACTTGGATTTGAATGTTCAGAAGTTCCCTTTTACAAGTAGTAAATTTTCGATGTGGTGGAAAGTCAGATATTAGGAAAAAGGGGGAAAGGAGGAGAATGTTTTGAAAGAGTACTTATTCCTTTTTTCTTTTCTTTTCTTTCTTTTATGGTCAGGTAATGGAACAAGCAGAAAAGTAGTTTCAGCTCTTAACTCGAGGGCAGACGTTACTTCTCGACTGATCACTGTATCTATGTGCTTCCGTTCATAGAAAACCCGAGTATTTATCTCTCCCCACCGGCTCAAAATTTGTAACACTAAAATCCTTCTCATTTTGGCACAACCACTTCCCTTTGGCTACTTTAATTTTTATAATTTTTCTTTCTTTCTGGTTTTTAACCGGATGGTTGCACGGAGCCGATGCGTAGCGACGCGTTTATACATTTTGTATGTGGCAGCCGACGAGTCAACATCCGGTTGGGAGTTTTATTGTTAATTCCTAAATCTCCACACCTCACCACTTTGCATCCTGTCTCTAACGACTGCCTTTACATCATCATATCTTACAGCCAACAAACTCTTTTCCTGATTTTTATCTTGTGCCCACTGCCCTAACAGAGTTTTTAGTTGAGTTCCTTCTGTCAATCAGAACTCATTGTCGATTTGCTGCAGATATGTTTCTATTTTTAACCCAGGCATCCCTAATTATTTTACATGTACATAGTTGAATTTAATGGACTTCAGATGTGTTGATACATGCTTACTTGAAGATCAGCCACAAAAAACTCAGTTATGATTTTTTGCTTTTAATTGTAAAAACATTATTATATTGTTTTTATCCTTTAGAGTATTCAGACTATTGTATTCGTCTATTATCATATATAACCGGCTCATTGGCCTAGTGGGTAGAGTGTTCAGGAGACAGGAGTTCAATCCCAGGTTGAGTCATACCAAAGACTCAAAAAAGGTACTAGATGTCTCCTTGCTTAACACTCAGCATTATAAGGTAAGGATCAAGGGCAAACTGGAGCAATCCTGGGAATGGAGAAGTACCCTCCTCACACCTCAGTGTAGTAGCTGTTGAAAAGGGAGCCTTCGGGTCACCATCGACTACAGTCGCCAACTTTACTTATTATTATATATACAATATTTCAACTGATATTTCCTTCGTCGAACTTCTTCAGGTGTTTCTTGTCAAACTAGGAAGCTTACATGGAACTTCAAACTGAATTCTTTATTCAATTCATAGGAGTAGATTATTCTAATTCTGTTAACCATTACCAGGTTCAAGTGTTCAGCTACAGTAAGTATTCCTAGTCATTTTTATCTGTAGTTAGGATTGTACCCATAACCTCAAGATGATATCACTTTAGAAGTTCTTTAACCAAATGCCTATATCCGTTACACCACTGCTCTGTGTCTCTACACTCTGTCAAATTCCTTAGAGGTACTCTTTGTGTAATGGTTATCATAATAGGAAATGAAATTGGAATCCCAAGTTCAAATCCTTGATTAGGCTGTTTGAATTCACTTCATACTGATGCTCTTGGGAAAGGCATGAATCCATCTGTTCTCTGCCTACTAGAGGTAAATAGTAGAGCAGACTGGGACTTTAGTCTTGATAAGACAACCAGTCTAAGAATAGGGAAGCTCTTAATTCCAATCAGTTTTTGAATATTGACCTTGTGTCAAATCCTGTTCATGGCGGAAGCATTGGATTAATTGATATATGCTCCACTGATATACATGCTCAAATAGATATGCATTATTGCCACTAATTATGCGCACCAAGGAACAGAAAAGTTCATAGTACATCAAGGAACAGAAGAGCTCATAGTGTCAGAATAGTGCAGCCTCTCCATGTATTTCAAAGTTAAACATTCATCTGGAGAAAAATATCTCATTATTATTAAATAAATTAGTTTTTATCAGTCAGAATTTTCGAGGTGAGGCTTGATGTGTATTATTTTGGTTGTGATTTTTCTTTGTTTAATGGCATATCAATCTTGTAGGTTATTTAATGCCAAAGCCATTCTTCTAGAAGAACAGGAGTGGTTCTATCTAACCTATAGCTGGGAGGATAAGGGGATTCATACCTTTCCCAAGGGTATTTGTCTGAAAGTGAATGTAATTGTGCAACTGGAGTTTAAACTCGCTTATTATAATCCTGCCGTCCAGTGTTTTAACCATTTCACCATGAGGACACCCCCAGACTGTTGCCCTCGTCTTTATTGAGTTGAGTTGAAATAGATCAGTTTAAAAAAATTTTGTAAGAGGAATAGTTCTTGAATACCTTGTTTTATCAACAGTTAAACTTTAAAAATGATTTTCCCGGTTGAATCATTTCTATACCTAAATAAGCAAGGGACACCTGGGGAAGGTTGAAGGATACAGTGACTGAAACGTTGTTTTGACTCACCACAATAAAGATGAAGACAATAGTCCAAAAAATCACGACCAAAAAAATTAGTTTTTATTTGATTATTTCTAAAGCTTTACAAATAATTTTTATTCATTTTGTACGTTCTATGTAAAATCTCTCACAGCAAGCAATCTATCTCTCTATTTTGTAATAAAGTATATTTTTGTATTCTAACTATATACCTGCCTTGGATTTGTTTCTTCAAGTAATTTCTATGGAAAACTTTTAAATAGTTCCTAAATTAAATTTGTTCACTCAAAACTGGCAACTAATTAGTGATATACTCAAGTGTGAACGACAGTTTAGTAATTAACAACAAACACATTACTTTTATATCAGTTCATGATCTTCATAGGTTTAATTGATGACTGGGACTAATATTTCAAGTTTTTCCCTGGGGTTGAAATAAGAAAAATTGTTCCTCATTCAACCCAAGGGATTTGTAATAAGGAAATCTCCCTTCCTTATTTGTTGTATTTTTCTCTGTTTTTTCTATGTCGGAATAAAGTAAGAGCTCTCAATTACAGAACAGCAAGTCATATTGTATTATATTACTCCATTAGATCACTGACCAGTCAATATTTATTATTACTCTGTTGCATAACCATCAAACTCATTATAAACCTATTAAATTCAGAGTATGTATAGGGCAGTTCTTAGCCTTCAGGATCATTGCTCACATCCAAGCATTCAAATTGAATGGTTCACTAAGCTCCATTGGTAAATCAAGCTACTAAACAAACTTTGAAGTGGACAAATATTAGAGCTAAGAACAAGGTACCAGTTTGTGGAAGTCAACCCACAGTTAACCAGCAGAGAAATGGAGCCAAGTTTAGCTGTAACCACTTCATCATCCTTCAGGATTCTATATCTATACCTGGACATTTTTAGATTTGATTTGGTAGGGTTTTATGGCATATCAACCATTATTGATTATTTAATGCCAAATGCTGTTTATATATATATATATATATATATATATGATTTGTAAACACATTTTGTTGATAGCATTTTTAAATGAGCCTGTACACATTTTCTGTGCACATAGTTAAATTGTTTCAAGCATTATTATGTAATACCACTAATTCCATTTAGGCACATAGTTAAAGACTATCAAGCATTGTAATTTAACATTAATAATTCTATTCAACATTATGCATTCATTTGCACACAGCAATACTTGGAACCATTTAACTATGTATCACTAACCATTCAATTAAACATTAATATTTGTTTGCTCAAACAGTTCTATTTCAAGCAATTCAGTTTAGCCAAAGTCATTTGTTTGCACTCAATTTAAATAGTTCTTGTTGACCCATAGATAGGACCCTATTAGTTGCAACCTCTCTGGGCTAGAGTGGATATGGATTAATAGCAATGAAGGGGTTGTCTGCATTCCCCAAAGCTCCAGCATTAATGGAGCCTCACCATCAGATTGTTATGTGTCATATCCACGACACTCATTGAGGAGGTCTTACCCCTCTGCAGAGATGTAGTTAGTGTATTCTACAGCCAACTGGGCAAACATTTTTAAAGAAAAAATATATACCTTTATAGCCCTAATATATTTTGGTAGCAAGTTCTGTGGTAAAATTACAATTTTTGTTTCATGACCAAACATCTCAGTTTTACAGATGAATCCTCTCTATATATTACTAAATTTCTCATATCTATCTATCTCTATATATATATGATAAAAATAAGTGGAAAGATGGATAAATCAAACACTTACAAAAGTTTAGTTGTAGTGATATTTAATTCTTTTATTCCAAGAACAAGAGTTCTTGGAATAGAACAATGACATATCACTACTACTAAACATTTTTAAGTGTTTGATTTATCCATCTTTCCACTTATTTTTATCATCTTGTCACATTCAACACAATCTATCATTTCAACATTATATATATATATATATATATATATATATATATATATAAATCACTGCCAAATAAGATCTATAAATAGTGACAAAACCAGCAAAATTATTTCAGTAGTCTATACACAAAAATGCTGAGCAAATATCACAATATTTCAATTATTAAATATTAAAATAAAGATATAAAATAATACCTCTCATGACTTGGAGTTTGAAGAAAACAATCTTCAAGTCAGTCTAAGTCACCTGATATATATGTACATGCAACCCTGTGAAAATGGCAAATCATTATTAGAGAAATACACTTGCAATGCTCTAAGAGAATAAAACAATTTACTCTTTAATTTGCAAATGAATGTTGAATTTATAAGGTTTTTTGTTCTCTCTGAATGCCATTTTTTAATCATTCAAATTTTCAATATAATCAAGATTCTTTTACTCCATCCAAAATAGAGGAGAGTTCCAGTGGTGTAATGGCTAACAAGTTGGACTGCAATGCTGTAGTAAGTTTGAACTCCAGTCACACAACTACGTTCACTTTTAGACTAATACCCTTGGGAAAGGTATGAACCCCCTTATGCCTCTTAATACCACTTCTGTTCTTCAAGAATGGGTTTGGCATTAAATAATCCATAAAAGTTGAGTTGTCATTAAAGAAAGAAACTAAACCAACCTTCCTAAATTGAAGTATTGATATCCTCATGGACTGCCATTACAATGGGAATACAGTTGGTTCAAAAGACATCTTGTGAATTACGATAATATAGTAATTTAAATAAATATCAAGTTTAAGTTGTCATCTTTTGTTTTAATAAGAAATATGAATATTAGGGTCTAGGGTTAGAGATATAGTTAAGGCTGTTACTTAAATACTCTTGGCCCCAAAATTTCCAATGCTAAAAGAGCCAGTGCCAAACAGCAGGCTCCAGACTGTCCAGCACCAAAATGTCTTTGACAGATCAGGTTCAATCATTTGGCAAAGTATTCCAACTTGAAAACTGATTGCTACATTTGTTGATGGAAGATGGCTGAAAGTACTGATTAGACATGCATAAGTCTTTGATTTCTTTGAGGCATTGGTGATGAAAAATGGTTCTTGTATATCAATATGATGAGCAAACAAAATTAGATGTTCAACGATGTGGTTGCTGTGACTATGCCAAAGCCAGAGACGTATATAAAAAAAAGTGATGCCTTGCTGTTAAAAGACCGTCTAAACCATATTTTACTGGAGCTGTGTAATCTTAACAAGATAGGGTACACAGACTTCTGAAGCCTTCATTAGGCAACTAGTCTGGGAAAAGGAAAATTCTGAATTCAAACCAACTGTACTCTATTTAAAAATTCACCTTGCTTCACATCTTTCCTGAGGTATCCTCTGCAGAGGGGTCAGAGCAAATTCAGTATAAGTAAGTTGGCAACTGTAGTCGAGAGCGACCAGAAGGCTCCCTTTTCAATAGCTACTTCGTTGAGGTGTAGGGGAAGGTGCTACTCCTTTCCCAGGATTGCTCCACTTTACCCTTGTTACATACCTTATATTGCTGAGTGTTAAGTAAGGATTTATCAAGTACTATTTTTGAAGTCTTTGGTATGACTTGACCTGGGATTGAACCCAGCTCTCCCAGACCATTGGTGAACACTACCCACTAGGGCAAGGGTCTTATAAATATGACACTAAAACGCTGCTAATGGTGAAGCTACAGTTCTGGAGTACCCTTTAAATGCCATTAATCCTAGATCCACAGATTCAGAGTGATATTAACTGTTTAAGGTTCCATCTATGAGTCAAATTGGTCTGTTGCAAAATTATTTGTATGAGGGATATTTGATACCATATAACCGAGTATAAATTATTTGTATTTTAGATTGGAATAGAAAGCTGAATATATGAATTGTAAAGACAATAATTTAGCATTTAAAGATGAATCAAATTCTGGAATCAAATAAAGGGTTGGACTAGTAGGTAGAGTGTTTGCCAATGGCCTGGGAGACCACAGTTCAAACCCAGATTGAGTCATACCAAAGACTCAAAAAATAGTACTTGATGCCACTTTGCTTTACACACAGCATTATAAGGTACAAATCAAAGGTAAAGTGGAGCAATCTAGAGAAAGGAGTAATGCCCTTCCTTACATATCTGTGAATTAGCTATTGAAAAAGGTTCACCAAATTTACTTTTTTATACCACTAAACTTATGAACAAATCCTAAACCAAAGACAGCAGGATGTATTATTTCTGGTGGAACATTAAATAATCATATCATACAATTTGATACCAGATATTATTTATCACCAAACTCTATAGCACTAAAACTTTGTGACCAAAAATATGAATAAATAGGAATCCTAAGATAAATAAATCTAACAGATATTATTAGCTATTATTTATTACCAAACTCTACAACACTGATACTCTGTAACCAAAAATATGAACATGTAGCAATTCAAAAATAAGTACCCTCTCTCTCTCTCTCTGTATGTATATATACATAAATATACAATTTTATTTTTGGGTGCAGATGTGATGTGATTTTTTTTCTGGTTAAAGAGTTTGCTAATAAATAATACCTAATGGTACCTGTTTTGATTCTATAATATTCAACTTAAAATAATGATATCTTTAATTTAGAAAAAAAATCATATTCCTATAAAAAGTTGTTAGGGTGTATTTATTTATGAGTAATACTGTATACAAACATTCGTTGAGACATTTGTATATTTCTATGCATAAATTCACTGATTTTTACTTGCAACTTCATGCCAGGTAAATGAGTTATACTTCACTAAGTTTTAGCTTTCTGTCAATATTTGCTGATGCAATGATGTTTAAATTTTTAGAAAATTTCAACAGACTTTCCTAAACTCAGTATTTCTACAACAACCATATTTACTACAGTTGCCTCGTAGGTAAGTAAAGAGTAAAGTCTGCCATATTTGCTTTTGAAGTCGCTGTTTAGCTAAGGGTTTTATTTATTTATTTGTGCTGGTCTTTTATTATGCCTCAATTGTTTTACTGCCTAAATCTATCTATAAAAATAAATCAAGTGAATGAAAAAGTTTCACTTTGTTTCCTGAGACAAAATATTGTTTCCCATTCCTTTCTGCTGGTAATAGCAATATACACCAGAATAACAATTTTTTTTTTTCACACTCATAGACCTTAGTATCGAAACTTAAAACTGGAGCCTATCTAGTTTTTGGTTTCTTTCCTTAATGACAAAGCTTTCTTTTTAAAGATACAATTGATCTTTCTGAATTTTACATCATGCTAATTGTCTTTCTGTCTCATAATTCAAGGATAGCTTGAGCTATGTCAACAAAATTATATTTGATTATTCATGAGACCATGTAGCATGTTTTTAGCTGATTAGTTTTGGATAATTTACCAAATTTTAATTTGCTTTGTTTTGTTTAGGGTGTATTTATTTATGAGTAATACTGTATACAAACATTCATTGAGACATTTGTATATTTCTATGCATAAATTCAACCTAATTGGTCATTTAATGCCAAATTAAGTTAAAGAAAATAAGTCTGAAAAGAAATTCAAAGGAGAGGTCTTAGGAATTAATGAAAAACTTTAGATAATTAGTTGGTTATATGTTTTTTTTTATTCAGAGTTTATTTGTAGGTAAAAAAAATAAACTGTGAAACAGGCTGGGGAAGGGATCAGTTTGTTAGAATATAACTAGTAAAGAAAGGGTTTTAAGTTTTTAGAAAATGATTTGATTTATTGTGAAACTTGGCCCTTATCCATCAGAATAACTAAACTGAATCTTTATTGTTTAACCATGTAAAGTAGCTGAAAATTTCCTGGCCAGGAACCAAAATTATGACCTTTTGTTATATAACTGTAAAAAAATGTTTTTTCCATTACCAGAAAATACTTAATGAAATCCTATTGTGTTTATCTTTGTAGTTGCAGCAATAACTACCAGAGGGGCAAAATCTCAACAATGTCTAAAATGTCACAAAAATATCATTTGTGTAATGGTCATGTCAAGACTATCATATGGATACACCACATGATCACTGACTAAGCATATGGAGAAAAAGCTAGATGGCAATTGGACAATAATACTACAAGCTATATTGAACAAATTCTGGAGACAACATCCTACGGCTACCTACCACCCATCTCAAAAACCATCCAAATTAGATGAACAAGACATTGCTGGAGAAGTAAGGATGAACTCGTAAATGATGTTCTCCTATGGACTCCTTCACATGGATGAGCAAGTGTTGGATGACTCTGTATGGACTCAGGATGTAGCCTTGAAGACCTATCAGAAGCGATAAGTAACACAACATGATGATGATTATAATGTACCAGAAAATATTGCTAATAGCAGAAAACTAACTGAAAACGCATCTCAGCTAGTTTTTTGCTATTTAATACAATAATAAAAATAAAAAGAATATCTCTTTATTATCAAAACTCAGACCACCTTGCTGTGTGATTTGCATAAGTCTAATTTTTGAAATAAACTAGTTTTTATTGTGCATATAATAATGATTCCTTCATTGATATAGTCAATGAAAACATGAAAAATATTATTCTAAACAATTTCCAATTAAATATGCCATTTATTTGTCGCTGCCTCCCACCAGACACGACTTGACACAAGGTCAAAAGCCCGAAGGCCGATTAAAGTGGGGATAAAGGGGAGAGGAAGTCGGGAATGAGCCGAGACTCGAACCCTGCTGGTCTGTGCTGCTCATCGGCCCACTTAGTGCAATGTGAGCCTGATGAGGCAAGCAGTTTCACGAACCCAAATGTGAATCCGGCATGTATGCCAGTTTATGGCTTAAAATAGACGCTCGTTCTAGTGCCATACATGGGTGACAAAGGAGACAAAAGTGCAGCTCGCCCACCCGAGGGTAGCCTAGTTGAAACTAGGTGCCTAATAAAAGGCCCCAAGTCTGCCATTGTTCCTTTTGCAGAGCCACGCTCCGGACCGAAGTCCAGAACAGGCCCTGGGTGTTCTCCGCAAAAAGCGAAGAGGTAGCTCTTCCAATTAAATATGCCATGTCTATTCATTTTTATCCAAGTCATATAATAGAAAAGTTAGTACACCAATAATTTCTTAAATTGTTAAAATTCCTTGTGACTAAAATTTTTAATAAAATAAACCCAAATAAAACAAATTTTCAACATATATATATACATATATATCTGAATTGTTCCTAAAAAAGTATTGAGACTAAAGCTGTATTTACTGAGACAGAAATGAATACTCCTTGAATATATCATAAAATCAGTTCATTGATCTTATACAATCTTACTTTTATATATATGTAGTATTATGCTTATCTAATAAGTAGCATAGTTTTTAGTAGAAATATTATGAAACATCAATTTTCTCTAAGATCAGAGTGTAGTATCTGCACGATCCACCCAGGATTAAGGTTTTTCACTCTAATCTAGGATAAAAATGTAATATCTCTACTTGTGGAAATCTCTAAATGAAAACTATAAGGTGTAATTTATTCAAATGAAAAGTTATATTTTTAAGAATTTACAATGTAATACTTCCTGATAAATACAAAATAAGAAAACAATCAGCTGATAAATAAAGGGACAATGAATATGACCACATCCTTAACAAACCAACAGTTATTTTAGTGCTCAGATATTGAAGATTAAGTCTGCATAGATTTTAATGTAATTTTTAATAATTTCGCTTATTTCTATCACTTAAATGATGAAATTATTTGATACATGATCATCATCTCAAAATCTTATTTTCCTTTAATCAGTACCCATGTTAAACTGATTTGCTTGTGGTGTAATGGTTAAAGCGATGGACTGTGAGTAAGCGAGTTCAAACTCCAGTCGTGCAATTATGTTCACTTTTGGACAAATACCCTTGGGAAAGTTATGAACCCCCTTATCCTCCAAGCTATGGCTTAAATAGTACCACAACCATTCTTCTAGGAGAATGGCTTTGGCATTAAATAACCTACAAAGGTTGATATGCCATTAAACAAAGAAGAGAAGAGAAGAACAATGCACCTGGCTGATTGCAAGTTAAATAACAAATAAAGGATGTCACAAATTATTTTATCTTTAATTTGATTTTTCCTCTGATAATTTGGAAGATTTGGAAGATTAAGTTCTTGAAGGATATTAGGACTTAATTTGCTGCATCTTTCCAGAAACAAAAAAAAATATTCATTTTATATTTCATTATAAGCTTTAACCTTTTTGCGACCACGTTTTCCCAAATTTTTATGTTTCCAGAGTGCTACATTTTCTAGCAAAAAATGATTATTTAAAAAAAAAAAACATTCTTGAAAACTTTTTGATCATCCTAGAATGTAAATCAATGTAAAATTCATGAATTGGTTTTAAAACAATGAAAAGTAAATTTTCTGTCTTTTTACTATTATATACATAATATAGAACAGAATGTGTATCATCTACACATATTGTGATCAAAATTATCTTCATTACTTATTTCACTCAATGCAAAGAAATCAGGCATAATTGATTCCAGAATCTTCTATATATTGATGGATATCATTTATCTATATGAAATTCTATGGCTTTAATATGATTGAAAAATATGGCAAAAATAGTCAAATTTGGTATTAAAATAACTAGTAACTTTGTAAAGTTCCCTAAAGGGCAGAGAGTACTTACCAACTAACTGAACGAAAGTTGACTATAGTTCAATATTGCAGGGCTTTAAGAATTGAACTATCATCACACACAATGATGAAAGTGTTAAGATATTTTCTGTATCATCATCATCATCCTCAAGGAATGCGAACAGCACAGCTTCTCTTGATTCTCTCTGGCTATCTATCCCTATATATATTTACCAACCTCTCCGCTCGGGCAGGATATGACACAAGGTCAATTTTTAAGCAGAGGTTTGAATTCAGAGTTTTCCTTCTCCTAGACTAGTTGCCTCACCAAGGCTGAAGAACCTAGTCTGTCCTACTGTTCCATATTCACAATTAACGCTAGATACAGCCATGTGGGAAATGTATATCAATTGTCCATAACTCATTTAGATACCATGTATACATCAAGAACATAAGAATCTCAAAATTTGAAAACACATAACGACTTGTTTGTTCAGGTACGAAACCTTTTTATTACTTTTGAGTTAAAGGTTTCGACACAAGGAGAGAGACACAATCTTTTTATGCTGGCTTCTTAATCTGGCCCCTATCTCATGTGGCACCCATGGCGTGCAAATTCGTCTCGCCTCAGTGAGTCCCAAAAGTCGAACCTCCTCGTTCGGCGTCTCTAACTTTCTTTCAATTCTCCC
Source organism: Sepioteuthis lessoniana (assembly GCA_963585895.1). NCBI lineage: Eukaryota > Metazoa > Mollusca > Cephalopoda > Myopsida > Loliginidae > Sepioteuthis > Sepioteuthis lessoniana. Next base: position 60,066,517 of record OY757920.1, read on the forward strand.
AAAAACCTTCACGCACTTCTGGTGAGTGACGTCACCCGTTTCATCATCTCAGGCTATTGTGACATCTCTGAGTGACATGTCCGCTCTGTGCGCCTGCGCGCGTTACCACCTGCATCAAGGTTGCACCTAACTAACCCATGTGCTGAGCCGAAAGGTTCTCAGCCTAACTAAACCCAAAGGCATGAACCGAAATCCCTCGGCTATTATATTACACTACTATTTGCCCATAGCTGGAGGGAGAATAATTGGATTCATACCTTTCCCAAGGGTATTAGTGCTATGTGAAATGCAATCAGTCTCGTCCAGGATTTGAACTCGTGTTGCTGTGTCCATTTCCTACGACGGTAACCATTATACCACAGGTACCTCCAGGCTATCTATCCCTATAAGCCATTGCTCTTAGTAAGTCCTCTAGACAACATCCAGTATCTGCCTAGAACTGATAAATCTAAGTTTTTACTGGTCGACCAACACTGATGTGTTCATATGTGGAAGTCCATTGAAGAATATTGTTTAGATGATTGATGAGATGAGAGATAATTGACTGTTCAGCTGCTTTTTTGTAGAGTGTTGTTTCCAGGATTTGTTCAGATAGTATGCAGCATTGTCTTGTAGTTCTCTAGTTGTTTCATTAAAGGTCAGGTGGTGCTACCATAGAGTAGTACTTACATGGCTACGGCTTGGAAGAATTCTCTGTTTATTTTATCAGAGAGATCAGATTTCCATATGGTCATTACCAGTTCAAGCTTTACCTCTGTGTCTGTTGATCATTTTCAGTAGATGACATGTTACTATTGAAGTATGTAAAAATGAGTTATCATTCATTTGAGTCATCAATATAGCTTGAAACATTAAATATGATTAGATATCTTTGTATCAAATTTGTGATGTAAAAACAACATTTTTCATTTTAGCATATAAAAATATGTCAATATAGAATCTTTTCTAACTCTATGGAAGAAGAAAATGCTTTTTCTCTTCAGTTATTCATTTTTGATGTTTGTGAATTGTACATGTATAAATCATGATGAGTTGGAATTTTGATCAAAGATCAAAGGGTCACATGTCCACTGACAGGCTCAAAATTAGTCATGCTAACCACAGAGATTCTACAATAACTAAAGAATCAATCTTCTTTGTAAGCAAGCCAAGAAACCAAGACATACATTCATCAATTTTAGAATTGATTTAGTATCAAATATATTTTTCCTTGCTTTATATGCAGGAACATATCTAAACGGAAATGCCAAAAAATTAGAGACAGCAACCTAAGTAATGTATAGCTTTTCCTTTCACCTGAATAATTGCAGCTATGCAACATGTCATCAGTAGCGGCATTATGTCTGACTACAAACCTGTACAAGTTTTTTAAATTTGTGTCCTGCAACTAAGTGTAAAATCTTCATAGACTCTCTTGAAAAAAGAAGAAAAATATATCTTAACTTGTAAAAAAAATTGTGTCCTCAGTGTGACAATAAACTGCATCCTGTGGTGAGGCTCCACTCCTGGAAACTTGGGAAGTGTGGGGTAGCCCTTTCTTGGCATTACTCCCAGGTCCACTCTGAGCCAGAATAGTAGTACCTGTTAGGGTCCTATATTTGACTTAAATAGATCTTGTCTTTTAATTGGAATCATTTTGAGATGAGGCTTCTTAATCAGAGAATTTTCCATAAAAGTCCGCAATAAATAAAAATTAATTCTCTGATTAAGAAGCCTCATTTCAAAATGATTCCAATTAAAAGACAAGTACAAAAATTCGGTACGGACCTGACTCTGGAAGACCAGATAAGGATTTATAAGACCAAAAATCCATCCTTGATCGCCCTTCGGGGCCTGTGGCGCAGCGGATAGAGGCGTTGAGTCTCTACGGTTCCAGGTGAGCATTGTCATAAGATAGCGGTTTCAAATCCTACCCAAGCCGGCCAGAGGTTTACTTGGTCAAAAACGTGGTGCGATAGACAACAACTATGGAAGGTAGTAATTACTGGGGATATGGTTACAAGACTCAGCATTCCTATCCAAGGTCACGGTAAATCACCTGAAGAAGGCCAGACGTGAAATTTGGCCGAAACGTAGTGAAAGAAGAAACAACACAAAAAACTACCAAGATGAGGAAAAAAAGTCCGCAATAAATAAGAATTAATTCTCTGATTAAATAAATCTGTTCAAAAATTATTAGGATTTGATAGAAATGTTTAAAAGTTATAAGCAAACAAATGATTATTATTGACAAATAAAAAAAAATACAATTTAAAAAAATGATTACAATAGAACATTGAAATTATAACTAGGATTATAAACAAACATTTACAAGTGAATTAAATTTTGGCAATAAATAACCTACAAGAGTTAATATCATCATCATCATGTCACACCATCAGCACGGATCTCGCTGGCCCTATCCTCCCATCCCCCTCTATCATCCATTGCTTCCAGTAGGTCTTCAAGGCTACATCCTGTATCGGCGCAGAGCTGTTATATGTAGGTTCTAGCTTGTCATCCTGCCTTTGCTCGTCCATGTGAGGGGGTCTACCAGAGTATGTCACTTATGAGTTCGTCTCTACTTCTCCAGCAGTGTCCTGCATGTCTGGTTCATCTAACTTGGATAGTTTTCCTGATGGGTGGTAAGTGGCTGTACAGCTGCTGCTTTGTGGGGTGCTGCCTACAGGACTTGTTCAATATTGCTCGCAGCATTCTTGTGTAGTTGCCATAAAGCTTTTTCTCCATACGTTTAGTTAGCGTCCATATAGTGTATTTATACAGTAGTATCAACACAAACACTGCTTGGAAAAAATTGCATTTCATTTTATTGGTCAGGTCTGACTTCCATATGACTGATAGCCTATCGATAGCCATCCATGCCTTTGCTTGAGACACAGCTTCCTAGGTAGGTGAACTTGTCCACTATTTCAGAGAACTACCGTTTAGTGTGGAGATGTCGCCTCTTTGATTAAAGCATATGTACTTTGTCTTGTCTGTGTTGACATGGAAGCCTATATCTGCAGCTGCTCATTCAAGATTATGTAGCAGGGTTTCAGCTTAGGCGAGTGTATTTGCTAGAAGCTCTATGTCATCAGCATAATCAGTGTCCGCAATTGTTTGTGTGGGGTATCTTCTACTTCTTTCCTTTGTCAGCTTGAAACTGTTGTCTTTCATTTTATCAATAGATGTTCTATGCATGTAGTCTAGACTGGTGATGAACAGGTATAGGGCTAATGTGTCTCCTTGAAGCACACCTGCTACAATGTCGAAATTGTCAGTGTCTTCATCTGGGAAGCAGACTTTTATTTTTGTGTTTCTATATAGCATCATTATGGCTGTGATGGTTTCTTTGGGTAGGCTGTAGGCTAGTAGTATTTGCTTCATCTTTCTTCTGTGTATGGAGTCAAAGGTTTTGGTGAAGTCAACAAATAATATTGTCGCCACAAGGTTTTTTGCACATATACCTTCAAGAATTCGATGGATAGTCGAAATTTGTGACATTGTGGATCTATTTCTCTGAAAGCCATTTTAGTTCTTCCTTAGTATGTTCTCAATTTTTTTTTCTATGCTGTTGTGCAGTAGAGCATGGTATATTTTAAGTGTTAGTATACCATGAAACAAATAAAAGTAAAAATTTAGTTTGATTTTAGTTCTTTCGACATTGTTATTTGTAGAAAGAATGATTGGAGAAAAACCTGATATAAACATTTTCTGTTGTGATGGAAAAAACAAAATGGAGAATTTTCTATGTGTAACATTCTTTGCTACATAAAATATTTACACATAATAATTTATATAAAGACAAATTTTATGGTGAATTAACACACAATATATAAAATTTACAAAATATCAGCTATCTAATTTTGACAAAATATTCAGTATTTATTTGTTTATAAACAATTTATTTATTAGAGTACTTTATAAGAAAAATTTTTTTTTTAATATTCTTTGATAATTGTGATTTTATGCTACTTTCTAGATATTCTTTTTCATGATTAAAAGCAAAGGATCATATATTTTTACTTAAAAAAAATAGAAAAAATCTTTTCAGAAGTTTTCAATAAAATTCATTTGTAATTTATTTTAAACGAAGAAATAAAATCACTAAATTTTCCAAATTTTTATTGGTTATTCCTTTTCTTCTTCAGAGTAACTACATGGACAAAGAAAGGAAAAATCACTGTAATTGGTTTAGAATGCCAGATATAAAGCCTGCACAAAGAAAAAAGTATAGAGAGTAATAATTTGAAAGCAACAAAGATGAGGACAATCCAAAAATAAACATAATACCTAGAGAGAGGGCTTTTATGTTTAATTTAGTTAGTCTCTCTTTAACTGTAGACCATTCTTAATAGAAATGTCTTTGGATCACTTTGATTTTTCATTTTAGGAATGTAAGTAAAATCAATCTATCAATATATTTCTAAGGGACAATAAAAAAGAGAACTTATGAAATTTTTAGAAAATGTGACCTGATCAAGTAGGCAGAATGGAAAGGGAGAAATAATTATACTAGTTGCTTGTTTTTATCATTTTATGCAAGAAAGGAATGAACTCTGAATGTTCTTGCGTTCTTTTAGTAGCGAATAATTTTGATATTATGTGTTGCATGATAATAGATTGGTTTGGTTTGGTTTGGTTTGGTTTGGTTTTATAGCATATAAACCATTGTTGGTTAATTAAGGCCAAATCCTCTTTTGACATACGTGGTTCCTTCAATAAGTTTCCAGACTTTTTTGTACTGGCATTTAAAATTGTCGTAGACTCTTGAAAATTCACTATGTTATTACTATACATGTTATGAGATGATTGACCAATTTTTATGATTTCAGCTTCAAATCAACAGCTACAGCAGCAATTGGAATACACCCTACTAAAGCCTGTTTGTAACAGCTGGTGAATTTCAAAAATGCAATCTGGATGTGAGGACACTTTAGAAGAACAATATGCAATAAAATTCTGTTTTAAACTTGGAAAAAATGCCACAGAAACCTATGGAATGCTCCAGACTGCTTTTCGACCATCTTGCAGGAATCGAGCATTAGTTTTTGAAGGAAGCCAGGGAGTCTGTGAGGGATGATGAGAGGTGTGGGAGGAGTAAGCAAGTCAGAACACCAGAGTTGATTGGCCAAAGGGGTAGGCTTAGGGTTACTATGTTGAGGTTTTAAGAGAGTTCAGGAAGAGATTCTGTCGGAAGAGGCTAGCACTCTTCAAATCGGGTCAGTGGCATTTCCCCCAGGGCAATGCATCAGTCCACAACTCCATCCTTGTCACAGACTATTTGACCAAGATGGGCATCAAGACAGTTCCTCACCCTCTCTATAGTCCAGACCTTGCTCTCTGTGACTTTTGGTTATTCCCTAAGCTCAGAGGCTGTCATTATGAGACAATTGAGGAGATGAAAGAGGCTGTGATGAAGGTCATTGACATTCTCACACAAGAGGACTTCCATGGAGCCTTCCAGAAGTTGTTGGAACGGTATAACAAGTACATTGCAGCTGGAGGAGCTTACTTCAAAGGGGACTAGAGTTTCATGTGTGTATTATCAATAAAAGTGCCCATACGAAAAAAGTCTGGAAACTTATTTAATGATTCTCGTATATATTAAATATATGATTTGTAAAAACATGTTGTAGATACAAACAGTTAAAGGATCAGGCAGTTCTATTTCTAACAATTCAATTTAACGTAAGTCAAAAGTAAATGGTTCCAAGTATTTCTATGTATAACTAACAGTTCAATAAACATCACTCATTTGTTTCTACATGGTTAAATGATCAAACAATCCTATTTCTAACAATTTAATTTAGCATAAGTCATTTGTTTGCACTCAGTTTAAAGGTCAAACAGTTCTATTTGACTCATAGGTAGGGCCCTATCAGATGATACCACACTGGGCCAAAGTGCACCTGAGAGCAATGGCAATGAAGAGGTATTCCTCAATCCCCAAAGCTCCAGCATTACTGGATCCATACCATCAGATTAATTAGTGTCATATCCAAGACACTTGTTAGTGTGTGTGTGTGTGTGGGGGTCTTACCCTTCTGTAGAAATGCAGTCTGTGTATTCTACAGTCCCAGCCGACTTGGCTATATGATAATGAACTATAAGGAGAAAATGTGAAGGTGGTGATTGTTAATATCTACAAAAAAAATGTAAATATGAACATATAATTGAGTTTGAGGCATAAAATAACCCAAGAAAGATTATCATACTATTAAAATCAATCATGTGATTAATATATTGACGGATTTTAAAGGCATATCAGCCTGTCTGGGGTTATTCTATGCCAAGAATTTTGTGTATATTGTATTAGTTTTTTGTTGCTTAAGTTTTTGCACACAGTTATAGATTACTATCTAATGCAAATAATTTTTGAATAGATGTATTTGATCCATAAATGGGACACTAACAGGTACTACCGCCGCGGGTCAGATTAGACCATGGAGTGATGGCAATGGAGAAGTACGTGGTTCCTTCAATAAGTTTCCAGACTTTTTTTTGTATAGGCATTTAAAATTGTCATAGACTCTTGAAAATTAAGTATGTTATTGCTATACATGTTATGAGATGACAGACCAATTTTTATGATTTCAGCTTCAAATCAACAGCTACAGCAGCAATTGGAATACACCCTACTAAAGCCTGTTTGTAACAGCTGGTGAATTTCAAAAATGCAATCTGGATGTGAGGACACTTTAGAAGAACAATATGTAAATATGAACATATAATTGAGTTTGAGGCATAAAATAACCCAAGAAAGATTATCATGCTGTTAAAATCAATCATTTACCTCTACTTCATCTAAATTTCTGAGATGATTTATAATTTTTTATTTGTAAGTGGGTAGAGTGTTTGCCAATGGTCCAGGAGACCTGGGTTCAATCCCAGGTTGTGTCATACCAAAGACTTTAAAAATGGTACGGGATACCTCCTTGCTTAACACTCAGCAATATAAGATACATATCAAGGGTAACGTGGAGCAATCCAGGAAAAGGAGTAGTGCTCTCCCCTACACCTCAGTGTAGTAGCTATTGAAAAGGGAGCCTTCTGGTTGCTCCCAACTATGGTCGCGAACTTTACTTATCATGTATTAGACTCTTGTTCTGATCTTGGTTATTATGTACCTATTTCATTCAATACACTCCTAAGGTTTCTTCACATGTCATGATTCTAATGTTTGCTTATTAAACTAAATCATGAATTTCTTTCCTTCTATTTTCTTCACGTTCTCAGAAAAATTATAAGTTCTTGGCAGAAAGTTCTAACCTCTATTGACATACACCTTGCTGCCATCATGAGAAAGTAGGATAAAATAAGGCATTACTTTGGGAGCGACCCATGTATAAAAAGGATCTGATTAGACATTGAGCTTAATAGCCACCAACAGAGTTGATATATAAAACTACTTATAAAATCATTAAATCATTCTTCTATTTCTGATGTAACAATTGTTTGCTTTTTTGCATAAGAGAAACTAAGGTAAACAAGTAAATCATGTTGATATCTCTTAACAAATGCCTCCAGATATAAAACTCTTATGCAAAAACTTTTTATTTTTCTATAAATGTGCTAAGATAATAACAAATGACAGCAGCCATAGTAGAAAAGTTTCTCCAGTGGTTCATATCATTTCCAGTTTTCTTGATTCTTCCTGGAATTTGTTTTATAAATGTGTTTATTAATATAGGCAATCAAATCTACCTGCATAATGCTGACTGACAGAAGCAAAAGTAAAATGACAATTTGATATGGTTTTTATTATCTCCCATTTTTCTTCATTCTTTTGCAATTATGAAAGCAATTTCTGCACTTGTAAACAAGACTCTACTTGCATAATGCTAACTGAAGCTAGCTAATGAAGACTGACAGTTCAGCAAGTTTTTCAGGATTACATGTTATTTTCAGTCTCTTCTTTTTTTTTCATAGACCAAACAAGTGGTGAAAAGGCTTACAGCAGTTGTAACTTATGATCATAGTTTCATCAAATGCTAATATCATCTTTGAAGTTTGAACTGCTCTTCTGTAAGACTCCTGTCCAAATATATTGATACTCACTGCAATCAAATATTTTGCAGTTGTTTCCTGGCTTTCCATAAATGAAAAATATCATTCAAAATTTATAATTTAGCTTTAGGGATTTTTTCAATGTCAGTAATATTGACAAATGAAATGAATATACAATTCTGGCATATATCCAAGTAAATTCAACCAAACAAAATCCTGATAAATAGGTTTCTATTGTACTTGGTATAAAGTGGGTGACTAGAAGGCTCCCTTTTCAATAGCTACTACACCAAGGTGTAGGGGAGGGCGCTACTCCTTTTCCTGGATTGCTCCACTTTACCTTTGATACGTACCTTATATTGCTGAGTATTTAGCAAGGAGGTATCAAGTACCATTTTTAAAGTCTTTGGTATGACGTGACCTGGGATTGAAACAAAGCCTCTTGGATCATGGACGAACACTCTACCCACTGGACCAATGAGCCAGTTATACTTTGTATAACCCTACAATAATTTTATCAAAATAATCATGTTAGAATTTAAAGGGATTTTGAACTATTAATAAATTGCAACTCAAATTGAAGTTTTCTTAAACAATCATTAAATCTTTTGTTCAATAGACATCTTTTAAAATCTTTCCAGATATTTTAATATAAATTTGATACTGTTATATATTAGATTTTATGTACCACCTTCTAATTTGTCTAGTAAGATTTTTCAGAATGTTGTCAGCCTTGTCAGATTATGCTGACAGTATCTATTACAGAGGGGTCAGACCTCCCTCCCCTCAAAGAAGGGGTGCCATGGCTATGACATTAAACTGCATCAGATGGTGAGATTCCATTTCTGGAAGTCTAGGATGTGTGAAGTACCCCTTCATTACCATTATTTTCCAGTACATTCTACTCTGGAGTGGTAGCAATTTAAGGGATCCCAACTATGGATCAAATAGATCTGTTTGAAAATTATTCATGTGAGATAGGAATACTTGATGCTAAATAATTGTGTGAAAAACATTTGTATTAAGAATAGTTACATGAAGGTTCAATTGTTTACAAAGGATTATTATTAGATACTTGAAACCATACAACTGCTGGTAAATTAATGGTGTTAGAAAGTTACTTGAAAACATAACTGTTTGCAAGCAGATTATTAAATAGGAATAATTACTTTAACTGGCCTATTCACACAGTGGTAGAGTGTTTGCCGATGGTTCTGGAGACTGGGGTTCAACACCAGGTCGAGTCATACCAAAACTCAATAAATAGTACTTGATGCCTCCTTGCATAAAAATTCAGCATTATAAGGTACATGTGAAGGGTAAGTGGAGCATTTCAGGGAAAGGAGTACCTCCATCCTCTACACCTTAGAGTAGTAGCTATTGAAAAGAGAACTTTTGGGTCACCCTTGACAATGGTCAGCCAACTTACATATATAGTTTTGTATAAATTATTTGAATTATATTGGTATACTCAATACCATATGGCATTGTTTATAAATTATAAGTTTTATAAAGGAATACTTGAAACCATAAAACTGTGTGCAAACAAATGATTATAGACAAATAAAAAAAAGGACAATGCAATTGAACATTAAAAATATTATGATCATGATCAACAATTTACAAAGGAAATAAATTTTGGCTTTAAATAAAATATTAGGATTTGATTTTGTCATTAAATAACCAAATACATTTAAATGCAGTGTAACCAGTTGTGAGTGGAAAAGAGAAATTAGTAGTTGCCATATGTGGTTTTGATTTTTGTGCAACACAGTCTCTCTCTTGTTTATATATATATATATATATATATATATATATATATATAAGAAATTTAATTCTTAGGGTATAATAAGTATGATTATAAGTATTAACATTGTTTTTTTCTAAATAGAAACATACACATGAAGTTTTTGTTCTGTATTAATAACTTAATCTTATTATTGATGGTTTGATATCATTTGTATAACGGCATATCAATTCCTTATGCGTTATTTAAAGCCAAAATGCGATTCCTTTGTAAATGTTTGACAGTAATTGGACTATATTTTCCATTGTTTTTTTTTCTTTAATTTGTATGTTTTTATTTGTCAATCATCATTTCTTTGTACACAGATAATTTCAAGTATTACCCTCTAAAACTAATGATTTAAGCAATTCTGGTTTCAAGCAATTATTTCTATCTTTTTGCACAATTATATGATATCAAGTGGACCTGTGAGTAATGGCAATGAAGGTGTAGTCCACACTCCACAAAGATCCAGAACTGGAGCCTCACCACCAAATGCGGTCATATTCAGAACACCTTCCTACTGAGTAATGAGAAACTAAATGCACTACTTATTGTAATGTGTTTTTTGTATTTGTTGTATTATTATTAATCATTGGTCAAATTTTAGTCACTTTAGATTTGTATAATTATAATTCTGTAAATATATTTTTAAACTATATAAGGAGTGAATTTTTATATCTAATATCTGTTTTGTATATATTACCTTTGTAAATTTTCAAGTTCATACCTTGTTTTTTTTTGTAAATATTTGTAGGATTTCTATGGGCATAGATATTACTCTCTTATCTTTAACAGACTTGTTGAAGAGTGGCAAGCATTTTATATGCAGATAGAGTGCACAGATGATGACATGTGATCCTAGGCTGAAGTACCAATCTAAAAATGAATAATTGTATTATATATAAAAATAAAATATACAAACAAATAAATGAAAAACTTACCAGGTACCATTGATCCTATGTCTACACTATCTTAATTTAAATATATAAAAGATAAGTCAGGGGCATCTGAAAAGTTCATAAGCTGACTAAAATACGTTCATGAAATGTGACCATTTTTTTTCAACAGAGACCCCCTTGCCTTCTACACAATTCTTCCACTGGTGTTGCAGTGTTTGGATCCAACTTGTCAAAAATGTCATGAACAGTAGATATGATGTCATCATGTGAACTTTTCAGTCCAACCTTATATAAATATATACAAGGAAAATCAATTGATTTTCATTATAAACAAGTATGTTAATTTTTGTGAAAAAGGAGGCTTCAAGAGTATATAAAATTGAATCTTTATTTTTTGACCAATCAATGACTTTGAACAGAATGCTGAATCTTCTTTGATCTTTGAAGACAATAATATATGTTTTGCCTCACAATTTCAGTTGGATCCAAGCCATAAGTTATCTAAGAATCTTTTATTTTCAGATTATGAAAATGAATTAAAACAAATATGAAAAATAAATTTTATAATCAGTTAAAATCCTAGGTAAATTGATCTACTTTTGATTCTGTTTTCAAGCCTACCTAATTCTAATAAATAAGTGAAAAAAATAAGCTAATCTTTTGTTTTCAATGCAGATGACCTTCAGTAAATCTTCATTGATTACTCAATTTTTATCTTTATTTTTCAGCATGAATTTCATTACTTTTCAGCATTTATTTAGATTCCACATGATTTAACTATTTTATCAACCAAAATACTATCCCCTACTTTGTTAACATTTGTGCTCAAAATATATTTGTACAAATATAAACCTCCTTGTCTGCTTATTATTGCTCAGTGTACATGTATAAATTAGTGTCATAAACCTTTCTTTCCTTCTACATAGTGACATGCTCATCAAAAGACCTCTTACACATCCATAAATATATTGTCTAGTTAAAACCCAAAAAAACTATTTCAGTGCATGAACTATTTAATGCAGATATTGGGGCACACCCAACAAACACAAATGCCTTAAAACTAAAAACTGCACAATATCAATTAGCAGGCATATATATAAAGGAACAGACAGAATACATTCAAAATCAGATAGATAAGATTAGAGACTCGGTGGAAGATTGACAATCTAGAATAGCCTGGCAAACAATAAACGAAGTGAGCAGAAGAAAGAACACAGCCAAAGCAAAACTGAAAGCAGCAAACCAACAAGAAAGAATACAACTGTGGAAACAGCACTTCGAAAACCTACTAGGAATCCCACCGAAAATAACAAAGCTGCAGGGCTGGACGAAATTCCCCTGGAAGTATGGAAGACCAGACAATTCGATGACATACTGCTCCGACACTGCAACGCAGTATACAATCAAAATCCGATAGATAGATGGATGAAGGGATGCATACTCCCCTTCCCTAAAAAGGGGGACCTCGGATTAGCCAAAAACTACCGAGGCATAACATTTACATCCATAGCAGCCAAAATCTACAATGCCCGACTACGAAACTGCATAGAACCCAAAATCGACAACATACTTAGAAAAAACCAAAATGGCTTCCGAAGAAATAGATCCACGACCTCACAAATATTAACCATCCGTAGAATCCTTGAAGGTGTACGGGCAAAAAACCTACAAGCGACGTTAATATTTGTCGACTTTACCAAGGCTTTCGATTCCATTCACAGAGGAAAGATGGAACAAATCCTACTAGCGTACGGCATACCTAAAGAAACCGTAGCGGCAATAATGATTCTCTATAGAACCACTAAAGTAAAAGTACGATCACCGGATGGAGACACAGAATACTTTGACATTGTAGCAGGAGTACTACAAGGGGACACAATGGCTCCGTACCTCTTTATCATTTGTCTAGACTACGTACTTAGAACATCGATTGACAAAATCAAAGAGAATGGCTTCAAACTGACGAAGAAAAGAAGCAAAAGGTACCCCCACAAAAACAATTACCGACGCCGACTACGCCGATGACATAGCGATACTGGCAAATACACCTGACCAAGCCGAAACACTACTGCATAGTTTGGAATGAGCAGCAGCAAGCATAGGCCTCTATGTTATTGCACACAAAACGGAATATATGTGCTATAACCAAACGGGGGACATCTCCACTCTAGAAGGAACCCCTCTTAAACTAGTAGACAAATTCACTTACCTAGGAAGCAGCGTCGAATCAACCGAAAAGGACATCGAAACGAGGTTAACGAAAGCATGGACAGCTATTAATAGGCTATCAATTATATGGAAATCAGACCTAACCGATAAAATGAAACGCAGTTTCTTCCAGGCAGTGATCACATCGATACTGCTATATAGCTGCACTACATGGACGCTAACAAAACGGCTGGAGAAGAAGCTAGATGGCAATTACACAAGAATGCTGCGTGCAATCCTGAACAAGTCCTGGCAGCAACACCCCACAAGACACCAACTGTATGGCCACCTGCCCTCTATCACGAAAACTATTCAAGTTAGAAGAACCAGACATGCAGGACACTGCTGAAGAAGTAGGGACGAACTCATAAGAGATGTACTCTTATGGATCCCCACACATGGCCGCGCAAAATCAGGACGACCAGCACGAACATACATTCAGCAGCTATGTGAGGATACAGGATGTTGTCCCGAAGACCTACCTAAGGTGATGAACGATAGGGAGGAGTGGCGAGAGAGGGTCAGGGATATCCGTGCTACCAGCGCGATATGATGATGATGATGAATATGTAAACAAATATAACCTTTTCTTATCAAGAAAAGAGAGTTTGTGTCACTTGTATTTTTCAACAGTTTTCACTCAAGTTAAAGAAATGAAATTCATTGAATTTGTAGAACTAAGTTTGCTTAATTCTTAGACATTTTCATATATATATATATATAAAAAGGTTAGCTATTGAATAATAGTTTAAAGTTTGCCTTTTACCAGTCAAATTTTCAGTCAATGCAATGATGACATCAGACAGTCTGAGATCAAGTGATTTCAATAAGAACCTGGGTTAATCATAATCTAGTTCATGACAGACATTCAATCTTTATAGGTTTTTTTTTGTTTTATTTGTTATGTCTTTATCATATTAGTGATTCTCTTCATCTTGTCTCATTTTTTGTCCATCAGACTTTTTTCTCCTATTTTTAAAACTGTGGATGACTTTTACGCATAATGCAATATTTGGCAACTGTACCAAAACTCTCACACTTTTACTTCATTTTATTTATTTATTTTTCAGTTCATATTTTTTTTTATAATAATTGATGTCTGTGTCACCGAAAATTACATTTCAGACAGAATACAGAATATTGCATCAAAAATTAGGTTGACCTGTGACCTTTGGGTCTGATTTGGACAAGAATTATTTGACTGAACACATATCTAAATGACACTTCAAAATAAATACTCTTCTGACATTTTTTCTTTCTCTCTTTTTCTTCTTAATATTTTTTCTTTTTCCTTTTTATTTTGATTTTTCTGTACTCATGAACCTACTCAAGTAATATCTTTAAATAGAAAAGAATTTCTTTTTGGGACACTTTCATTAACTGAATTTAATGTTAGTAGAAAGTAGAAAAAGGAATATACATTTTCAATAGATCAAGTTGTTTTTGTTTTTTTAAATATAGATTTGTTTATAGTTTGGATTGGTCCCTATATTGCTATATCAGAGATTAAGATTTTTTTTTTTTAAAATCACATTAATTCAATTAGCAAAATCCCATAGCACAAAAGACAGTTCAGAAAATAGTAGTCCTCAAACAAAATCCTCTTTTTTTTTACTTTTATCTTTTTTAAATTTCATTTCTTCTTAATGTATCTTAATCTATTATCATCAGTCCATTTAGCTTTAATGCAGTTTTGTTAAGACTTAGTTTCCAAAGAAATTTTTGATTTTTATTGATTCAGTTCAAGAGAGAGTAACTAACTTCATATTACCTGTTTGGCAAGGCCACTAATGTTATATCAAATATTTATAACTTATTGTGATTTTGTGTGTAGGATTTAGGAGTTATTAAACAAATGACAAAACTCTCACTCTGACAAATGATTACATATACAATGCCACATCAAATGCTAAAAAACTGTTTAGAAAACCAGCAGATACTGCAATTTCAGTTGTACATTTATCATGTGAAGAAATACAAATAAAACAGTTATACCCTACTTTACGCATTTTCAGCCTACATCATATTCACCCTTACACCACTTTTATTGACTAAATTTCTGTTCAGTAAGTGTGATTACTTCTGATGTTACCTTACTCATAAATATTCCCAACATCATAATAAAAAGACAAGACAAGAAAAATATTTCAAATTAGTAAAATTTAACATTAAAAGATAAAAAAGTTAAAATACATTGAAAATGTGTACACAGTACAATAAACTAATTACATCAAAAAATAAAGAAAATTCTTGAAAATTAACTCTAAAAGATAAAAGAAGCTAAATGCATTGAAAATGTATACAGTGTACAATAAAATACTTACATGAAAAAATTATAAAGAACATTCATAGAAAATATTACCGAAATGTGATTTTAGTGTTTTTTAAGATTTAGCAAAAGTTATATTCTTTGACAAGTTGTTTGTTCTTGTTTTAAGGCATTTCAAAGGCAATACATTTGACATGAAAAACCTGGCTGAGTCATGGTTTTTGGAACCAATTAATGACCAGGGGTGAGGTATGATTATACACCTAATTCATTATTTACTGGGAAACTTTCAAAGTTGCTCCTAGTTAGGTTGTTTAGTCTTTTATCCCAATATAAAGATATATGTATAACTAAGGTAAGTGGGACGTCTCCAGTGGTTGACCCACTCTCTAAAAGACATGTATGAGACATATATTGGTCCGTATATCTTTTCAAACAAACTAATCATTGGCTTCGAAAATGTTGGTGCCAGATGTTAAAGATATGTCTAGCCCTCTTTCTAAAGCATGCTCAGTAATGAGCAGATGTTAAAATTGTCTCTGCTAAAATTCCAGCAGTGAACCGGAGCCATTTAAAGAACGTTAAACTTTGGTATATACAACACAAGGACTTCAGTTAAGTGGACTATTATATGTTTATCCTTATATAATATTATATAGCTACAAACAGAACAATTTGTTTGCAACAGTAATAAGATACTTTAAAATTACAATTTGTTCATGTTTTTCCTGATTTTAGCTTTTTTCTCTTCTTAACTATCTTACTGCATGAATTTCCAAATTTTCTTTTAATACCTACAGTCTTCATTTGCAACAGTGTTTGTGTCTTTTTACATGTGAAATATAGGTTTTCACTTTTTTCAAGAAGTAAGAAGAAAATATTTGACAAAATTCAAAGTCTGGTTGTAAGAATTAAACTTTTATTAACATAAAATATTCATCTAAAAAAAAATGGAAATAGATGAAAGATTGAATTGGGACACTTATTAAAAGAATTTGCAGCTTTTATTAGAATCCAACATATATAGAGGTAGATAATATTGCTTCCTCTAGTTATGCAAGGACTTTTTGTTTCATTTTAATTTCATATTTCTTATAATAAAAATATAAAAATGACTATCCAGGTGAAATTTTACCTAATATCAGTTTTGCTTATGCTGTATAATCCTGCATAAATTTCAACATCCAACTCTAAATAGAAGGAATTTAAATCCTTATCGGAATTACAAAAACTGTAGATTTTCTTTGATTTGAACACTAATTTCATACAAATCTAAATTCTTCTATCAATCAACTACACAATAAAAACTAAGTAGTTTTGTTGATTTGAAATAATTAGGAGTATGTTTCCTTTTATTCTTGTCTCCATCATGAGAATAAATAATAAAGATTTTAATGATAAATAAAAATGAAAATTAGATAGTTTGTCAAGTGTTTGAATGAATAATCTTATTACAATTTACAATAGCTCGCAATTATAGGAATTGTGTATCTTTATTGGAAATCTTAAAAACATTCTGTTAAGTGACTGTGAGATATTAAAAGCGAATGCCAAAAAAAAAAAATGTATTCTCTATGTTTGTATAATATTTGGAAATAAAACTAATTATGATGAGAATAATTAAGCAATTCTTTGAATATTCTATGAACAGAGATAAAAAAAAATATATTGTTCTTGTAAGAGTCTTTTGGCAAAAGTGTCATGTCTACTGACGTCAAAACATTTTCTTTCTGTGACCAAAAAAATGAATGTGTAGCCATTAAAAAATATGTTCACCTCTTATATACATATGTAATTTTATTTTGGCTTCAGAGTTTTAATGCGAGAGTGTTTGAACATAAATAATACCTAATAATAGCTGTTTTGATTGTATAATATTCCACTAGAAATTATAAAATCCTGGTATGCTTGGTTTAGAAAAAAACTAACTCGATGGAAAAATTGGCTGCAGGTATACAAATTTATGGGTAATACTGTACATTTTAATATATGAGATACTTGAGAGATTTATTGATTTAAACAGTTTTTTTCTTTAATGCTAATTGGAACTAACTCGGCAATAATTTTATACCACAAAAGAGGAGAACTACCAATAAACCTAGTAATATGAATGATTATTTTAGTAAGACAAATCTATATATTTGACAAGTTTATTTTTCGAATGACAAACAAAAAAATTTTGCCTAATCAATAAGCACTGTAAATTTATATTGTGGTATCATCCCCATTTTTGATACACAATGGACTCTTCCAATGAAAATATTACAGCTGACTGTAATCTGCTCTGTGAGTAGTAGTAGTAGTAGGAACTACACTAGCGACATTGTATTACTTGTTTTCTATAATATACAAGCTTTATTCTTCTCTCCAAGTACACATTTGTCTTATATATTTATGCCCTTTTCCGAGGACATAACAATTTAGCAGCCCAGTCTCAGAATGATTGGTTGTTTCTATAGGACAGACAAATAAAATCTTCCTGTTTGTTGATACCGACGAGTCACAATATATTCTCAAAGTAAAAATAATTAGTAATACATTTTCTATTTGGTGTCTCTACATCCAAATTTTTATCCATCTATAGAAAACACATAAACATACACTTTCCAAAAATAATATTGATCAGTTGCAATATATTTTCATTGTGAAATTTACTGGCTATATATATATATATATATATATATATATATATATATGTGTGTGTGTGTGTGTGTGTGTGTATATTTCTTATTTTCATACATTGCATTGGTTCTCTCTTTGGGATTTTCCCTATTATTGTTTGCCCTCTTGATATTTTCTTTATTTGATTGGATGCGATGAAGTATAGTCATTTCTTTGTTCTGAAGAAAACCATTCACTTGAGCCACTTATTTCAGCAATTCAAGGCCAAAACAAACATCTTTTTGGTTTTTCAAAAACATTTCTGAGATTCTTGACATCCGATCAGACTAAACAGGCATCAAAAGCGTTTATCTGTTTCTGCTCCTCATCTATCCTCAGGAACTTCAACTTTATAATGGACAAACCACTTCTGTAAAATTCTTATCGGGAAGAAATTCTAATTCTAAAAAAAACAAACACAGAAACTTTGCATCTTGCCATTTCTGTAATGGTCTTTAGCAATTTTATCATTGCTTCATAACTCACACAATTGTAGGACCCATCAGTCGACCATTCACTGATATGAAATGAATTTTAGTATTTCTATTCAAAAGAAATTGAAATGATAGCATTTCTAGAAGAAAAGATAAAAATTCATATACTGTCAACTATCTATCAAGCTGTCTACTCTATCTGTCCCATAATAGTTGTTATATTTACTCATATATTTATTACATTAAATGTAACAACTATTACGGGATGGTCTGTGACCCAGACAAAGCAAAGTTAAGTAAATAGCAAAAACTATTACAGGATAGATGCTTCGTATGGTATGATGGCTAGTAAGCTAGACTTGCAGGCTGTTGTTAGTGAATTTTATTCTCATTGGGTGCTCCATACTCATGGCATTGTGCTATTAGGTTTTTTGATTAGATTGGTTTTATGGCATATCAACCCTTGTAGATTATTTAATGCCAAATCCTGTTTATACATATATATCAAATACATATGATTTGTAAATGAGTAATTTGTAGGAAACATTTTTGAAAAAACAGCACTCATTTTTTTGTACACAGTTAAATGGTGTCCATGGGGTAATGGTTATTGTCATAGTAAATGGACATGGCGATATGAGTTCAAATCCTGGACAACACTGATTGCATTTCATATAGAACTAATACCCTTGGGAAAGGTATGAATCCAATTATTCTCCCTCCAGCTATGGTTAAATAGTAGGGCAGACTGGGTTCTTCAGCCTTGGTAAGGCAACTATTCAAGGAGAAGGAACACTTTGAATTCAAAACTGTTAAACTCTGCTTAAAAATTGACTTTGTGACATATCCTTCCTGAGTGGCAGGGTTGGTAAAAATGGTTTAAAATATTGCTCACACTTTTAGTTTTATTTGCACATAGCTAAAAGGTTTCAAGTATTGCAATGTAACATTAACAATTTAATTGAACATCATCATCTGTTTGCACACAGTTAAGTGTCAAGCAGTTCTATTTGACTCATAGATGGGACCTTAATACATACAACCACTTAAGGTCAAGTCTGGATCTTGAAGTAAAGGCCATGAAGAGGTACTTCACATTTGTCAAAGCTTCATCATCAGATGGCTTAGTGTCATATCCAGGACACTTGTTAAGAGGTTCTTACACCTCTGCAGAAATGCAGTTGGCATATTCTTCAGCTCCAGCTGACTGGGCAGAGGTTGTTCAGAAAATGATGTCCAATTTTAGAATATACTTATATTGCTGAATTAATGAATTTAAACAGTGTTTTAATCAATTAAAATTTAATAACTGAATATCTATAAATTTCAGCTATCAATTGACAAGGTTATTTATACCTTTATGATTAAACTCTAAAGGTTTTGATACAAAGAAATCTTTAAATGCAGTTTTTACTTCTCCTTTAGAACAGAGTGTTTTTTGGGATAAAAAAAGAGTCCAGATGCTTGAAAAAATGGTTGTCAGTAGAATATGGCAGATATGGCAAAGTCATATCTCAAGTTTGTGAGCTTCTGCAGTGTCATCCAGAAAGCATGTGGCTGAGCATTGTTATCCTGAGAGCATGTGGCTGAGCATTGTTATCCTCTGAGCATGTGGCTTAGCAGTGTCATCCTGAGAGCATGTGGCTGAGCAATGTTATCCTAACAGAATGTGGCTGAGCAATGTCATGAAGCAAAATTATAATCAAGCATGAACTCATGCAAGCAAAGTAAATATCTTACTTTTTCATGTTCATGATTTGGGGTATAAAACATTTAAAATCAAATTCTGAAAAAAGTGATTGGAAATTAATAAAGAGGACACTTTAATCATTAAGAATGGGAATATTTTTTTTACAGTTACTAATAAAATAATATGGTAGAAAAGAATTTAAACAGTTTATTCTAAAATCAGGCACTATTTTATGAAGAACCTCATAGACTAAACTAAGCTTAATAAATAAAAACAACTATAATAGAATGATTACTTAAATACTATTTTTTACTAGATTATTACAATTATTCATCCTTATAATGATCAACTATTATTATTTTTACTTGATTATAACAATTATTCAGTGGCAGAATTGTTAGAGTGTTTGCTAATGGCCTGGGAGACTGAGGTTCAATCCCAGGTCGAGTCATACCAGAGACTCAAAAAAATGGTACTTGATCTCTCCTTGCTTAGCACTCAGCATTATAAGATGTGGATCAAGGGTAAAGTGGAGTAATCCAGGGAAAGGAGTTGTGCTCTCCCTTACACCTTATTGTTGGAACTATTGAAAAAGGAGTCTTCAGGTCACCCTCAACTATGGTCACCGACTTTATTTAGTATTATTTTTACAAGATTATTACAATTATATATCCTTATAATAATTAGCTATTATCATTTTCACTTGATCATTACTATTATTCATCCTCATTGTAATCAACTATTATGATTTTTACTAGATTATAACAGTTATCATCTTTATTCAACTAGCCTAATTATATTTACCAACCCCTCCGCTCGGGCAGGATATGACACAAGGTCAATTTTTTAAGCGGAGTTTAACAGGTTTGAATTCAGAGTTTTCCTTCTGCTAGACTAGTTGCCTAACCAAGGCTGAAGAACCTAGTCTGCCCTACTATTTACCCATAGCTGGAGGGAGAATAATTGGATTCATACCTTTCCCAAGGGTATTAGTGCTATGTGAACTAGCCTAATTGCCATAAAAAATGATGGATATATTTATGTATGGATCAGAATGTGGTAACTGTTTACTTTGCATTAATTTCTTTGGGAAAATCATGAATCCATTTCTTCCATTCATAAGAGATCAAATATTTGGGCAAAATATTCAACAAGTCATCCACATGACCATATTTATTTCTAAGTTATATGTACTAATCAACTATATAGTACTCAAGTTACATTGTTCACTGAATTTAAGCAGTGATAAGCCTGTTCATTTCTGAGATGGGTGACCACTTACAAATAATAGATATTGTAAGCAACCTAATACCAGTGTGCAAAGCTTAGTAAATAACAACTATGTATATTTATTCGACTATAATAATAATAATAATAATAATAATAATAATAATAATAATAATAATTATAATAATAACTCGTCCTCCCATTTCCAAGTCTTCTAGTCACTTTACCAATCCTTCGGTGTGCTCGGTACAGTCACCAGAAGCATGGAAAAGTGAACTGACCGGGAAGGAGATTATGCATAAAATAGATATTTCTTTTATATTAAATCATATATATATATATATATATATATATATATATATATATATATATATATATATGAACACAGATTAAAAATACATCTACTTGATCAAGGAATAGAAGTTTCAAAGATTTTTCAGTGAGGAATATATACCAAATAAAATATAGCCAAAAAGTAATAGATAATTTTTGAAGAACAGGTTATATATAAGTCTAGTGACATCCACTGATATATGTAGACACTTTGCTTGAAGTTGAATCTATCTCTACTAAGACAGTCATTGGGGATGTTTTCAGACAGATGAATGATATTGCCATCGCTGCAAGTGCTTTATTTTTCTGTAACAGTCTGAATATCCAAGATTGACTGAATCAAAGAGGTGAAGTGAACTAGTAACTGTATGAACAAGAGTTATGGTGAATGTAACAGGCCAGAAGCAATGGTACAAACAAGACATGAACTTTACTTTGTGATTTTTGAATAAAAATCAGTTTTTGTATTGCTCTATGAAAAATTTCAGCTGCTGTTGGCATCCCTCAGGCAAAAGCAAAAATTGTAAAAAGCAAGAACAAGATGAAAATTTATAAAAAAGCCACTATCTCTTTATCTGAACTTTGTTATATATATATATATATATATATGCTAATGTAGACATATATAAACACATATAGACATGTTGATATGTTCGTATTCAAGAACACATATTTTAAGTTGCATATTTTAGTTTACTATGAAAACATTATATTGTATAATCCAATGAGAGTAGATTACTTTGTATGTGTATATATATATGTATGTGTGTGTGTGTATGTTGGATTCTCCTGTCAATCTAGACATAAGCCTAACAGTTAAATTCAAGATGTGATCAGTTAGACTACCAACACGTGATTTGTTTATAGTGGTGAAGGCTTGTGTAGGCTCAGCTACAGCTTTTGGATGAGCTAATAAAAGAAATGTGCATCAATGTGCCACAAATTTTCTGAATGATACTTCTCAGGTTTTGAATTTAGACTCTTTCATTTTCCAAGACCTGTTCCTTTACCTAAGCCAAAGTGACCTGACTGCCATATCATTTTTCTATTACTGGAGAAAAAAAGAGAGGGATTTATGCCTTCCTCAAGGACATTTGTATAAAGTGAAATTCCAACAGCTTTGTCCAGAATTTAAACTTGGTTTGTCAAGTTCATTTCCTTACAAGATAACCATTATGCCATGTTCCCTTCCTCCAATATATATATATATATATATATATATATATATTTATATGTATTCATATAACTATATATATAGATATATACACATACATCTATCTATCTACAGGCATTCATATATACACATACAAACAGATATATACACATGTATTCATATATATATATATATACAGGCATTTCTGTATATATATATATTTATATCTATATGAATGCCTGCATGTGTGTGTGTATATATGGATATATAAATGCATGTGTATATATCTGTTTGTATATGTATCCATACATACATATATATATATATAGATAGATACATACATACACATTATAACATATATACATATAAATAACTTCAAATTACTCTTTTCCTGTAACTTTGAGTTTCACATATAGACATAATTGATGATTGTGCCAACATGTGAAGGTTAAAATTACAGGAAAAGAGTACCTCAGGCTTATTTACGGTAATTTGAATTTAGGTTTTAAATGTTTTTTTCAAAAAGCATTGATCACTTTTCAAATATTTAAAAAATAATTTGCATTAAATTTTTGTTCACCATCCTTATCATTTATATATATATATATATATATATATATATATATATGTGTGTGTGTGTTTCTACATACACACACACACACACACACACATAAAAGAGTCCTTACCAAAATTAGCTAACTTGTGGGATTTCTTCTAAGCTGTATTAATACTAATATATTGATGAAACACATGGAGAAAAAGTTGGATGGGAACTACACAAGAATGCTACCTACTATTTTGAATAAATCCTGGAAGGAAGTTAAGTAAAGTTGGTGACCTTAGTCAAGGATGACCTGAAGGCTCTCTTTTCAATAGCTACCACACCGAGGTGTCGTGGAGGGTGCAACTTCATTCCCTGGATTGCTCCACTTTACCATGGATACTTATATTATAGTGCTGAGTGTTAAGCAAGGTGGCACCAAGGACCATTTTTTGAATCTTTGGTATGACTCAACCAGGGACTAAACCCAGGTCTCCAGGACCATTGGCAAACACTCTACTCATTTGGCCAATGGAAGTAATACCCCATAAAATTGCAGCAGTATGACCACTTACCCTCCATCTCACAAACCATCTAAGTAAGATGAACAAGATATGCAAGACACTGCTGAAGAAGCAAAGATGAACTCGTTAGTGATGTTCTCCTATAGACTCCTACACATGGATATACCAGTATTGGCTGACCCGCAAAGACTTGCTTACCTCAGCTCTGTGGACACTGGATGTTGTTTAAAGGACCTTCCAGGAGCAATGGATGATGGGAATAAATGGTGAGATTAAATCAGAGAACTTCATGTTGTCAGTATGACTTGATGACCTTCACACATACACACACACACATATGTGTGTGTGTGTGTCATGACATATAGACACAGAAAGCCTGGGAAAGGTATAAGCTGAATTTTGTTCTGAATTTTTCACAGTAAACTGTTTGGTCTATGGGATCTATGGAGATTAACACGATTGAAAAGAAAAGAGAGTATGTTCAAAATAAATATTTCTTTTGCATTTATATATATATATATATATATATATATATATATTGAATGTAAGGTAGCACCCATTATATTGTATTTAAACTAGTGTTATTCAGATTATACGCCAAAGATTGACTGAATTACATTGTAAGTGCTTCTACTGCTAAGGGCATATATTTAGGGGCAATAATGCATATGCTTGTAGGTGCAAGTAGATTTAAAGGTCAGTAGAAAAGGACATAATTTTTTTTAGGTATTTCAGTTCTGAGGGTGTCCACACAGAAGAAGCAGTTTTATTTTACAGAAGTCAAGACCCCATATATTCCAAGTAGTAGTCAGGAGTTGAATAGAGTAGTGGCTGGGCTACCATGCCAGGCTGGGGTTCCTCCCGAAGAAGAGTCAATCTGAAAAATCAGAGTTAGGCAGGAAAGTAAAGTATCACAAGTACCCCACCACCAGGATAAACCAGAAGAGTGAATAAAAAATAACAATATGCATCCAATCTGGAATTCGTTTTGTTCTTTTTCATCTCTTTATGAAGCTGACTCATGCCTTTCATCATTTCAACCAATATCTGTGGCTGACTATTCTTAAAAACTCTAGAATAACAATAACACATACCTCTGTAAAGTGTCCAGTGTGTGATTGAGGTTGTTTAGGTGGCAAAACTAGACAAGTCACAGACAATATTGCTACAGTCAAGCATTATATAAACACACATGTATTTGTATATTTATATGATGAGACCTTCTTAATTTTTATAACTACATGCATCAGTATATCTTATTCATCATATAAAGCTGCCTTCAAAGACATAAATTATGATATTTTCCAAAAGAAGAGACAACATAAAGAGATACACTTACTTAAGTTTTCTTTGTATTCCCGTGAGATATGAACCAAACTATAATTCTTAATTCTTATTATCCCTTTTCCTAAAGGAAAAAACGATCAAAGTTCAATTTAAATTCCACAAAGTATAAAGTTTTGGTAACTTATTTATCAATACTGAAAAATCACATTCTTTCAACAATGCCAGAGGAAAATGATTATCAAATAATGAAATTTCATTTTTATTGTGTAAAAGTTCATTTATGTCTTAAAATGATAATGATGTATTCCTGATATACCAATGCCTGAAGACGTTTCGCAATTTGGAATTGGAAACTGGATTTGAGTTACAAAGAGAAGGCAAAAAAATAAAATGGCAACGAGGAAAAATTGAATACATCCACTTTGTTTAATAACCTTTGTTGGAGTTTCTGATGCACTTGCAATGCACCAAACACATTTGACAAAAGCATTGATGTTCCAGATGACTTACACCATTTAAAGAAAGGAAAAAGCTAAGACTTTTAATATGATTTATCAAGTAATGGCAGCTTAATTCATGATTTGCAAAGAGTTTAAAGATCTTCAACGATAGATAATCTGTTAGTTGGTTTTACTGTAAAATGGTCTAACAGAAGACAATGTCTTTACTCTTCCAAGAATAAAGGCAAAAGACATCAAACAGGGGCTATTTGGACAGTTGTGTGACCATCAACTGTCATCTCCACTCTCCAAAAGAAACATTTATTATCTCCCTACAACTGCTTCTTATTCATGATTTGTACAGATTTTAAATATCTTGAAAAGATTTATTATCGATGCTAGTTTTTTAGTCTCTAAGATTAATGCAATTGCATTATTGGGTTGCTTGATACAAGGGAGGATATTTAGCTGAGGACTAATATTAGCATTAGTATATCCATGATATACCAACACTGAATAAATTAAGAACAGACAAGATAAGCTCATTTACATATGCAGAAACATTTAATGTATATATATAATATACATACATGAAGTTTTAAAAAGAATACAAAAACATCTCCAAAGAGATAAAATATGCTCATATTGTTCTATGAACAAGTAGTATCTGAAAGGGATATAAAAATGGAAAAAGACTTACTTGATAAATATGGAGAGTCAAATGGCTATAGTGGAAGCAAGAGACAATGTCTTTACTTTTCAATCAACTGAGGCAAAGAAAATTGAGAAAGTTTTTCTGGGATAATGATATGACTGTCCATGAGCCACTTAACGGATACCCCCATTTACTATGGGAGACAATTATTTATTGTCTCCCTATAGCATCAGAAGAGATGATTTATTAAAACTAAATGCATTATCCACACTGGATTCTCAACTCTTTAAAATGTAAACATTAGAAATTGTAGGGGTAGTATGTAATTTGGTTATTTCAGTAGATGTGCGTCCGTAATTTATGGGTATTGCTCTCTAAATAATTCCCACCACAAATACAACACAAAACTTTACAATCACGTGAAAGAAATGGAATAGAACACAACGAACATTAAACAACAAACAATTTGATATGCATATAACAATATGAAAACAAATAAAATACATGATGTGTAAATGGCCTTTTGGAAAATAAAGTTTGGCAAGAAGAAAATAAATTTGTTTAAAGATGTGTGTATGTTAACGGAGTCCGTAAATAAGTCGTTCTTACTTACATTAAGTTCATGTCTTGTTTTATGATTGTGGCGACAGCGTGTCGCGTTGATGAAAGAAAGTTTGTCGGGTTTTTCTTTTGAATGTGATTTGCGGCCATCTGAAGTTAGGCCATGAACTTTAGTTGAGGAAGGAAAGGAATTTGCCGGACATAGTATCAGCTACTGCTTTACTGGCTTAGTGGCTTGTCTTCGTCTGTGTTTTTCTTCGTGTAAGTCTGTGTGTAAGTTTGTGTCAATGGCTCCCTAACTCTGTGTTATTTATATCCAACTGGTGGATCAAAGAATCGTCCTAAAATTTTGGCGCGTTGACATTTATTGACCAATCAGATTTGTATTTTACTATTTCATTTTCGAGCCTAAATATTTTCTGTTAGTTCACTTCCGATCCTAATTTTCTAGAATGTTCTATTCTATGTTTTTAGCTGATTGGTTGAAAAATATAACTCAAATGCTAATGCAGTTTTGATCCTAAATTTCTAGAATGTTCTGAAGTATGTTTTTATTGCTTATTTTAAGACAAGAAAAAATGTGTACCCCATAAAATAAACAACATGCATTTATCATAGTAGCAGTTATAAAAAAAAAGAAATAAACAAAATAAACTTAATCTCTGGCAATGGTATAAAAGATATAGAAGCAACAAAAATTGTTAATTCAACAAAAAACAGTTTCTGACAATGTTAAAGCATTAGATGAATATTTGATGACACAAATGGTAGAAAAATCAGTAAACAAAACAAGTCACTCATGTAATAATAGGGAAAACATATCAAATATTGAACTAGAAGTTGAAAATTGAACCAATCAAATGCTTGAAAGACACTGAACAAAGCTGACTCATTCAACATTTTCAACTGTTTAAAAAAAAATGTTTTTCTGAAATAGATAATTTTCATTCTAGAAAGGTATTATTTTTTCAACACTGGTTTAGAAAATGTCACTATTCTACACTGAATTTTTCTTGTCCAGTCAGATGGGGCTGTGGAATATGCCAACTGCAGAGGGGTAAGATTCTTCTCAATGATGCAACCTGTTGGCCATGGGTGGCGACACATAATGCTTGAGGACAGGATTCTCTTGGCTGAGCAATCTGTGACCTAGCAACCATGATGGTCATGTGACGAGCAACACTCCACTTTGACTCTTACTGGCCTAGACAGGCACTCAAAGAAGTCCAATCTGATCAAGCCCTAACACCTGCATGATTGTCTCAACTGAATTCCATGAATTTTTCTTGTAGGAAACAAGTTCCCAATCCTTTTTTATCTTAAAGATGTGAGAAGGCAGTGGCTAAGAGTCAAATGCACTGAGGTTCCAATACTTGAAACCATTTAGCTGTATGCAAACAATTGATTAATACTGAATGGAATTTTATTAGAAACTATTTAATAAATCGAATTATTAGAGTTGAATAGC
Source organism: Sepioteuthis lessoniana (assembly GCA_963585895.1). Classification (NCBI taxonomy): domain Eukaryota; kingdom Metazoa; phylum Mollusca; class Cephalopoda; order Myopsida; family Loliginidae; genus Sepioteuthis; species Sepioteuthis lessoniana. The sequence continues at coordinate 60,094,645 of OY757920.1, forward strand.
AATACTTGAATTATTTAACTGTATGCAAACAAATGATAAATATTAAATAGAATTATTAAATAATAATAATAATATAAATTATTAATAAATACTTGAAACCATTTAGCTGTATGCAAACAATTGATTAATACTGAATGGAATTTTATTATTAATGCTTGAAACTATTTAATAAATCAAATTATTAGAGTTGAATAGCAATACTTGAATTATTTAACTGTATACAAACAAATGATAAATATTAAATAGAATTATTAGTGTTAGTAATACTTGAAAGCATTTAACTGAGTGTGAAGAAATGAGCTCTCATTTAAAAATAAAGTTGGCGACAAACTATTCACTTACAAATCATATACATATGTGTGTGTTTGTGTGTGGGTGTATGTATAAATAGGATTGAGCATTAGATAACTCTCAATGTTTGATAAGCCTTAAAATACCAAACCAATTTGAATTATTCTGCTGACTTATAACTGTTATAATATATGCTTGGTAATGCAGAGGAGGTGATGAGGAAAGATTGATAAAGAGTAATGAAATGATCAACAACCTAAGTTAAAAACAAGGAAAAGGTGTATTCATAATATCTATAGAAAGGAATTATAAATAGTTTGAAGTCCATTCAATGAAGGATTCCTGTTTGATGTTAAAGTGTATACTTATGGGATGGACGAATGTTCCATTTCATAGCACGTGTGGTATGGATGGGAAGTTCAAAAGAACAGTTCTAGAAGGAAAGGAGAAGTTTGGTGCTCAGGGCTTCAGTTTATTTCTTTCATATTGGTGTGATAAGAAGATTGGACTTGTATCAGTGATTGTACATGTGGTGCAAAAGGGAAGTTGTATTGGCAGGTTTCTTTTTAGCTGCATGAATGGTGTGGACAAGTGTTCTTTTCTTGGGCCTACTGCTGATAGAGCCAGAATAGAAGCCCAATATGCAGTATTGGTGTGGTGGATTATAAAAAAGGGTTTCTTATCTTGCATGTCATTACTTGGGAAGAGGGAGTATGGCTGTATAAAGTCTCTTGAGGTGGGAAGTGTGGTAGGAACTGGCAGTAGGATAAAACTGCTAGAAGAGGTCCTTTTCTTGCATCTACTGCAGTCAGTAAGATGCCTATGGAGTCACTGAGTTGCACATTTAAGCTGTCAGGAATGTTGTGTTGATCTCTATCTGAAAACAAGTCATTAAGTTGAAAATAGCTGTGTGCAAAGATTGTTCTGATGTATGGAGGCTTCCATAAGTAGTTTGTGAGTCTGTTGGTGTACCTGGCTGATTGCTGCTAACATGTTGTTATGGCTGAATCCACAAAGAAAAAAGACAGAGAGAATAGAAAATTCTGGTGCCATATCAGTGCTGAACCCCAGAGAGCCAAACTCAGGCATATTTATATTAGCTGACAGCAAGAAGACCAGAAGTTGAAGACAGGGATATTGGTCAATTGATATGCTTTAAGGATACTGCTTGTGGTGCCTTCTAATTGATCACAAGGGGTAATGTGACTGTTGAGTAAGCAGTTAAAGTTCAGTGTGGATGCTTACATTTTTTTTTTACCTTGATGAAGAGTCATGAATTATTACGATCTCCTGTCCCTTTACATACATGCAAGTCGATGGGTACTCATATGATTAGAAACAAATACATGGTTTTATTCATCTAGAACATCAACAATTCTTTTGTCAAGTGTGTATTCTATGGAGTTACAGTTTTATGTGTATTAAAGGTTAATGGTTGGTTATTTCTTCTTTGTTTTCTTTTACTGGTTGTGTTAGCTGAAATGGAATGAAGGAAAGAGAGACAAAGAGACTAGAGAAGTTATTATGACTCAACTTGATTACTATGGATGTTTGCAACTAAGGCTTGAAGGAGGAGAATCTCCTCAAACAATGAAATTGCTGCCTTCCTAGTCGTGGTTTCAGTTCTTTCTCTTCAAGTTTCTTTTTGGTGCCAGAAAACCTCTTCCTTTTCCGAGCATGCTCAAATTTTTCTTCCTGTCAGAGGTCTCCTGGAAGATTATCATTTCTTTTATATCTATTTTATTTTGTGTTTCTTTTTATCTGGTATTATTTTATCATTTTATTCTTCTCACTTTTATTTCTTATTCAATACCCACAATTCTGTATTAGGAACTCCGACAAAAATACATCTTTATTGATATATTGTGTGTGTGTGTGTGTGTGTGTGTGTGAGTATCAATATGAGTCTTCTTGGATGGATTGGACAAACACCAAGATAGAAAAAAATCCATTTAAACCATTCATGGAGTTCATGGAACTATATTTTGTTGTCAATATAATTATGGCTTATCAGCAAGTTGTCCACATTTTTCTACAAAGAGGTAATCAAAGACTGAGATGTTACAACTTCTGTACATTTACAGATACAAAACAGTTAGAACCAAGTGAAAGTTTTGGGGTAAGTCATCTTAAGCTCATATAGAATTGACAAATTAGAGGCATCATTGAATGACTTTATAAATAGATGTGAACAATGAATAAAAAAGTGTTAATTTATTGAAGATGAGCAACTTGAAAGAAGATGAGCAACTTGAAAAAAGAATAGAGCTCATCATTGACCTACTTACATAGTGGATTTTCAGAAAAACTTCTGAGAAAAGACTGTCAATTTAGTTTTCTCCCCTTTGCAGATTGGCTGTTTAGAGAAATAGAATTTATCTAACGAGATGGTAGTCAATTTGCATATGCTATGCCATTGGTCAGTCATAGCTCACTGGTATTATTATATTAATCTTGCCTTTTTGTGAGTTTGGCAGTTGCAGTGAGAAAGGAAAGAGAACCAAACTTATTGACAAAGACAATAAACACATTTGAAGATGCACTTATTTTAACACATTCATGTCAATGTGTACCAATGGTTATACTGGAGTGAGTGAAATATAAAATATCTAATATCTTAGCATGCTACATAAGAACATTGGGTTTATATCAAAGAAATTCAACCAAAAAGATAGCGGTAGAGGTTTTCTTTGTTTAATGGCATATCAACCTACTTAAATTAATTAAATTCCAAAGTCATCTTTGTAGAACAGCAGTAAAATCATTTAATCCATAGCTGGGGAAAGAAGAGAGTTCCTATCTGTCTCAAGGGTATTTGTTCAAAAGTGAACATAATAACTTGACCAGTGTTCCAACTCAGTCTTTTCTTAGGCCACAGTCCAGCACATTAACCATTATATCATGGGGACTTTTATAGAATAATCTTGGAAATAAACATATGTTTTACATTGATCATAAATACTTTTCATGTTGTTGTTCACCCGTAGCCTGGGAGACCAGGGTTCAATCTCAGGTTGAGTCATACCAAAGACTCAAAAATGGTACTTGATGCCATCTTGCTTGATACTCAGCATTATAAGGTACATATCAAGGGTAAAGTGGAGCAGTCCAGGAAAAGGAATTGTGCCTTCTCCAACACCTCAGTGTAGTAGCTACTGAAACTGGAAACTTTGTGAAAATATATGTATCTATAATTTCCATGGAGCATGAACTATGAGTAAAAAATGATGAAACAACTTTGAAATAATTCAAAAATCCTTACACCTTTCTTTTTAAACTTATGTATGAAATATATATTTTCATTTTTTGTCATATAACTTTGTTCTTCTTTCTCTTATCATCCTGTCACCATTGTGCATTGTCATATTTCAAACTAACTGTTGATTTTTTTTTATTCTTAAAACAAAAGTGGAACCCATATGGCTAAAAGGTAAGAGTGTAAAAATCACCTCCATCATGAATGCGTTAAGATTCACAAGTAAAAAGAAGCCCCCAAAAGTTTCAGATTCCCATGTAAAACAGCTTAAATCTATATACAATACTTTCAACACAATCATACAAGATGTCAGACCTTAACTGCAAAGAAAATCATGCTTTTCATACATTTTTTTCAACTTTAGATGCAAGTGGAAAAATCAACCACTGGACTACAGTTTATCAATGAGATTCTAGTGGAAGACAACATCAAGCCCAGTCAAGACATTAACACAAATACTTTCTCAGACATGCAAGAGAACAATCAAAAGATCATTTGATTTTCTTAACATGTTGGCATTCATTCCAGACCTGGTTAATGCAACATCCCACTTACAAAACTTATTAAAGTAAAATGTAACCTTTCTGTGAGAAAAACACCACAACTGATGCTTTGAGAATCTTAAGACTGAGATTAGCCAGAACTTAACTCTAACACACTTCAAACCTAACCCTGCCAATCCTACACCCAGATGCAAACCTGAAAGGGTTTGAAGTTGTTATGATATAAAATGATAGACCAACTTATGCACAGAATTCTTTGTCAAACATTAAAAAATGCAATGCAAAACATGTATAACAAAGCAACTCTTAATAATTGAGTTTGACATTTAAAGATCTCACACATATTTCTGTGAGTGTTAATTCATGTGATTCACTGATCAAAAGCTACTGGTTAAGATTGTACTGTTATATAGCAGGATTCAGATCTCTCCCGATTTGTGATTTCATTCAAAAAACACCCACGTGGCTGGAGAAGGGTAGCATTCGACCAGATGTTAGCCTGATCGCTGCTGCCAAGACAATGAATAAAATGCGTCTTTGCGCAAGAGGCTCCGCGCAGGGCTTCCGGGCGAGAATGCAAGAAATTAATTCAATTTAACAAAATACCCTTTTTCAGCCAATCATAAATCTTCCCCCTAAAAAATTTCCCAGAACTGACTTGATCCAAAGGGTAGACTGACCAGAAGGTTGGAAGGATATAACATGCCACAGCCATAAAAACTCCTCTAAACACATCACCTGTTGTGACAACTGCTGATTTAGCTACAACGCTACCCCATCCACGACTACTACTACCACCGAGATCATCTGGTACTCTTACCACACTTATACCACCATATCCACCAAGTGATTCCCTTAACTTACAACATACGTGACTGTACATGGACTCTGGCTTCACACACACACACACACACACATTGATTCACTCTTTCACTTGATATTGTACACTACAATTTTGTACAGTTGATTCTTCACTTTATCGCCTTATTTTTCCTTCCGTTAATATAATTGTTTAAAACTTTCAACCTGTGTTTGTCTTTTCCTTGCCACCATACACTAAATATAACAGTACCACTATGGGTCTCAGATAGAAGGTTGTACTCTTACTGCACCGAATGTACTGTTGTAACATTGCATGGCACAAATAGATGCTTTCAGTGCTATGGTGTTCAAATGGGAGTTTGTATATTTAAACATTGTTACTACAACTACTACACATAGCCATTTGTGCCACAACATAGCAAACAGCTTTATGAGTATAGCACTACATCTTAAGTGTTAATTGGATCCTGTTGTAACTTCATCATAGGAAAAAGTGGTGAACACACAAAAACCCTGTCCTGGTTCCCTAACACAAAAGTTTATTCTCTACTACACTTTTTAAGTAGTCATTGGGAAAAGAGAAACAGAGAATGAAGATTGAGTTGACCACTTTAGAGAAACAACATGTCACGAGGAGAGAGTGACTCAGACCTTGGATTTTCTTCCATGTTTTCTCTTGAAGTTCTAACATGTGCTTCCTCATGGAATCTGTCCTCAAGGCTGTGCATCTGGGATCCATCTGCTCTTTACATTGTTGTATCCCACAGCCAACTCTCATCTTTATTTTGTGGTGTCTGGCAGCCAACTCTCATCTTTACCTTATCACATCTGGCAGCCACCTAACTCTTTTCTATTTTCTATTCCGTGCACACTGCTCAAATAGTTTTTTCATTTGTATTCTTTATGCCAATCATTGTGGATTCACTGCTGATCCATACCAAATTATTTGACAAAGATACTACAGAAATCACTGACCTATGCACTCCCTAAAAGACTGTGCATTATTCTTAAGATACAAGCATACAAAATCCTCAAAGAGTACATTACAAGGCAAAGAACTGACTCAACCCAATAGAATTAGTTACTTTCCAAGTAACATGAATAAGGATACAACAAAGAAGGTTAGAGTCACTATCTTGAGATTCAACAGTGACAGTCGGAACAACATAAAAGATGGAACAGGAAAAGGATTCAGTTCTCAATCAGTTATGTATAATCATCATAACTGGATAGCTGCTTTGCATAAACATACACGTATTCAAAATGATATACCCACACGCACAAACAAGCAATATTCCAGGTTAGAAATTTCTAGTACTAGAAGTGGCAGTGAAGTATACAAACCATTCTGACACAGTTTGTGAGTGTTTCATTCTTTTTTTTTAATTTGGTAATTATATTCATTCTTGTTAAATCCAAAACATACATTAAGAGAGACATTCCTCACAGAGATTTAAGATTCTTCTCCTATTGTCATATGCCTCCAAATCAGAAATCTTATTTTTATTTTTTTATCATGAAGCAAGCATAATCAAAAACATATCATCAAGTCATACTGATAGCACGGATTTATCTGACACTCTTTTTGCCATTCGTCCCTATCATCCATTGGTTCAGGTACGTCTTCAAGGCTGCATATTGTGTTAACATATATACTCATGTCAATACACTTGTACTTACAAGCAAATGTATTTTCATACCTAAATATATGCTCTTAGCGATAAAAGAGCTTTCAGTGTAATTCAATCAATTTTTAGAATGTGTTCCAAATAACAATAGTTTAAATACATACACTATAATGGTTGCTACCTCACATTCAATGTATATAAATGCATGACTTAATGTAAAAGAAGCATTTATTTTACACATAGTCTCTTTTCTTATTAATCCTGTTAATCTCCATATATCCCATTGATCAAACCTTTTACAGTGAAAAGTTCAGAATAAAATTCAGCTCATACCTGTCTCACATAATGTACTTTGTGTGCATATGCATATATATATATATCATCATCATCAAGTAACACTGATGGCATAGAGTTCCCTGATTTCCTATCATCCATCACCCCTGGTAGGTCCTCCAAACTACTTTTAGTGTTCACACAGAGCTGATGTAAGTAAGTCTTTGCTTGTTGGCCAACACTGGCATGTCAATCTCCAGGAGGTCAAAGGAGAAAGTCACTTATGAGTTTATCTTTTCTTCTTCAGCAATGCTACATGTCTTATCTTACTTGGATGGTTTGTGAGATCAGAGGTAAGTGGCTGTACAGCTGCTGTTTTGTGTAGTGCTGCTAACAGGATTTGATCAAAACAGCATGTAGTATTCTTGTGTATTTCCCATCTAGCTTTTTCATCAGGTGTTTTGTTAGTGTCCATGTGGTGCATCCATACAGTAGTATTGATACAGCCATGAGGATGTATTAATATCATAAAATATAATTTATTGCATGCACTTGATGCAAGAAAGCTTTGTAGAGTAAGAATACACTTTAGGTTTTCTATTCAGTCCAAAGAATGCTCTCAACCTTCCTGGTTGTAAGCAAATGAAATAAACAATATCATATAATTCAATTATCTATCTAATCTCTACAACTATTGTAAGAGATGAAATAATATGTACAAAGTATCAACATGAAAAATGTATACCCAAACAATTTTTATAAAAGATTCATTTTCTTCTGTGACAAAGATACTGGATTTTATTATTTCTTGTAGAACATTGTACAATCAAAATGGATATTATTAAGTATCATTATGGGGTTTCAAGGTACTTTTTGTTGTTGCTATTATCTGACTCCGTTTTGGATTACTCTTTTCTTACCCCATATCATTTTGCTGATTTAACTTCTTGGATATGAAGGATGTAAAGAAGATTAGAAAAGATAGGAGGCCAAGATATCTTTTATATTTTGACTTTATTTCTGGGTTCAACAACCATTCAGTAGGTATGAAATTATTCCTGAATACAAATGAAATGGTTGCATCTCCCAGTCAAAGTGTCAAAATGTGTTCATCATTCTTGGGTGTATGTGTCCAAATTTGGTGTTTAAGGCATTAACAATGTAAGACACTTTTGGGGAGATAAGTCTAAATCTGGTGTTTTTCAGAGGTAGTTATATGATGTCTTAATTGTGATTTTGATTAGTCCATTATTTGGTGTTTGTAGTCATGGGTCATTTGTAAAAAGACAGCTGTTACTAGAAGAAAGGCTAGCAAATGTGTTGGCTAAAGACGGACACATGGTGCCTTCCACCAATAGTAAGAAAGATTTAGGTGTTGTCACTTCACTGGTCACTGCTAAAAGAGCATAGGCTTTTTTTCTTTTGCTGAAAGGGTTCCTATTATTGCATATGTGCCACCTCTTTTCCTGTCAGGGACTTCTGGGAGTTTCTGCATTTTCTTTATATTGGTTTTTAATTTAACTTTGATTTTCTTTTTATATCCACTACATTATCAATAGATACAACAGCATTGAAACTTTTTTTAAAACTAAAATGGCATTAATATACATAAAGATGTACTTATTTTTGAGCTGGTATATATTCCTATTTTTGGTAAAATGTTTTCAATATTGTAGAGTTTGGTTATAAATTATACTTGATATCCATTTGACTGTAATATTCCATGAGGAATAATAAAATCCTGGTATCTTTCATTTAGAATAAAATTATATTACTATAAAAATTCTTGTGCTATTATTCATGAGTGATACCAAACAAAGGAACAACAACAAGTTCATAGTCTAATAAAAAAAAAAAAAAAAGAAAAACAACATTCATTTAGTATAGTAAATATTTATCTTTCAACAATTTCCTTCCTTGACAATATACTTAAAAAGGAATCAGCCATGTTTTTGATTATTAAACTAAGGCTACCTCAAGTACAGTTCTAATCTTTGACTGGAGGCAGGTATGTGGTGGTTTAAATTAATGCAAACAATGATTGAGAAAACTTTCAGCATGGAACACAAAGTATGTCTTTGTTATTTTTCTGAAATGCATTAGTTCAAGTTTGCCTCAGTTTCCCAAAACAACTAAAATACCAGCACTAAATGTTTGGATGTTATCAAAAAATTTTAGAAGGTAATATAAAGTTGGTTGGTGGGTTGTGTTTTATGGCATATCAACTCCAGTTACATAAAATATATTGCAAGATTCTGTTTATAAATGTATATACATATATCAAATATATATGATTTGTAAATAAATAGTTTGGAGATAATGTTGTTTTTAAATGAGCCAGAGCTAATTTATTTGCATACAATCAAATGGTTTCTACAATTGCTATTTAACACTAATAACTCAACATTATTCATTTGTTTGCATAAAGTAAAATAGTTTCATGTATAGAAAGTGATTAAATAGTTCTCTTTGACCCATAGATAGAACTCTAACAGGTAGTACCTCTTTGGATCAGAGTGAACCTGGAAGTAATGGCACTGAAGGAGTATTCCACATTACCCAAAGATCCAGGACTGAAGCCTCACTATCAGATCGTTTGGTGTCATATCTCAGACATTCAAGAGGGTGGGAGTCTTACCCTTCTGCAGAGTTACAGTTGGCTTATTTATACAGCCCCAGCCAACTGGGCTAAAAGTAATATAAGTATTTTCTTCATATTCAGTGAAAGGTTAATGATATATGGGAAAGTTAAGATAATAAATAAGATGAAAAATCATCAAATAAAACTTTTGGATATTATCAAAGTTATTGTTTCTCTGAGTCTTATTGCTCATTTTTTATACCATATCATTATTTTAACATGTAGGGTTTGTTAATGAGTAAAAGTTGTCTTGTGTTAAAAGTTGAAATCATTAATTGATTTATGCTGGCACATTTTCTCTATTTTCTGATCAATAAGAAATATTAATTGATTTCAAGTAATAGATAATGTTGATAATGAGCTAATTATTGGATATCAGTACCAAGTTCCTTTCGAAAAATTTTCTTAATAATTGTTGTTCAGGAGTAATTTAGGCAACCACATTTGTATGGCTGTTCAGCCTGTACTTTAAATAGCCTTAATTTAAACTACTTTGTAGTCCTGAAAAGAGTAAAGCTTGACAGCCATATCTTTGAAAATAGATTTCTTTGTGAGGAAGTTAAATGCTTTGATATTCATTAAGAACTTCAGCAATTAAAAAAGATATCCTGATTAAGTTTTTTCTGTCTCATACACTTTCTATTATGTAAAATTCAATCTTTCACAATATCATTAACTTTTTGGGAAGTGTAAACAGGGAGATATTCACATTATCATATCAAATTGATAAATATCTAAAAAATCTATATATGAAAGATGTTTATTCTTGGAAACAATATTGCTGATTCAATGTAATAGAATAGATGCTCAAATGAAGCTACCATATGACACAATTTTTTCAAATGCAGAATTCTTTTACGTATGAGTAATGTAACTACAAAATTATAGAATACGGTTGTATATGTGTGTATAAATTCTAGCCTCTTATCCTAAGAGATACATCCTCCATGGAACATCCTATACACCTGAAAAGTTTTCATCAAAATTCAGATAATTGCATGTTATGATGTTACTGATATATCCTCATAAATAAATGATTATATATATATCATATATATCTGTTTGTCATTTTGTTTGTGTTATGCTAGAAACACAAGGCCTTTGAAATACTGCCAACATTATAACAGTTAAGCAAAAATTATACATCCAATTATCTCAATGTGTCTTGATGATATAGAACCAATCAATTAATGAGTCCCCCCCCCAAAAAAAAAGAGGTAATAGAAGCCATAGTGATTCTAAATGAGTCAGATGAAACTGGAGAACTTGTACAAGGTAACTATGTCTTTCCTAAATTTACCAGCAAGAAGCACAAGTTTCATTCAGAATATCAGTTTGATGAGGCAAGGATATGGATGTGAAAAGATCTATGCAAGAATTATTCAGATGATTCTCAGAGTTTTAAAACCCAAGAATTCTAACTATTTCTATACAGACCAAAATGATATAGTTTCAAAGTTGCTTCAATCTGTTTTACTTAGATATTAACTTTTATTTCCTTCCTTGTGGGTGGTATATCCCAACTGCCTTTCTAACAATAGGGTAAGTTGGTACCTGTTCAGGACCCATCTATGGGTCAAATATCTGTTAGAAAATTTTTATATCAAATACGAATACTTGAAAAATGAGTGCAAATTATTTATATTAAGAAAAGTAACTTGAAGCTATAATTGTTTATAGAGGGTCATAATTATTATTTCTGAAAAACTATATTTGCTTTGAATACTTAAAACCATGTAATTTTAAATCAATTATTAGTATACTTAAAACTATCAGACAGTATAAAAATTATCTGTTTTAAACTGGAATATTTGAAACCATATAACAGTATGCAAATTAGAAACTTTCCTTTTGATATAGTATCAAGGAGTTCCCACGGTGAAATGGCTAATGTACTGGACTATGACATTGTAATAAGCTAATTTGAACTCCAGTTGTGCTATTAGGTTCACTTTTGAACTAATATTGGCAGGAAAAGTATAAACCCACTTATACTTCCAGCTATGGCTTAAATAGTATCACTGCTGTTCTTCGATCAGAATGGCTTTGGTATTAAATAACCCATGGAGACTGATATACTATTTGATGAAGAAACCAAACCAATTCGATATGGAATGAAACTGCATCATCATATATTTTTTCATTTCTTTAATTCTTACCCTTAAGATGAATTTTCAGTTCTGGAAATATAAAAAGTTGCATAGAGCAAGATATTGTGATTAAAGAGACTGTTGCACTTATAGAATCCTGTGTTTCACCAAAAGCAATTTATTTCAAAAAGCACAAAAATGAGCTTTGTAATTTTTTTCCCAATAGGCACTGACTCTTCTAGGTAATCACTTTATTATATAAATAGTTCAGCTGTGCAGCCATTTTCATTGAAAATTTTACATTTTAACATTTTAAAAGAGTTAAAGATTAAGTTTTGATAGTTTTTGATCACACTTTATACTTTAGGGCAAACAGTTAATCTAATTAACATGGAAACCTCAAGAAAAAAAAAATCAATATTGATTGAAATAATTAAATTTTTAATAAGTGGGTCAATTTTATCTCATCCATATCCCACTTACTCCATTTTACAATATGCTAAAAGGAATGATAGTTACAAAAAAAAAAAAAAATGAATGATGGAATGAGTAAAGGAAATTTTTAGAACTAACAAAAAAGTTAATGAAAAAGAAATGAATAAGTAAATATGAAACTGTTAATAAATCAAATAAGGAATATGGAAATAAATAAATATCTAATGGATAAAAATGAATGATTAATAAGAAACAACTGATGAATAAGTAAGAAGAAATAACATTGAATAAATGTTCTGACATGAGATATCTTGATCCGACACAGACTGACATAAAAATTCTGGCATAAAGGTCAGAAACATTATGTCTTATTGTATTTTGAAAAATCAGTGGCGACAGATAACTGTGGTTGGCGCCAACAGACTGAATATTTCTTACTGACCAAACTTTACTAATTATCCTTCTAAGAAATAACAATGGAAGAAATCCAAAAAAAAAAAAAAAAATGAATGATTATCTTATGAGCAAATTTTCTCCTCTGTTTGTTTGCCTTTTACACTAAAAGAAACTAAAATTATGATGCAATGGTTTTTGAGATAGAAAATGGAAGTGGTAATTTAGCTGGAATTAGAATTCTGCTTTCTACTTTGTATAAATAAATACCATTAAGAAAGGCATGAATCCATCTCTTCTTCCTCCCAGCTATGAGGGAATTAGTAAAGTAGACTGGGATCTCTAGCCACGAGTGACAACCAGTCTAGGTGAACAACAATTCTAAATTCAAAACCAGTATCTTGGAGACCTCACATGTCCGACCTTGCACATTAGTGATGAAAACCTGAAGGTTAAAGGAGTAACCTGAAACACATCATGGCACATCAATGTGAAACAAGGGTTTGACAAGTTGGTTAGTTTTTATGGCATATCAACCATTGGTTATTTAATACCAAATCCTGTTTATATAAACACATATATTAAATGAATGGTTTGTGGGTGATATTTTTAACAAGCCAGGTCTCATTTGTTTATACACAGTTAATGTTTTCAGTAAAAATTGACGACCTTAGCCGAGGGTGACACAAAGGCCCCCTTTTCAATAGCTACTACACCGAGGTGTAGGGGAGGGTACTACTCCATTCCTTAGATTGCTCCACTTTACCCTTGATCCTTACCTTATAATACTGAGTTAAGCAAGGATGCATCAAGTACCATTTTTTAAAGTCTTTGGTATGACTTGACCTGGGATTGAACCTGAGTCTCCTGGATCATTGACGAACACTCTACTTATTAGACCAATGGCCTGGTTTTAACTGGCTCATTGGCCTTGTGGGTAGAGTGTTTGCACTATAAGGTACATATCAAGGGTAAGTGGAGCAATCCAGGGAAAGCGCCCTCCTCTACTCGTCAGTGTAGTAGCTATTAAAAAGGGAACCTTTGGGTCACCCCCGACTACAGTCGCCAACTTTACTTTTTACTAATGTTTTCAAGTATTGTTAACTAACAATAACAATTTTATTCAATATTGATCATTTGTTAATTATAATTATTTTGATTCTTGGAAATTACTTTGAACTAATTGTAGACTATAACATTCCTCAAATAATATGAATTTTTAAATTGAAAAAGTCATTTATTTTTAATATTGTAAATGACTTTTGCACCACCCTATGTTTGGGTGGTTGGGGATATACTTACCATTCTTTACCCTAAATGACAGTCTGAAGAGAGGTAGACAATTTTACTCCTATTTACAAGAGAGTAAGGAAGTTCAACAAATATTTTTCAATTTTTACTGAACTACAACTAAAATATCTAATTTTCTTTCTTGCTTGATTCTTTAGTTTGTCTCGTATATCAAATGTAGACACAAAACTTCTGTCTGATTTTTAAATTAATTTTATTAATGGCAAAATAAAATATTTTTTCAGCAATATCCACATTGAATAGTTTTTCTAAATTTGTTTTTATAACAAACAATGTCTCTGTTCTTAAAATTTTATAGGAACATTGACTTATCAATAATTTTGTGGGAGGTTTTTTCTTTCTTTCTTTTTTTTTTTTTTTTTGAGAAAATCTATAATTCTTCCCCCGACCTTCTTCTTCAAGTTTAAATGATTCTAACTGAAAAGAACACAAGGCAAATATCAGGCTGCATTTTCATACCAAACCAATGAATCCATTGGGTTCTTATTGTATCAGTGGTCCATGATATTTCTATTTTGGAAATCTAATTAGTATATTCATATTCTTTTTGGTTAAATTGAGAATTTGAATGATTGAAAAGTGCAAATAGATACCAAAAAAATTAGCATCTACTTAAAAATCTGACAGGAACTTGCTTTATTCCCTAAGTTAGAGTTTTTTAAGTGAATTTCTCTCGTAATGATCTTGTTATGATGGGCAGATTTTTCTGAGTTATAGTTACAAACATTATGAGAATTTTAGAGATAAATCAACTGATAAAAAGATAAAGATTATGAAGTTATAAAACAAAGGTTAATCAGTGTAGGCAACAAAAATGAATCCATATTTTTACTGAGTAATAAAAATGAAATCACTTATTTCTAGTCAGTGCAGTTGAATTAGAAAATAGAAAAAAATCAGAGGAAATATTTTTGCAAAAGTTACATTTTGTCGGAGAAAATATTTTCACGATAATTTTCATCAGAATTTCTGAGATGAAAGAACATTATTAAGTATAAATATCAATATTACATGTTGTTGCTATCACGTTTTGGCTGTGGGAAATTTGTGACACTGTAGCTTCATAGCATATTAAAAGGGGAATTTCAGAGATGCTTCAACCAACAGAAAACTCACTGGAATAAGTGTGCTGAATGCCAAGGAGACTATTTTGGAGAAAATGTTTCATTTATTGTTCGTTTCTATTTTGGTAAATACAGTTTCAATCTTGATACTTTCTGAACACACATTATGCAAATGTTGGTTGTCAGAAATCCAATTATGAATTGTACATGGAAACTAACTGTGACTGGTTTCCTGGATAGTTTTGACTTTGTTTCTTTGCTTAATGGCATATCAACCTTTGTTGGGTATTTAATGACAAAGCCATCCTTGTAAAAGAACTACATTGGTGCTATTTACCTCATGGTGGGGATAAGGAGGTTCCTAATTTTTCCAATGATATTAGTTTGAAAAAGGATATGGGATAAAAAATGATGGGAGTTTAAACTCATTACATTAACCATTACATCATGGGAACTCTCAGTTCTGGACAGGATACTAAACTACATCAACTTATAATAAAATCAGAATAGTCACTTGAAACCATAAAATTGCTGGCAACTTATTAATATTAAACAGGGTTACTTGAAATCATAATTGCTTGCAAAAAAAAAAGAACGAAAAAAAATAGACGATGACATCAAATAACTCATCAAGTGTTGAAATTTGAAAAAGTCAACTGTCATAATTAGATTGGTTTGGTTTGGTTTTATGGCATATCAACCATTGTAGGTTATTTGATACCAAGTCCTATTTATACATACATATTAAATACATGATTTATAAACGCATTTTGTAGATAACATATGCTTGCCAGTAATTTCATTTTTAAATGATTTAGAACTAATTTGTCTCCATTCTAGTATTGCTATTGTTTCTACACAGTTAAACGGTTTCAATTATTGCTATCTAAAACCTATAATTCTCTTTGATATTAATCATTAGTTTGCACACAGTGATGTGGTTACAAGAATTGCTATTAAACACTAATTATTCTATTCATCACTGTTCATTCATTTGTACACAGTTAAATGGTCAAACAGTTCTATTCCATGCAATTTAATTTAGCATAAGTCATTTGTTTTCACTCAGTTTAAATGTCTGTTTGATTTGACCCATAGACAGGACCCTATCAGGTTCTACCACTCCAGGTCAGAGTCGACCTGAGAGTGATGGCAATGAAGGAGTACTCTGCATTCCCCAAAGCTCCAGCATTACTGGAGCCTCACCATCAGATTGCTTAGTGTGATATCCAGGACACTCACTGGAGGGGTCTTACCCCTCTGCAGAGAAGCAGTCAGTGTATTCTACAGCTGCAACTGACTCGGCTCATCATAATTAGAGACTGACAATCATAAAATTCTTTTATAATGGAAAAATATATCACAAAAAGAATTAAATGAAACACAAACTAATTAGTTGTATAAAATATTCAATTTTTACATTGACTTATGACTGACCAGAGTAGAAGGAACTAAAAGGTAGTTAAACTCTTTTAGGGTTATTTGTCTAAATTTCTGAATGGAAGCTTGATAATTTTTATCATTTAGAGTATTTGGACTATTGTCTTCACCTTTATTGTGATATTAACAACTACAGATAACTGACAAAGAATACTGACTATAGTTTATCACTTGTATACAGTCATGGTTAATGGAATTAGAACTATCTACACCTGTAGATTAAATAAAAGGTTCAGTTCAAAGGTCTGTGTGGGCTTCTGAGTTTGACATTAAACACCAGAAGAAGGCTGAAGGATACATAGGCCAAAACACTGTGAATATATCAATAAGGATGAAGACAATAGTCTGAATACTCTTTTAGGGTTATTAATTTGGTTTGGTTTATTTAATTTGCATATCAATTCCTTATCAGTTATTTATAGCTGGAATTTGATTCATATGTAAATATTTGATTACTATCATAACTATATTTTCAACATGGCATTGAAATCATTTTTTTAAATTGTACTTTTTATTTGACAATGATAATATTTGTTTCTTTTTCCAGTGATACGATTTCAAGTATTCCTATCAAATATTAATAATTTATACACTATCATATGGTTTTTAAAGGAACTGTTTCTATTTTATTATAATAATAATAATCAACTTTTTGCATATAGTCATATGATTTCAAGTATTTACTATCCATTGCAAGTAATTTTTCTATTTGGCACATAGATAGGACCCTAACAGATACGACTACTTTTAGGTCAGAATAGACCTTGAGAATAATAGCAATAAAGGGCAACTCAACACTCCTCAGAACTCCAGAACAGAACTCTCATCATGTTGAGAATCATACTGAGGACATCAATTTTTTGGGGTGGGGGGAGAGGTGCTTACCCCCTGCAGTGAATGCAGAGCAAGACATCACTTTTTCTTGACCAGAAGTGGTCAAGAATTCGTAATTAAAGGTGATCATTTAGCTTGTATGAAGATGCATGCGCATCAGTCGAGTTAATAAGAGGTGTTACAGTGTGCAAGCAAAATTAGGAATATTCTAGTATAATAACAAATGACTATTATAAAACAAGATTGATTTCAATTTTGAAAAATAAACAACAAAATAAGAAGATAGACTCAAAACAGTAAATATACTCAATATGGCCACCATTTTTTTCAGCTATTCTGTTAAAATGCCTTCAAAACAATTTGCATGCCTTCAGAATAAATTCTTCAGACATTTTATTCCATTCCTCCTCAATTGCAATCTTAAGTGAACCAATATTTAGAAGGGAAGTTGCATTTGTTTTGTTTTCTGAAATGCCCCATAGGGCATAATTAAGGGGGTTAAGGTCTGGGTTTAAATCTTGTTCAATTGCTGTCCTCACAGTTTTCTCATGGATTTTCAAGTCATTAGTGTGCTTTCTTATTGACGTTTTGGGGTCGTTCTTAATCATCATAGCAGTTAAAAAGCCTTCTTTTTATTTTTTGTTCAATCTTCCACTCCCCCTTTTCCTTAAAAAGCTTTTTCTATAGAAAAAAAAAATTTCCTTTGCTTTGTATACGGTAGACGAAGAAATTTTGGCTTGGTTTCAGGGTTAAGCAAATCATAGAATCTTTGTTGTTTCTTTTCTTGCTCTCTCACGTCAGACTGAATTTTAATAAAACAGTGCTTGAATAATAGAGTTCTATCTATGGGTCAAATAGAACTGTTTGACATATTAGCTAAGTGCAAACATATGACTTATACTAAAATGAATTGCTTGAAATAGAGCTATTTGATTATTTAACTGTGTGCAAATAAATGACAAATGTCTGATTGAATTGTTGGTTATACATAGCAATACTTGGAAATATTAAATTTTGTTGGCTTGAGATAAATTGATTTGTTCGAAATAAAACTGTTTGATCCTGAAAATCTAAATTTATCACATTTTTTTTTTCAAAAATTGGACTAATCAGTATAAAAAATTATTTTAAAAATTATTTCATATTTTATTTCTGCACCTTGTATTATGGATACATTGGTAGTCGTAAAGCAGTATTTTCTTTTCTAAGAAGGATAAATCAAGTTCAGAATGTTTGAGAGGCTGAGTTCACAGTTACCAGAGCTGATGTATACGCATTATATATATATTGCTGTTTTAAATGTATATATATTAATGTATAGATGCATGATACATAGATTATTTCTTCAGGTAATGCATGTTCTTTGGCTTAATACATCATTTTCGGAGGCTGAGTTCACAGTTAACAGAGCCGATGCATGTGCATTATATATTAATTTGTATATATATATATATATATATTGCTGTTTTTTAATATGTGGGCATTAATGTGTAGGTGCATGATACATAGATTATCTCTTCAGGTAATGCATGTTCTTTGGCATTAATACTTCAAGCTTCCACCTGCAAATTTTCATTGTTTTCACCTTCTAGTAAGCTTTTATTTTTTTGAGGGAGAGATTTCCTTTGCAAATCTAAATCTTTTTCCACTTTTTTCCTTGCTGAACACATTTTGTGATCTTATTTGCTTTTAGAATTTGTAAAGAATCTATCAATTAAACTCGGCTCAAAATTAGATTGGAACTCAAAACAATATCCGATATCCTATATTCACCAGTAACAAGTCTCTCTCTTAAAAAATTATATAATTTGTTTTTTATGGCCAAACTTGTCTTCATCTTATTACCTGTAAGCACGCATGCTCCATTTTGGATGAGACACGTCTGAAGATACAACTGAATATCTTTTTGATTTAGAAATCAATGATTTTGTTTATTTCTCAGACTACATTTTCAGCAAGCTGCATATTCTGCATATGCGGAAATAAGTGGTTTTCTTTTCTGTAATTTGTAACATTCACTCCAATAAATTTAACCTTTTAGATTTCTTATTTTCTTGGATGATTTTATAAAATTATTAAATGACTTGATTTTTTTCTTTGTGTATTTCAGATTATTACTTTAATGTTGTTTCTTGAGTAATTTCTGATGGTTTTAAAACTTAGCTTTATATTTCAGTTGTGAGATTTTTTTTTTCAAAATTTTGTATAAAAGTTCTTGGTTTTCAAAAATAAAGATTGAAATATAGATTAAACTTTCAAAAAACTTTTATGAAAACAGAAATATGTCAATTTTTTTTTTCTGCAAACGGTTTTAATTAGAATAATATCTGCTATCAGATAACTTTTAAAAACTCTTTGGAAAAAAAAAGAAGAAATCATGAGACTACAATGTGAATACTTAGTGCAGGTTTCTTTCTCTTTTAGTTATCTTCTATTTTTATTAAATTACGATGTCTTTGTTTTTGGTCAGACAATGGAAAGTTAAAAAATATGAATAAGATATTTTGGAAGAACTACCAACCAAGGGGAATAGTTATATATTATATAGATAGTTCCTATAACAAATGATGGAATTATTTACGTACCAACATTTATATTTGTTTATGGGCTCCAGATAGTGGAAACAGTAATGGTGGTGAGTTGAAAATGTAGGAGCATTGATTGACTGAAATCCTTGCTAATCACTCAAATAAATAGAAGAAAAAAAAAGCAAGGAAAGCAGAAAGTAAAGTGAGAATAAGTTGGGAGAAAAGAAATTGATTATGAAAGAAAGTACATAAAATGATGAAGTAAAGACTGAAGTGTTAAAATTTATTATGGTTGAAGAAAAAAACAGAGAAAATTTGAAAAGCAAAAGAGAGAGAATTTGATTTGGATTGGTTTCTTTGTTTAATGGTATATCAACCTTTGTGGGTTATGTAATGACCAAACCATTCTCATAGAAGAACGGTAGTTTGGTTTCATTGGGTTTTATGGCATATCAACTATTCTTGGTTATTTAATGCCAAATCTATTTTTATATACATAAACAGTTTATTTCAAACAATTCAGTTTAGCATAAAAATACATTTTTTTGTTTACACACAGTTATATGTAAAGACAGTTCATTTCAAACAATTCAATTGAGTATAATTATACAGATTCATTCTATTTGACCCATAGATAGGACCCTATCAGTTGCTACCACTCCGGGGTAGAGTGGACCTAGGAGTGATGGCAATGAAGGAGTACTTTGCATTCCCTAAAGCTCCTACAGTAGTGAAGCCTCATCACCAGATTGTTTAGTGTCATATCAAGGACACTTATTGGGGGAGTCTTACCTCTTTTTAGAGATGCAGTCAGTATATTCTGCAGCCCCAACACATTAGTCACTATGCCTAGCAGATTCTCAAGCAAGAGAAAGATGGAGAGATTAAGCTGTGTCTGTCGAGTTAATGTCAGAGAAGACAGTTTTAAAAAAATTGTGAAATGACTTTTATTAATGGAATTTCTCATTACTCAATGCAAGAACGGGTTGTGTTATATATATATATATATATATATATACATTATTTTTTAAATTGAGGAATTATATATCATAGATTGAATTACCCTGACAAGAAAATCCAGCAAGCACTCCATGTAAAATATGGAACACTGGACAGTTGTTTCGACCTTATTAGGTCTCATCAGCAGTGTATATCATAATCTCTACTACAGGAGATTGAACCAGCAACCATAGAATGCAGACCCAAAACGCTACCACTGGTCCACATCGCACACAAGTGATGCCAAATTAAATGCGCAACCACTTAACCAAATGTGTCTTGTTGGTACATTTGACCCCAACAGAGAACACAGTCACATCCAAGGCCACATCTTCCCAAGTCAGGGGTTACTCAGCCAGGTAAGTTTAGCCTCATGGTGGAAATCACAGTATACACTGCTGATGAGACCTAATAAGGTCGAAACAGCTATCCAGTGTTTTGTATGTCACATGGAGTGCTTGCCAGATTTTCTAGTCATGGTAATTCAATTTATATACAAGTTGTACTCATTGAAATTCTCTGCAGTATGTGCATAATGAATTAAAACTAAATAAACATTCAAAGATGAAATATGAATTTTTATTTCTATTTTTAAACTTGGTAACTTAATAACAACACAAAATGACCTAACAAAAAAATTAGATAAAACCTTAAAAAAATACCCCCAAAAACAACCTGAATGGAAAAATTGAAGATATAGTTTTGTGAAGTAAGTACATCACTTTTGTTGGTAAACATAGCTATCTTATTTTTGGGGAATGATTCAATTTGCAGTAAGGATAACCTTGCATTTTCACATAATGGCCAACGTTGATAACGACATTATTGCAGCTGTGATTAAAATCTAGTAATAACCTTATTTTTTATTTGAAAAAAACCTAAAGAGAATGAGTTATAAAAAAAATAAAAAATTGAAATACAATACAGTTATTTCTTTTCAATCTAAGTTTTTCTGATAAACTTTTTTTTCATTAGTAATTATTAGTGCAAAATATGAAAATTAACTAACCCTATGAAAAGAAAAAATATTCACTCAATGTAGAAGAAATTGGTACCATTGTCAAGTTATGTCACAGACTACTTTGAAATTTAAGTTGGGAAGGGAATCAGACAATATATTGAAGTGCTTGGTTTCAAGGAGCAATTTTAACTGGCAGCACTTTACCCCTCATCACAAAGGATCATTTGTTTGCATACAGTGAAATGGTTCCAAGACTTGCTATATAATACTAATAATTCATTTTAACATAAGTAGTTTGTTTGCATACAGTTAAAGGGTTTCAAGTTTAGAAAATGATCACAGTTCTATTTGACCAATAGGTGAGACCCTAACAGATATTACCTATCTGGGTCAGAGTGGACATGGGAGTAATGACAACGAAGAGGTCCTTTACATTCTCCAAAGCTCCAGAACTAGAGCCTCACCATCATATTGTTTAGTGTATTATCCAGGATACACATTGGGGTGGGCAGTTAAACCTCTGCAATGATGCAGTTGGCGTATTCTACAGCCCCAGCCGACTAGGCTGTGCCTGGAGCAGAGGGGTAATATAACTACTGCTTGAAGTAGGAAGTAGTGGTTGTTTCGGTGGCACAATTTTTTGTAGTAACCTGACCCCGATAAAAAAGCACATTTAATTATATAGATAAATGTATTTATTAATGTCACAATGTATTTTGTATATGAATAAATAATGGCTGGAATAATCCTAAATGAGATTTTTATGACAATGGAGAAAACAATTTTAGAATACTAAAAATAGATGAAGCTAACTCTTGTTTGGAGAAAAGTAATTTTTTTGTTTTCTGGAAGAGATTATTTTTTTCATAGTTATTTCATCTCTCCTATGTTATTTCCTGTCTCTAATATAATTATCTGTAACATAACTTTCTTATTTGAAGTGAATGAAGAAATGTAGGCAAAATTTTATTCGTTATAATCTCCAACTGAAGGGATGCAATTCATGATTAAACAAAGAAGAATATTCTGCTATAGTTTTTCTAGTTTTATATCTTTTCATTTGAAAATGCTTAAGATTTGTTGGTTGGTTTTATGACTTGTCAACTCATGTTGGGTTATTTAAAGTTAGTCTTTTCCTTTATGCAAGAAATTATATGGTTTCAAATAGTTAATGATAATAATTTGTAAATAGTTATTATTTCAATTAACAATTCTTAATACAAATAATCAGCATACAGTCATATGCTTTCAAGTATTCCTATCAAATGGTAATAATTTTCAAACAGATCTAGTTGGCCCTTAAATGTTATTAGTCCTTAACTCTAATGCCAACACCAATTTTTGTCCCTTTACATATTTTTCTGTATTTACCCAGCAAAATGATTCAGTCATTTGTCCATTATGACATACTCCAGTATAAACCTGAAGTTACTTTCCAACAGATAGCAAGACAAAAGAGACACCAACACAACATGAAGGTGACAAGTCAACTGACTGTAGAAGTAATGACGTGAAAAACAAATTGAAAGGAGATGAGGAGATGAGAACTGACAGATTGTAGTGTATGACCCATAACCATATAACATATTACATATACATATAGTCTAGAATGGTAGAGTAAAGACTATATAACATATACACAAAACAATTATAAAAAAAAATCAAAATATATACCTACAATGAATGTGATTCCCTAATCTCTTGGCATAAAATAATCCTAGACAGGTTGATATGTCATACAAATCAATCAATCGATCAGTCATTTAGGCCTCTAATAATTCTATATTGTCATTATTTAATGATGTTGATAGAACATCATTTTTGTATTTCCAGGTCTTCCATTTTTCTAAGTTTTTACTTTCTAGTGATCTATCTGTAATATTTTGCTGATTAACCAACCATTTATTTTTTTCCTGTTATTTCACCAGCTCTTTCAATGATCTTAACCATTCTTCCATTCTTAGGATTCTGCTACTTTGTACAATATCTTACTTTTTTAACAGGAAATATACCTGCATGCAAACTTGGGTTCATCTCTAGCAGTTCACTAATAGTTGAGAAAACATATAGTATAAAAGTCTCTTGGGTTTGTCCATCAAGGTCTTCAACAAATATATCACACTCAAACCTTTTGGATAACTCTCAGCTGCTTGAATTATTCATTTTCTTACTGGCTTCATTGTTACTAGAGATTTTCATCCACTAGAACTACAATCTCATAACCTACTGCTCCAAGACTATCTGATGTTATATTGGAATCTATCCCGTCATCAGTGAGATGAACATTTTCTCTTGTAAATTGTACATGCTATTGATTTAATCTTAATCATATTCCTTCATGTTTAACAAAAATTTGTTTGTCTTCTTTATTTCTAACTCCAGGTCCTCTCTATCTGTTTGAGAGTTTCCTCTTTTATAACTCATGATCTCATGTTTCATAAGGCAAGCAAGAGGCAGTTCTTGTCTGTTTTCTTAAAGCCTGTCACAGTTTTTTCTGAGGCCTCAATTGGTATAAATACAATTCATTTAAATGATTGGCCATAGGTTTTCTAGTGCTTTGTCCATCTTGAACTGGGGGTCTTGGTTAGGAAAATTTGGGTTGAACCCAAAAACGAATTGATTCAGAGAGTAACCATAAAAATTCTTTAAAGAATTTTTTGTGCTGAATGTGCATACAAATGCAATTTCTATTGAAATGTTATCTTCTTCTGTAATCTTATGCCTCATCTTACAAATAATGTTATACTTTTTTGTGATTCCATAAGACTATTGACTTTCAACAGCATTAGTAGACAATCAGTTGTTTAGTAACTGATATTTCTCTGATGAGGCAATTGTTAAATTCCCCTCCATTGTCACCAAGAAATTTCTGAGAACATTAAAATAAGGAGGTATAATATTTAAAACTTTATTTGTCTAAATTTCTGAGGTGAAGCTTGATAATTATTATTTCTTAAAATATTTGGACAATTGACCTCATCTTTATTGTTATAATAACAACATTTTGGCTGATATGTCCTTCAGCCTTCTTCAGATGTTTCATGTTGAACTTGGGAGTCCACACAGAATCTTGAACTGAACCCTTTACTTGAACCATAAGGGTAGACTGTTCAATTTTTTTAACTATAACCAGGTAAAGTGTTAAGTTATAGTAAGTATTCCTTGTTATTCTCATCTGTTGTTGGGATTGAACCGGCAACTTCCAGATGATTTCTCTCGGAAGCATATTCCAACCAAACACCAGATCTACTGCACCATGTGTTCATGCTGGATAAAACTTTGAAAATAGTTTATTCTCCAAGGAATATTCACTTCTTGAAGGATTATGTGAAGATCTGGCAGATCCACAAAATTGTTTTTTTCTACAATAGTACATCTCATCTCTTTATCATTAAGGATTTTAGGACTATTGTCTTCATCTTTATTGGTATTTCCCCAACGTTTCAGCCAATATGTTCTCTGGACTTCTTCAGGTGTTTGTCAAACTCGGGAACCTTCATGGAACTTCGATCTACATCCTTTATTAAACACCTGAAGAAGGCTGGAGGACATACCAGCCAAAACGTTGTGGAAATAACAATAAAGATGAAAACAATAGTCCAAAAACCCTTAATGATAAAAATCAACAAGCTTCATCGCAGAAATTTAGACAACTAATATCTCAGCTTTTGTTGAGATATATCATCATCAAATGATCTTCCTGGGTAGTACTTATCATGACAAGAAGCATTATATTAATGTATTCCAATATGTGACATTTATAATTTTATGTCATCTTGTATGGAGATATTTCCCCAGCTTGTCTCATCAAATACGGCTTTCATTTATTAGTCAAGTTACCAACTATAGCCTTGAAAGTTATTTACTGGGTTTTTAAAAAATATTTTTCACTTTTTAATAGCCCAGTGCTCCATTTAAGGAAGGAAAAAAATCAATAGTCTTTTTTTTCCTTTCTCTTTTTTTTCCAACAGTTTTCTCCTACCATATGTTAGTCCTTGAATCCAATACCAATAGATGACATATCAAATACTACCACTTTCTACCAGTGTGAATCTGGGAATAATAAATATGAAGAGGTGACTTCATACTCTCCAGCGCTTTCAAACTGTAACCTCACAATTAGATCCAATTTAGTGCAATACCCAGAACACGCTTTGGGTGGGGGTAGTATTACCCCAGTACAGGGTGTTATGTTTTTACGAACAAAAAAAATATGTAAACAAAACTGCTAGAATACTCACAAGAGCCTTGAGCAGACTTATTGTTACTCAGACACCAGAAAAAGCCTACCAGCTGATGCTGGCATAAAAAAAAACTCATGAGAAATACAATAATGATAATAATACAAATGAATTACACACCCCTGGCTATAAGACTAGAATTAGTACTAATTGACAAAAAGAAAACTAGTAATCAAGTGGATTTAGTAATTCCAGTGGACTATAGATTAAAAATAAAAGGAATGCCAGTGTCTTGCCTGAGAGCGTAAGAAGCTGTAGAACAAGGTGATGATGATGATACTAATTGTTATTGGTACCCTTGGAATAATCCCCAAAACCTGGAAAAAAAAAAGACTGTGTGAACTGGAGTTCGGAAAAAGAATCAAGACCATCCAAACAAAAGCACTGTTAAGCTCAGCTGGACTACTTAGAAGAGTCCTGGAGACCTGAGGAGACTTGCTATCACCTAGAATCTAGAGAAAGACCTCCAGTTGGAATTGGTTTAAAAACTCATAAGAAGTTAAATGATGATGATAATGATAATAAATCTGCTTACTCTAAAAACCGAAAATTAATTACTCCAGCCCACACCATGAGCTGAGATGGTCGGAATATATGGACAAGCAGTTAGAAAAAATATAGATAAAAGGAATCAAAGCATTAACCATTCACTTGCTGATGACAGATGACTGGA
The DNA here is from genome assembly GCA_963585895.1 of Sepioteuthis lessoniana. Lineage (NCBI taxonomy): Eukaryota > Metazoa > Mollusca > Cephalopoda > Myopsida > Loliginidae > Sepioteuthis > Sepioteuthis lessoniana. The sequence goes on from OY757920.1 coordinate 60,121,028, forward strand.
GAATGCTAAGTTAACAACCATATTCTACTAGCAGTTTTTTCCTTTTTTTATCTGTGGCCATTACAATCAATGAATGTAAATTTGTTTGAAGATGGTTGAATTTTTCTGGAGTCTTGCAGTCTTTTTCATAGTTGAATTTCGAGGGGCTGGGGAAAAAAAGAAAATAGTAACAGTAAAATTCAATTGAAAGTCAAGAAGCATTACAAATGACAATATTAAACCAAAAATTTCATAAGAATAATGAGTTATGTGGACGTATACGAAGGTAAAACTTGGATAACTTAAAGGTGTAAGTATCCCCCATCTTTTTTTGGTGGGGCCTGCAGAAGTGTCATCTACCTTAGAAGAGCACAGATAATAATCAATCCCTGGGTCTAGTATAAGTACATAAAGTTGTCTCCAGGACAATTGGCGAACACTCTACCCATTGTATAGACACAAATATAATCCATGAAAAATGCCAAATGCAAAACAATGTTGGACTCAGATAACAGATCTAAGTCTCATGATCAGCAAGTACTCCCTTGATAGTGAACATAAGGAATCTAGTTGGCATCCTGTGAATATTGGCTGTCCTAAATTCAGATGCACAAATAAAGATGAAAGCAACAATTTGACTTTGAGACACCAATGGAAAAAATAGACTTGAGGAGACAACAAAAATGTATTCGACTGTTTTTTTGGTTTGGTTTACAGCCAGGATGTACTGTCACATCCAGGAGGCTGACTACTGGAACAATCTCACACCCAAAGACAATGCATCACCCCATCACTGCACCCACCAACGGGATCTATCGATAAAAAGTGAGGGTAAAAGGGTTTGATGCCTCAACAACATCTTTAGGTCCCAGTCACAGCTATTACCTGGTCGGAGATCACGTGTGGGTCAAGACCCCACAGAATTGGTGTACCACAAAGTTCGGCTGGGGTCAGGTGACCAAGATAATCAGTCCATAGTCTTTCCTTGTGGATGGGATATCCTGACACGTGAAAGATCTGTGCCCACACCATAGGGTGACCACATCAGAGGAAGACTCTGATGGCACATCTTCTGAGGGTGGGGCAGAGAGTCTGCTGCATGACAACAAAGATGCAGTCAGACAACTCATCCGAGGAGGGAGCCAAAACAGAGCCTCCCTCCTTGCCTTTGCCAAGAAGCACCTGTCAAAGAAGACAGCACCAGGCTGTCACCTTTATGATCATGAGATCAGGGGTGTGTAGCGAAAGAAATGACTTACCGCAGAGTTCAAAGTGCGTGTAAACATCTCTTGCATGCAGGATGCCAGCAGAAAAATTCATGGCCATTCTCAAAGGTGCAATTAATAGGACACCTCTGGCAAGATGAGATTTGTAATGTATGCAAATTTTTTTGCATAAAAAATGGAATATCAGTAGCAGAGAATGTTGCAGTTTTGTAGACTGCGAGTTTGACAGATGGACAGAGCAAACAAACGAATTGACATGAGAAGTAAAGAGGAAGGTGAAGAGTAAAGACCTGGTTTCTGCAATTACCTATTGTGACAGTTGGGAAAGCAAATAACTGAATACATTTTCTTCAATCTTAAACCTACAAAAGCTGATATACCATTGAACACAGGCATATCAACCCGTGTAGTTTATACATATATGTCAGATGCATATGATTTGTAAATGTAAGTCAACAAAGTTAAATAGTTCCAAGTATTGCTACGTATCACTAACAATTCAATTAAGTCATTTGTTTACACACAGTTAAATGATCAAAGAGTTCTATTTCTAACAATTAAATTTAGCATTAGTCATTTATTTGCTCACAGTTGAAATGTCTAAACGTTCTATGTGACCCATAGATAGGACTTTATCAGTAATACCATTCCTGGTCAGAGTGGACCTTAGAGCAATGGCAATGAAGGTGTACTTTGCATTCCCTAAAGCTCCAGCATAACTGGAGCCTCACCATCAGATTGTTTAGTGTCATACCCAGGACACTCATTGGAGGAGAGATACACTTGGTGTATTCTATAGCTCCATGTAACTGGGTTTGTAATTTTTAGGGCAATCCTACACAAACAATGTATAGAAACGAATGATGAAAATTTGGACAAAATTTGCAAGATTTAATACAATAAGTCAGAGAATTGCTGACTAAGCTATAATGATTTTAAAGAATGGTTGATTTTCTTATCTTAAGATAGTTAAAATATGTGGACATGTAAGTCTTGATGAATGTGAACAAGAGTCCCCTATTCAAATTGAAACACAAAATACTAAAAACCAAAACACCACAGACCACAGCATCACAACATCAATGTTAACCCTAGAAGACAGAAAAAAATCTTGAGTTTATAAAGAAAATCATGACTGCAAAAAAAAAAAAAAATAACTACCTTACCATCTATCAGGAACTAAGACAAGAAAAATATTGAGGAAGAAACTAAAAAGGTAAACAAATATCCCAACAGTTAACCTCACTGAACTAAACAAACCAATTTATGTAGAAGCAAAACTAATCTGTGTTAAACTGGTATCCCTCCAAGAAGCCAGAACAGAAATACAAAAATTGGATGAGAAATTAGACTTGAAAGACAAATGAAGTAACTGTGACAACAAGTGAAATTACTTAAGAAGGAAAAACACACAAGGATATATGAAAAGAGAAAAAAAGGGGTGATCATAGTGTAATGGATCCTGTCATAGAAAATGGCCGCAGTCAGTAATGAGTTCAAATCCTGGATGAGACTGCATTTCCCATAGTGCTAATACTCTTGGAAAAGGTATAAATCCTATTCTTCTTTCCCAGGTATGGATGAATGGTAGGGCAGACTAGGGTATGGCAACTACTCTAGGGGAAGGAAAACTGAATTGAAACCTATTAAATTCCACCCAAAAATTGACCTTGTGTCACATCCTGCTCATGTGGAGGGGTAAGTATATATATATATATATATATATATATATATATATATATATATATATATGAAGATAAAATTATCAAAACAAAACAGCAGACATGTCTGACAATAAAACTGGAAGAGATAAATCAAAAGATATTTGCAAAAGAAAGGAGACTTATAAGATTCTGAGATAGAGTCAAGCAATGGAAACAAAACAGACTTTCCAAAATAATGAAAGAAATTTCTACCAACAAGTTGGATGACAATGAAAACCAAACAATTTTTGAGTAAAATGTGGGAACAAAAAGACCATAACAGAAAAGCTGAATGGATAAATAGCATAAAAAAGTAATTATAAAGTCTCTTGTATGCAGCAGACTATTTCTAGATGAGCAAAAAGGATGGAACAAGGGAATTAGAGGGATGACACATAGGCCAGCACATCCTCAAAGAATCCGAAATGTGTTGGAAAAATGCAGCTATGGAATGGATGGATGGCAAAAAAGCTCTATTATATGGTCTCTTAAATTTGGATAATAGAATGTCCAAAAATGTACAAAATATCAAAGAAATTCATTAACTTCATCGCAAAAGCCATGAAAAACTGTAAAGTGGAATTATCAGCAAAAGGACAAACTCTTACAGAAATGAAAATCCAGAGAGACATCTTCCTGGGAAACTCACACTCACTGCTATAATTTGTAATAGTAATGGTGCTACTCAATTATATACTTCAGAAATGCACAGGGGATTACAAATTCACAAAATCATTAGTAAAGATTAATTACCTAATGTACATAGATAATATCAAGCTATTTGCAAAAAATAAAAAAGAACTAGAGACTTTGATACAAACAATAAGAATATACAGCTAGGATATAGGAATGGGATATGGCATAGAAGAATGGGATATGGCATAGAAAAATGTGCCATGCTGATTATGAAAAGTGGGAAAAGTGATACAATGGAAGGAATAGAACTACCAAATCAAGAAAGAATCAGAATGCTTGAAGAGAAATAAAATTACAATAGTTAGGAATATTGGGAGCGAACACTATCAAACAAATGAGGATGAAGGAAAATATTAGAAAACAGTATCCCAGAAGAACAAGAAAGTTTCTCCAACTAAGCTCTGCATCATAAATCTCACTAAAAAGATAAAGACCAAAGCAGTTCCCTTTGTAAGATACTGTCACGCGATATCCCGCAGAGACGATAGAGGTAAGATTAATACTATCCTCCCGTTGGAATGAACAGTGGAAACCCGTCATAAAAGTGACCGTTAAGAGAGAATGTGGGTCACAGAGGGGATATCAACAGGTGTTGGTACTTAGTAACCTCACGTCGCCGGACACCGGAAGGGGAGGGAGAGAGAAGCCAAATGATTGGCTGGGACCCCAAAACGGAAGTGGGGACTCCTTCCCCTTAGCGGAGGTAAATAGCAAGAAAGTTAGTTTTTGAGCAGGGTTCGTAGCGGGCAGACGAACCATAGCCAGTATTCCGGGTTGAAGACAAAAGAATATCTGAGACACGAGGGACCCCAGGTTCTTCAAGCCAGTGTAAAAAAATAGAATAAAGTCTATTAGCCCGTGAAAGAAGAAAGATTCTCCAGTGGAACCCCGTCGAAAAATAAGATAAGTAACTTTGGGGCCATTTCTCCTTTATACCCAAATTTTGTATACCACTCTCTCTCTCTCTCTCTCTCTCTCAATTTGAAGAAAAACAAAAGTCAAGAAAAGACATTTATATTCGTGAACTGTCCAATTATTATATGTTTTGACACTTTGAAAGTGTATATAACTGTAGTAAAGGAATCATATATTTTTATGTTACTACGTGGTCGAAGTTTGTTCTTTGCAGTTCTTCTACGAATTTGTTACTTCATGCTTCCTTTTCAGCTTCTATTCGCCTTATGTTATCTTGCTTAGAATTGTCCTATTAATTCCTTTAAAATATCACACGGGAAACTGGAGTTGCCGACTACTACAATATAATATTATCACGACTAAAACCTATAGGTCCATATTCTTCCATTATCTGGGGGGAGGAAGTTAAGCGGCCTGGTGGGTGTGTGGATAGTGTGAAATTTGGAACCCCTTGCCAGCGGTGGTCAGTCTGGCCCTAAATTGATCCCTCACGTAATATGCCAGTTCTTATATGCCTGAGAGAAAAACTCTGAACGAGGACTTATTCGATAGGGGATCAAGTGCCAACCTGCCCCGTCTTCACACGTGCGAAAATAAAACCCTGTTCTAGGATAAAAGTAAACCTTTCGCGTCACAATACTTAAGACAAGGAAAGAACTCAGACAAAAATTAAAGGACAAGAAAGTTGATGATTATACGCAAGGCCTTAAACCCAAGAAATGACATAGATTATATAAGTCAAGAAAAGAAGGAGGAAGACAACTTGCCAGCATAGAGGATTGTACAGATGTATCAACTGAAGGACTCAGCGATGATATTAGGAAAAGCAAAGGAATACCAATTACTGCAGCCAGTAAGAACATGAGAACAAAGAGAAAAACAACAAGATCTAGGAAACAGAAATGGTGTTGTATTTTGACCTTTGACCCGGCCCAAAATGCCATTCAAGGTGATGCACCAGAAAGAAGTGACACATTCCAATGGCAGTGAGGAGAGGAAATCACGTGGGCGGAAATTGGCTAACAAAATGGGACAAGCTAAAAAATTCCCATGGTACACTCACAGACTGACGCACCGGAAGAGAGTGACCTGTGAACTGCATGACAGTTATTTCCACTTGATGACGATCAAACATGCGATTTCAAAGATCGAGTGGGCAATCGAGTGGGCGTTGAACTATTATATAACTCAGTCAAGACAGTTCCAGTTCGAGACAGAGTTATAAACGAGATGTGGTAGGGAAAGCCACACCCAGCCGAGGGAGCCCTCGGGAACCCAGATGGAGTTTGGGGACCAGAGAAGTTGCTGATAAGATGCAGTAAAGAAAGTCAGCACCCAGCAGAGTGGACCCCAGGGCCTCTGGTTGAGCATCAGGAGAACGAGAAAGACACAACGTTGACGGCCATAAGAGTGGGGGTCAAAATATTTCAGTTATGTTCAGTCTTCAACTCCCTCTCACACGCAAACCTTGAGTAACCCTTTTTGAACCATTACAATAAAGTGAGAGGTAAATATTTTGTTAAAGAAGTCTTCCTGCGTCTTTATTATAGTGTCGTTATGATGCTGTAGATGACAATATAACAATGGGAAGAAAAACAAATGAATGGATATTTCACACAATAAATGGGCAAGACTGCATGTGAGAAGACCTGGACATGGCTACAAAAGGGAAACCCCCAGAGAGAAACTGAATCTCTTCTAATAGCAGCACAAAACAACACCATGAGGACCAATTATATCAAAGCAAGTATAGACAACAGAAGAGCAAGTGCAGATTATGTGGTAACAAAGATGAATGATTAATCTCATGATAAGCGTATGCAGCAAACTTGTGCAAAAGAAATAAAAGATTAGGCACAACTGTGTGTGAAAGGGGATCTACTGGGAATTGTGCAAGAAATTAAAATTTGATCATGGATTGAATGGTACATGAACAAACTAGAATCTGTCCTCAAGAATGAGATGCTTAAAATTCTCAGGGATTTTGAGATGTAAATCGATCACCGAATTTTGACCAGAAGTTCAGATCAAGAGTTAATGAACAAGAAAAAAAAATTGCTGTCTGGTGGCTTTTGCCATTTCAGCAGACTACAGGGTGGAAATAAAAGAAAGCAAAAAGATAGGCAAATACTTGCACCTAGCTAGAGAACTAAAATAACCTGTTTAACATGAGTGTGTCAGTGAGTTGAATTGGTTTGGTTGGGTTTTATGGCATATTGATTCAAATTATTAAGAAAAAAGTCTTTGTAAATCAACATGCAAAATCAATTTTGTTATTGTTTTTTTCTTCTTCGTTGTTGCCTCTATCTTATCATCACAGTTGCTCTTTTCACTTCCTTCAAATCCAGTTGCTGTTTTGGAATGTTCTGCTGAAGCAAAAATTTTCATCTTTTGTAGAGCCGAAAATTCCTTAATGCAAAATATGGGCGATTTGCATGAGTGGAATTTTGGTACTGCTAAGGCTGCACTATGATCAGGTGTTCACACTGGCTATCCTCTATTATACAGACAACACACCAAACATGGTCTCTTTGACCAACGAGGACGGCCATTCTCACAAATGGCAGCAAGAGGTTCACTCTACCTTTTCCTCCCACAATACATATCAACCTTTGTAGGTTATTTAATGCCAAAACCTGTTTATGCATAAATTAAATATAAGATTTGTAAACAAATACTTTGTAGGTAACATTTTTTAATGAGCTAGAGCTTATTTGTTTGCATACAGTTAACTAGTTTCAAGTATTGCTATTTAATATTAACGATTCAATTTAACACCAGTCATTTGTTTGCATATAGTTAAATGGTTAGACAGTTTTATTTAACATCAATCATTTGTTTGTACCCACTTAAATGAATATAAATATGACTTGTAAGTGAATAGTTTGTTGGTAATTTCTTTTTTAAGAAGAGTAATCTGTTTGCTCACAATCAAATACTGCTATTATCTGCTCACGGTTAAAAGGTTTCAAGCCTCCCTATGTAAAACAAATAATTCTATTCAACACTTCCTTCATTTGTTCACAGTTAAATGGTTCTGAGTATTGTTATGTAATAACAATAATTCAATTTTTGCACACAATTAAAGGATTTCAATATTCCCATCTAATATGAATAATTCTCTTTAGAATTAATCATTTGTTTACCCACACTTAAATGGCTTCAAATATTGCTAACACTAATAGTTTTTTTTGCACATAGTTAGATGGTTTTAAGCAACACATGGTCTAGTGGGTAGAGTGTTCGCCAATGGTCCGGGAGACCTGAGTTCAATCCCTGGTTGAGTCATACCAAAGATTTTTAAAATGGTACTTGATACCTCCTGGCTTTACACTCAGCAATATAAGGTACGTATCGAGGGTAAAGTGGAGAAATCCAGGGAAAGGAGTAGTGCCCTCCCCTACACTTTGGTGTTGTAGCTATTGAAAAGGGAGCCTTCGGGTTGCCCTTGACTATTGTCGCCAACTTTACTTTTTATGAAGCACTAACAATTCAATGTAACATCAGTCATTTATTTCCACACAGTTGAATGGTTATACAGTTCAATTTGATCCATAGATAAGACCCTAACAGGTACTACTACCCTGAGTCAGAGTGGACCAAGGAGTATAGTAATGAAGGGGTACTCCACTTTCCTCAAAGCCACAGGACTGGGGTCTCACCATCAGATTGTTTAGTGTCATGTCCAGGACACTCATTGTGGAAGGGTCTTACCCTTCAGCAGAGATGCAGTTAGTATATTCTACAGCCACAGCCTACTGGGCTGAGGTGGTAGTGATACGAATTTCGGTAGCACACTTGGAACAGTCTCAAAAGGCTTTGAAAGTGGACCTGAAAAATTGAAACTACCCAGCTTACAGCATTGTTGAGATTGGCCAAAATACTGAGATGAATCCTGGAGACCTGAGGAGACTTGCTGTCACTTAGACTCCTGTGAAAGATAGCCAGCAAATGCTCACATGAAAAACTTGCAAGGGATAAAATAATGATAAAATATCCATTTATAACTGTGTTATATACCCTACCTATGAACATTAATGGGTATGTCCCATTCCTCATACTATAATATATCCTACCTATGAACATTAATGGGTAGGTCCCATTCTTTATAAATACATTGGACATTATATGGAAGGGGTGAAAATATACTAAGTAGTCACCATTAGAGGTTATCGTCTTCAAATCACTAGCATATATTGTATTTTGTTTAGGTTTCTATTTCATTTCCAACCTTCGTTTTGGTTATTTCTCATTCAGTAACCTTTTTGTTAGGTTACAACAAATTGTAGTTTTTGTTGTTGCCAAATTTATCACAAATTTTACAAAACTGACAGCAAGAATAGAAAGTATTGACAATGGATAGAGTTTTGAAAGTTTTGTTCTCATTTGTGATGCATTGCAACAAAAACGAAGATGAAAGAAAATACAAGTTAAAAATAAATAATAAAGACGCTTATTTTTATCATTTGTCAGGTGGCTGTAATATTCATCATAAAGTCCGTCATTTTGAGATAATTGAAGATGTTCATGTCCATTCAGTTGCTACCAGAACCATTCATCGTGTTGAACCTGATCTTTTAAAAGTTGTAACATTCCAAACACTTCACAGGTAAGTAGTTTTACATATTGAAAGAATTTCTAATTTAAGAATGAAATACAAAATAATTTTCAGTATATATTAAAAGAAGTAGTTTTAAATTGTGAATTATATCATTAGAACTTAACAAGCTGAATCTATGTAAATTCCAGGGTTAAATTTGTAGGCAGAGATCCATCGGCTTGTGACACTGAGAAATTCCACAGCATCGATGATGAGAACCTTTCAAATACTGAATAATTCATCCTAAGTTGTTCAGACATATTTGATAAAATGTTTTAATTCCTATAAATATTTTACTAGTTTTTCTTACATTTAATTTTTGCTGATAAAGATAATGCAAGTTCAAATCCTGTTGGGAGTTTATTCACCATTTCTGATTTGTAGTTCTTACTTGAGGTCATAGGATTTCAAAATAACCAGAATATATAGATATAAAGCGGCAAACTTGTTATGAAAGAAAAACTGCTAATATTGAATAATTTAATCAAACCTAATTAGTCTATCTCATATTCCAGAGATTTTAAACTCTTGCTTGAACCCAAAACCAGTCTCTTTTCGGAAAAATTCCAGGCCGTTGTAACCACTGACAAAAATGAGAAAATTCCTGTTAATGTATCTTCAATGAATTTTTATTCTGGAACTGTTGATGGTAAGTTTTGGATAACTGATACTTGTTCATAAATTCTGTCTTTAAAGTTGTTGATTTGTTAAATGTGTGTGTACGTGTGTCTGGTTTCTATTCGAAAACTACAAAAATTAGAACCCAAGTATATATATATATATATATATAAAAATAATTCCTACATGGCCAAGAGCAAGTCCACCTAGGTTTCACCAAATGGCTTTTCAGGATGGCTCTGGGCCAGTACTGTAGACTCGCTCTTGGCCATGTAGGAATTATTTTCGTAATATTAGCTCTATCTCATGTATTGAGCACTTTATTATGTTTTAGCATAGGTAATTCTGTCAGTGCTTTTTCTTTTGACTAGACATATGTGCTACTTGATTATTTTCAAGTAGCACATGAGTTTTTTGTATTTTCTTTTTTTACACATTTCTTTTTCTCAGGTATCAGTTTGTAGAATTTGCAAATTGTACAATCTGTTATATATATATATACATTGCAGCAGCAAGAAGTTAATGAAAATGTGTGTCTTAGATGCATAAAATGCATTTATTCATGTCTGCATACACCTAAGGCTGGAGCTCAATGCTGACATGTTCGCTTGACTAGCTTCATTTTTAGGGGAGAGTTAAAGATATGAGCCTTCTTACAAGCAATTTGACTAGTGTAATGAATGGGCAGTCTGCAGACTCAGTATTTAACTTCTTATGTTAAAAGTCTTCACTGCCCAACACTTTGCTGACTTGCTGAAAGCCATGGAGAAGATATATATCAAACCCAAACCAGAAAAAGCATTTTCTCCACACACACAACAAGCCTCAATTCTTAAGAAATCACCAATTAAAACCATAATTAAAACACCTTTATTTTCTGTCAGTCTAAGGCAAAAAAGACTGTTTCTTCCACCAATTTTATCACCCTCTTATTTGCCTATTTTCCAATGGTGTAAAAGCATATAATTGAATCTACTAATTCAAAACGAGTAAATTCATTTACTTTTAATTGATCTTAGGCAAAAAAAATTAAATTAAATTTTATTACTTATTTGCTCATCAGAGGTGCTTAACATAATCGTTAGCATCATTAGAAATGGAATTAGTTTGTGAGTTTAAATCTGAGATGTGTCTATTTGCATTTCACTTCATGCAAATGCCCTTGGGAAAGGCATGAATCCATCTTTTTGCACCATCAGCAATGGTTAAATCATAGGAAAAGTTGGGTTTTTTAGACTTGGAAAAGTAATCAGTCTAGAAGAAAGGAAACTCTGAGTTCAAACCAGTTGTACTCCACTTAAAAATTGACTGGATGTCACATCCTGCCTGTTGTAAATTTATACTTATTTGCTCATCATATGATGGTGTAAAAGGTTAGAGCCAAATGTCTACAGGAGGCACTTCCTATAGCTCATTAAATATTTACCCCTTAAGTCTACTATCCAGGCATCCATAATGTCATTAAATCACAAATGATTATTTGTTAGGTATCAAACAAAAACATGATTCTTCTTCAATAATCCCGAGATTAATTTTTCTTTACTAATTTATTATTAAATGTATAAGTTTCTTAGAAAATTTTTTGAATTATTTCAACATTCTGAATGGATTCAAAAATTTTAAAAACATTATCAAGATTGGATGTCAAAATAAAGGAAACTGAAGTTTCAATAAAACTTCTTTAAAAAACGAAAACTTCTTTTGCTTTCAATGAATAACCATTCTGCTTATAATGCATTGTTACAAAATAGATTGGTGAGATCAATTACTCACTTACAGATAGCATCCAAATTAGCCCTGAGTTGTTAAACAAATGGAAAAACTCAGCAGGGTTAATTGGTATGATTGACAGCCATTGAACTTGAGGTCAATCTTAGACCATGGTTCTCATCAGATCATTTCAATCATGTAACTAAAATGGTTCTTGAGATAGAAATAAGTTAGGAAGAAATTCTTGATCCAGCAGTTGAATGCTCCATCTTGCTCCCTGATTCCTCATTTAGTCGGACAGAAGATAAAATTGAGGTCACTAAGAAATAAAAGCAATGTGTGCACATGAAATTGTGGCTGTGTCCTCAATTCCTCATCCGAACAGAGAAGAATTTAGAACAACAGGAGATGATAACAGAAGACAATAAACAGACACAAAATAAGTGACAGAGGGAAATTAGGTTCCCAAAAGGAAAAACAAAGTAAATTGAGGTGAAGTAAAGAAAAGAGATTGGCACCAGCTGATCAGACAGCAAGAACCATGATATAAATTGATCAAGTAAAGGCCAATATTTAGCATTTAACCTAAATTGATATTGTTATACAACAGAAATCAAAGTTTTCCTAATTCATTATTTCTCTAACTTAGTACACCAGTAAAACAAATTAAAACACTCGGGAAGAGAATCCAACAAGCATATATTTGGTTGAAGGAATCTAAAATCAACCAGATGTTGTCCTGACAATAACTAACAACACAATAAAACATGTCTCTGTGCATGTAGGCTCCACATAGCTTCTAGTTGAAAAACTAAATTTACAGACAACTAAAAGATTCCTTTTTCAACCAATCATAAACTTTCTTGACAAAATTTTTCAGAGTTAATTTTGATCCCAAACACAGCTACAAAACAGTCTCCAAAAAGTCACAAATGGCAGTTAACACCCGGATTGGTACCAGTGATAATCTTCATGTCACTTTTTGGACAAGATCAAAGACCACTGACAGCCTACTAGCCCGCACTGCATTACCACGCTACATACAACCTAGTCACCCGGCTGAGAAGACTTACACCCATTCACCTCCTAACCCCTATCTGGAAGAAGAGGAAACCCTATATCTTTTCTAAATATAAAAGCTTCTGTTTATTTAAAATATATGAAATTAATCCAATCCTCTTATCCATTGTCTTGTGCAACTATACGCATGTCTATAATAGTATACCACTGTATCTGGTATATTTGTTTATCTGAGGGCCAAAATTAATCAACACAATTAGGGTAATTAATAGACTAAAGGTTCATTCTGAATTTTCCCACAAATCAGTCAGAAAATACTTTTTTTCTTTATACAACTTTTGGCAAAAAATATTGACTCACTATTCTCAGAAAACATTTCTTCTATTATTTTTGATCCATGAAAAATAAACTAAGCACAATTCTGAGGGAAAACCTCTCTTATTTGATAGCCAAACTTCCTGGTGATTCCATAATCTATTCTTCTACCTTCATTTGAAAAGAAGATAATGTTTTCTGTCTAAGAACATATCTAGTCAAAATTCTATTATGAGGTTTTTTATTGCCGTTTTAACAATCAATAAAACAAGTTGATCAAAAGTTAATCAAAACAAAAAAAGATTTACTTATCTTTCATTCATTCAATATGAGAAAGAAATATTTCATTGTCTCATATTTTGCAATTTTATACCTTTGGCAAAAAATATGGGCTCACAACTCTTAGAAAACGTTTCTTTTATTATTTTTAATCCATGAAAAATAAACGAAGCACAAATCTGAAAGAAAACATATTCTATCTAAATGACCAAACTTTCTGACTTTAAGGGGCATACCTCAAAGCATTTGAAACAATTTACTTCTATTAATAATTGAGATTTTTTCAACCTTAAGTGGAGGAACAAATCATGGAATCATTAAATTATAATGAACTATATCATCTTGTTTGTAGTATGCTTTATGTAATCATTTTAGTGGACTATATTCAAAGTAAACAACCAAGGGAACAATTACTCAGCACATAAAATCCTAAAGTAGACAATATGATTGGTTAATCATTGCTTTTTGTAGTAATTGCCACTATTTCAAGAAATTAGAAAAAAGACAAGATAGGGATCTTCTAAGATGAAGAGGCATGTTCCCTATCATCAGGCAGAAAGAGTAACACTTGATACATTCAAGGGTTGATAAAACCTGTGGTACTTGTGAAATATAAATAGCGAACATCTTGAAGATTTTATCAAGTTAAATGTATTTACCTATCCACAAAGTAGGATTTATGCAGAGACATTCCCAGTGGCAGGTGCACTTCCTATAATTCATCAAATATCTACCCACTATTTGTACTGTCCAGGCATCCATAGTGTCACTAAGTCACAACTGATAATTTATGAGATAGCCAACAAACAAATACATCAAGTTTTTGTTCTAGTTTCATTGGCCCTCCCCTTTTTGGGGGATGACTCAAGCATCAGGCAATAAACAAAACTCTCACTATTTTAAAACAATAGAAACAGATGCTGCCTGGTGTGACAACCCACTGAGACTGGATTAGACTTGGTTTGCTTTCTTTATTTAATGATATATCAACTTTCATAGGTTATTTAATGCCAAAGCCATACTTGGAAAAGAACGATAGTAGTACTATTTAATGCATAGCTAGGAGGAGACATCATTGATTTATTTTAAAAAAATGCGTATGTCTTTGGAGGTAAAAGTTGTAAGTACACTTGGCGACAGTAGTCAGGGCGACCAGAAGGCTCCCTTTTCAATAGCTACTACACCAAGGTGTAGGGGAGAGCACTACTCCTTTCCCTGGATTGCTCCACTTTACCCTTGATATGTACCTTATATTGCTGACTGTTAAGCAAGGAGGTACCAAATACCATTTTTAAAGTCTTTGGTATGACTTGCCCTGGGATTGAACCCAAGCCTTCTGGGCTATTGGTGAACACTGTACCCACTTGTCCAATGAGCAGTTTTTTTTGGGTTTTTTTGGAGGTAGTCAATGGTTAGAATATCATCTTAAAAACTGAATTGTGTTCTGATGAGTAGGGATACTTTACATTAAAATTTGTCTTTAATATTGAAGACCAGAAGTCTAGGACATCCAAACAGAAGATGATTAAGAAAAACCCAACATTGGCAGCAGCAGATGTATGGTCAAGTCACACTGAATGTACCAGAACAATGAGTCTATTCAGTGTTGAAATGAGTGACCACTTAAGAATAATAGTTTCTGTAAATAACCAGAGACATAATAATCAACTAGATGTATAAAATTGATATGTAGCTCAGGTTGTTTGTTGCTGTTGGTTAACCCATTATAACAAAACGTCCCTGTTGGAAGACAGTTAAAATAAATTTGAAAATATAATTAAATACTTACATTTTGGTTAATGTAACATATACTTTGCATGAATAAAATTTATAGTTACAGCAATAAAGATTAAATGGATGTTTCAGTGTGTTTACTATCTGTTTAAAGGGTTTCCTTATATTAATTTTGTTATAAATCAGAAAATGAAAATTTTGGGCTATAATGGGTTAAGTATTAATTTTATCTATTACAAAATTGTTTAATTATACTGATAGAATATTTGGTTGCTTCAAGTTCATGTTGTTTAGGTCTTATTCCTTCAAAAGGCAAAATAAATTTACTCAAGCATCTATTCTTAGGACATTACCTTTCAAGGGAGATTCATTAAATTCCTTGATGTTTGTAGTTAACTCAGACACAGCATAAATCTCTCTACAGATTTTTATGTGAACACAAATTCATTTAAAGGCTGCTGAAGGCAATGTAAATCTTGATGTCAAGTCATCTCCTATTTAAAGAATTTCTTGAAAAGTTATTTTAAGAAAAATAACTGTATCACAACAGTGATGAAACATTGACAAAAAAAT
The DNA here is from genome assembly GCA_963585895.1 of Sepioteuthis lessoniana. Lineage (NCBI taxonomy): Eukaryota > Metazoa > Mollusca > Cephalopoda > Myopsida > Loliginidae > Sepioteuthis > Sepioteuthis lessoniana. The sequence goes on from OY757920.1 coordinate 60,136,396, forward strand.
TGCCAAAAATCCAGCAATTTATAAAAGAATTTATTTGAATATTTGGGTTTACTTAAGATGTTTATAATAATTGTGGTTCAATTTTGAGGAAAAAGGAGTTCATGTCTTCCCCAAATGTATTAGTTGCAAAGTGAACATAATAGCAAGACTAACGTTTAAACTTACCCAAACCCTAAACTTGCTTACTATGATGTTCCAGTTCAGTAAGTTACCCACTATGCCACAGAAGTCACCCTCCAATATTTTTTGTAAGGGTGGTAGTTTAAGATTTTTGGTTGGTTGGTTGGTTGAGTTTTATGGCATATCAACCTTTATAGGTTATTTAATGCAAAATCAATTTTTATTCAAATAATCAGTTCTATTTCAAACAAATCAGTTTAGTGTAAGTATGCAGTTTAATTGTCAAGAACATTTCTATTTCAAGCTATTCAGTTTAGTCAAACAGTTCTAATTAAAACAATTCAGTTTAGTATAAGAATAGTTTTTGTTTACACACAGTCAATATCAAAACAGTTCTATATTAAACAATTTTGTTTAGCATAAGTACAGTTTCAATGTCAAAAACTGTTTTATTTCAAACAATTCAGTTTAGCATAAGTACACAGTTTAAATATTAAAAACAGTTCTATTTCAAGCAACTCAGTTTAACATAAGTACACATCTTAGTGGTATTTGACCCATAGATAGGACTCTATCAGGTGCTACAACTCGAGGCCAGAGTGGACCAGGGAAGGTTTGGCAATGAAGGGGTAATCCGCATTCCCCAAAGCTCCAGCATTACTGGAACCTCACCATCAGATTGTTTAGTGTCATATCCAGAACACTCATTGTGGGAGGAGTCTTACCCCTCTGCAGAGGTGCAGTCAATGTATTCTACAGCCCCAGTGAAATGGGCAAGCTAGTTTAAGAGTTTGCAATAGGGTGCAGTTGGATCAAGCATTACCCCTGCAAATTCATTTTGATAAATCAACAGTCTTTTAAATAGTTTATTAGTTTTATTTCTGTTCAGCAAATTTTAAACTGCAGACCCCATTCACTTCTACTTCATTTTAGTTTAATGACCCTTGACTTCAGAGCATAATGCACTTTTGTATCCTTGAGTTTGAGACCAGATCGTTATAGCCTGAAATGTTGAATTTACAGCATCTTTTTGATTTCAGATGCAGTGACTGAAATTGAGTACGACTGACTATGAAAATCTTGTAAATTCAAAATGTACATTTTAAAACATGCTTTAAGTAAAGTTATTTGAATAATCACCTTTGTTTTTATATTAGGACCACTATATCCGAAGTATATACAATATTATAGAAAAGCAAAGGACAAGGTATTTGAATTTTGTCTGGAAACTGTTTATCAGATTTTCCCTGCAGGTGTTTAAACAAGAATCTTATGTAAACTTGTTATGAGTCCTGTCACCTGCTTTTTCTAAATACAATTACCCAGCAGCTCTTATTTTGTTTACTACTAGCTTGAGTCATTATTCGACAATACTCTCTATCAGACAAGTCTTTACCAAAGTTAGTCTGTTAATATAAAGTGCCTTATAGCAATTTTCTCTATAGGAGAGCAAGAAAAAACAAACAAACCTCTGTTGTGTGTATGTATGTGCATATATATATATATATATATATATATATATTTTACTTTTTGGTTCTTGGTTCATCTCTTCATACTTTCTACCAGGGTAAGTTTAATAGAATAACAAAAAACTTTTTTAGGATGTCATTTTCAGTGGGGAGAACTTTAAAAGATGTTAATCTGTTGTTGGTTTTCACTTGGATACTTCTATTATGGCAGGATTGTCTGAGTGGAAGGTAAGTCAGAAAAGGAACCTGACAAATCTTGCTGACAAGTTTGAACAGATTTTAATTTATATATTGCTTCAAAGTTGAAAAATCTATGGAACACAAGAATAGTAATAACAATAATTGTCAGAGCCCTTGGAATCTCAGAGAACCCAGACCTAGATTGGGGGACCTCAAGATTCATGTAAGTTTGAAAACCGTCCAACACTGTTGAAATTAGCTAGAATACTGAGAAGAGGCCTGCAGAGATAAGGAGACTCATGATAATGAAGGTTACCAGTAAGTAGCCAAGTAAAATCTCACAGAATAAACTAACAACAATTATACTAATGATCAATATTTTTGTTTACTAATCCATGAAAACTGTTTCATAATTGATGCAGTTATTAAAATGGACAATATCATATCAGACTGGATTATATAAAAAAAAATCCATGTGTTTGAAAAAAACAACATAAAACATTCCTTTGAATAATTCTATTAAAAATGGAATAGCTGTCATAGTCTATTAATGATGATAACTATTACTGCTATTAATATATATCAATATATGATGTCTGCATAAAATGTACAGACAAAAGTGTAAGAAAAAAAGAAATATATATATATATATATATATATATATATATATATATATATATGTGTGTGTGTGTGATAAAAATAAGTGGAAAAGTGAATAAATCAAACACTTACAGGAGGTTTAGTGGTAATATTTTGTTCTTTATTAACAGAAGAACTTCATCAAATGAAACATTTTTTTGATTTTTCCACAAATTCTTGCTCTTGAGGAAATAGATAAACTAATGGAGAATGTAAAAAGGTATAAAGGGAGGGAAAGTGTCTAAAGACAAGGAGGGAAAAGTTACAGGTTTGAGTGATGGTGGTATGTGATTAACCTGTAGCTTTTTCTCCAAGCACTTTGTTAAAGTACAGGTAGTGCAGTCATACAATAGTACTGATATGACTAGAGCTTAGAAGAATTCCTGTTTTATTTTATCAGGAAGACCAGTTTCTCTATGGTCAAAAAACTGTTGCTAGAAGTCCATAACTTTCCTATGTGTGTGTTGACATTGCTTTTAATAGATGTGGTATTGCTACCAAGGTATGTGAACTGGTCTACTTATTTCAGAAGCTTGTCATTTTATGAGGATATGGCACCATCTTGTTTAAAACACATAAACTCTTTCTGTCTGTTCAAGGCTATGTAGCAGACATTTGACTTACATGGGTATATTTGTGAGAAGTGATAAATCATCTATATAATACTGTTAGCTTCTTGCCTTTTTAACTGTGAGACTATATATATATATATATACATATTATTATTATTATACCAGTGTTGGTTGTCACTAAATTACTTTGTGGGTTTGTGGTGAACCAAGTGCAATATAATATGGTGAGTGCTCAATAACTAGAATAGAGCTATTATATAATAATAATAAATAAATATATAAAAGATTTATATATTTATTTATTTATTTATTTATTTTATATATATATATATATATATATATATATATATATATATATGCTGCTGGAACATTATACAATCAAAATGGATATTATTAGTTATCATTTACCTCCAAACTCTGCAACATTGTGACCCTTTAATAAAAGATATGAATATGTGGCAGTCCAAAAATAACTACACTCCTAATATATATTTCCCCCACTAGCAATTTTATTTTTGGTTTTGAAAGTGTTGAAATTTTATACTTGGTTACAGAGTTCCAATGATCAAAAGTTTGGAAATAAATATTACCTAATAATATTCATTTAGATTGTACATTGTTCCATTAGGAATAATAAAATCTTTGTACATTTAGTTTAAAAGAAATCTAATTTTTTTATCAAACAAAATGGTAGGGATGTACATATTTATTGAAGACACTATGCGTATCATCAGGAAACCTAATCTTTCCCTCTATTTTCATTTTCTTACTTTTTTTCTTTAAGTGGTCTAGGCTAGTCATTCGACAGTTGACAAAATGTTAAATGCATACAACGTTTGTTATTCATATATAGCAGAGTCCACTTCATCAGACTGAATCTGGACCAATGAATTTGGACCCAATAACTGGCCACTCAAATGAACCAACCAAATCAAATAGTTTTCTATGCAAAAGATATGTATAGAAAGATTTCTATTGAAGCAAGGGAAATAGCTTAATTAAACGGAACATAATGGTATGGTTTTAAGCATTTACATGTTCATCATATTTGACTGAAAATCAAATATGTTTTGGATTTCATTTTTTAAATATTAATTCAGTATCACTGCTAATTGGTCCAAAGAAACAGCTAACTGGTTTGTAATCCTCATCAATTTGCACTGACATCACAGTGTTTCTTGACTCTGTCTCACCATCCATCCCTATCATCCACCACTCTGGTAGGTCTTCTGAGTTGGATCTTGAGTCTGCACAGAGCTGATATAAATAAGTCTTGGCTAGTTAGTCAACACTGGTATGTGCTATAACCAAACGGGGGACATCTCCACTCTAGAAGGAACCCCACTTAAACTAGTAGACAAATTCACGTACCTAGGAAGCAGCGTCGAATCAATCGAAAAGGACATCGAAACGAGGTTAACGAAAGCATGGACAGCTATCAATAGGCTATCGATTATATGGAAATCAGACCTAACCGATAAAATGAAACGCAGTTTCTTCCAGGCAGCGGTCACATCGATACTGCTATATGGATGCACTACATGGACGCTAACAAAACGACTGGAGAAGAAGCTAGATGGCAATTACACAAGAATGCTGCGTGCAATCCTGAACAAGTCCTGGCAGCAACACCCCACAAGACACCAACTGTACGGCCACCTACCCCCTATCACGAAAACTATCAAAGTTAGACGAACCAGACATGCAGGACACTGCTGGAGAAGCAGAGATGAACTCATAAGAGATGTACTCTTATGGATCCCCACACATGGCCGCGCAAAAGCAGGACGACCAGCTCGAACGTACATTCAGCAGCTATGTGAGGATACAGGATGTTGTCCTGAAGACCTACCTAGGGCGATGAACGATAGGGAGGAGTGGCAAGAGAGGGTCAGGGATATCCGTGCTACCAGCGCGATATGATGATGATGATGGTATGTCTACATGTAGGAGTCCATAAAAGAATGTCCCTCATGAGTTTGTTCTTTCTTCTCCAGCATTGCCCTGCATGTCTCATTTGACTGACTCAAATAGTTTGTGAGATCTGAGGCAGGCGACCATACAACTGCTGTTTTGTGGAGTGTTGGTTGCAGGATTTCTTGAAGACAGTGCACAGACTTCTTGTATAGTTCTCATCTAGCTTTTTCTAAATGCTTTTTGTTAGCACCTATGTGGTGCATCCATATAGAAGTATGCACACAGCTAAGCTTGTGAGAAATTTCATTTTATTTTATTAGATAGATTAGATTTCCAATATGATTGATGACAGTAGCATTCAATGCCTTTGCTAGGCATATATTAACATCATTTTTAGTTGCTGCCACCAAGGTAGATGAATTGGTCTAATTTTAAAGGCTTGCCAATAAGAGTAGAGATGGCTCTTTTTTGCTTAAAATACATGTACTCTGTTTTATTTACATTCACATAGAGGCCAATACCTCCCGCTACTCGATATAGTTAGGCAGTAAGGATTCTCCTTGGGCTGGTCTATTTACCAGAAGTGCTACATCATGGGTTGCATCTTTATTAGTTTCTGTCTGCTTCTTGCCTTTTTTTTTAATGTGAAACCATTTTCTTTATTAGATCTATTGATGTTCAAAGTACTTAGTCTAGGTAGAGTATAAACAAATATGATGCTAATGTATTCCCTTGCAAGACTTTAGTTACTATGTCAAAGAATTCAGTGTTGCCATCAAGTGAGTGAACTCTTGCTTTTGTGTTTTTGCAATTGAATCATGATGGTGGTAACAGTTTCTTTCAAGGACCATATGCTAATAGTATCGGCTCCAACTTTCCTCTATGAATGAACAATTCCTTAGAGAGCAAATGAGTAATGATTACATGCATATGAATCAGTTCTCACAAAATTGATCCTGGTATTAATAACCAATGGTCCTATGAAGCTAAATCAACTATATATGTATATAAGCATATAATTTATTTTTTGTGAGCAGAAGTTAATAAACTAATTGGTAAATCAAGAAAGTACTCAAATGCTGACCAGCAGAGCAGAATAAAACCTAAAAGAAATTAAAATTTTAAAAGAATAAAAGAGGTAAGATATTTGAAAAAAAAATAAAGGCAGTGAGATTTTATATATATATATATATGTACATATTTATTTATGGATTGTGGTAGCATATTTATGCCATTTTTTAATTTCAAATAATTGGAAGTATTATGGTGTGGTATATATATATATATATATATATATATATATATATATATATATTCTTTTTACTTCTGCTTTACTAAAATTATTTTCCTTCAAATATTGTCTCGGTCCTTGCTGAATTACTCAATAGTTTTAGCAACTTTGGATACATTTGCATTCATTACCTTTCATCTGGCATCATTCAGGAATTCCAGCTTCATGTTATTGACAATTTAGATTCTGTTATTTGCTTGCATCAGAGAGAGAGAAAGAGAGAGAGAAAGACATTCTCATGATAATTGGCTGTTCAGCTGGTTTGTAAGAGTGAGACATGCTTGCTTCACTTTCTTGAACCCATATTTAACCTTCAGATTGTGAAGGTCAAGTCAATCTCATTCTGTCAATACAATGGACAATCTTATTAAAACAGCTCTTTTCTCTTTATTGTATGCTTTATTTCATGTTATTCTTGTTTTTCAGGTTTCATTGTTTATCAAGGAAATGATTAGTAAGTAAAGTAAAGTTAGCGACCATAGTCGAGGGTGACCCGAAGGCTCCCTTTTCGATAGCTACTACACCAAGGTGTAGGGGAGGGCGCTACTCAAAATAAATATTTTTCTGAATCGCTAAGTTTTTTCTTATGTATAAAAATTTCAATGAGAGTCCATTCATCAGTTGAAGTGCATGACTGTTTTAATCAAGTTGTCAAGAGAGAATGGTTAGTTCAAATCCTCACTCATTTTATCTCTAATGGTGGCATACCAGTAACAAGACAAATTTGTCAAGGAGACTGAGTGCAAAGAAGAGTATCCGTACTTTTTCCAGTAGCAATAATATAAAGTTGTTGCACATGGTGGAATAACCTAGTGTAACAGTTATCATTTTAACAAATGGAATTGGTGATCTGAGTTCAAATCAAAGACAAGGCTGATATCATTTCACATCATGCTAATGCTCTTTGGCAAGGGATGGATTCATGCCTTTTCTCCTGCCATGGGTAAATAGTATGGCAGACTGGGTTCTTTAGTCTTTAGGCAATTAGTCTAGAAGAAGAAAAACTCACAATTCAAACTGGGTTTACTTTACTTAAAAATTGACCTTGTGTCACATCCTGCCAGTGGTGTAGGAGTTGAATAAATACAAAGAATAAGAGTACAAAAAATGAAATTAACAAACCCAATTTCAATTTCAGTGGAGACTGTTTATTTTTACTTAATATCTTTTTTTTGTATAAATTAGTTGATGTTCATGTAAGGAATGGCACAAAACGTGATGTATGATGAGAGAAATTGGAGGAACATAAGCCTGAATGAATAGCAGCAAACCTCTTTTTCCTCACTTTCTTCTTAAGTCTTGAAGGGATTGGATCAAGCATTTTTTCGTGCATGAGGATCTCCTGAGCTTTAACTCCATCAATCAGACACACTATTATTTTTCTTATTGACTGCTCACAATATTGAACTTGCTGTTGTCATCACAATCAAAGGGAATAACTTTTTTCTGACTGCCATTTACATTGCACTATTACTACTGTTACTAAAGATTTGAAGCTATTGTGAATTGACGCTACATATACGTACATAGTAAGTGGTAAAGTTTAAACAGCAGCATGATGTGAAGACTTCAAGTACAAAGGTCAGACTGACAAAACTTGGTTGCTGGATCAATGCATATCTTCTGGTTGAATCAGAAAAATTCAAAAGACTAAAATTCAATTCTTGACCAATCAGAATCTTTCCTATTTCTTTTTAAAAACTCTAAAAATATGCCTCATGATACACCTTGAGTCTTTTTTATTTGAATTGCCAGTGGGACTCTAAGTGACTGCTGCACAAACTTATACTGTTCTCATTAACTTTTTATAAACCAACTTTAACCTTTTGTATTATACATACTGCAAACACAAATTTGTGGCATTCATTCAAGAATTTTATTTTTTAACAGGTTAGATGAATTATAGAATGCATGATGAATTATTCATTTGTTCTCTTGGTTATTTTACACAATGTTGAATTTAATATGTCTATTTCAATATCTTTGTTTAATTCCTTCTCATTAATGAATGCTATAACTTCAAACAAATGCCTCTAGTCTAGACACTCTAAGCGTTACAAAACCATACACCAATTTTCTGTCACATTTCCAGATGCCTCAATTAAAAATTTCTGTGAAGTTATTTCCAAAAGTCTACTTTATGTCTTGTAAATTGTTTATGATAAAACTTGGAATGTTCAAGTTATAATTTTTGTAGAGCTATTTATAATACTAAATGCTAATGTTTGGGGGATGACTTGGTGTATATATATGAATACAAATTGATAAGGAGGAAATTCAAGACAATTTTATGTACAACTTATGTTTTTATAGAGATGCAAATTAAACAGGAAAAAAGATACAAAAAGAAGAAATGTGTGAAAAAAAGCAAAATTCTTTATAACATGTACCTGTGAATGCAGGAAAATTTTTTATGATACATATATGTATATAGAAGTAAATAAGGAAATAAATCCGACCGTATGAAAAAAGCAGATCAACAAAGTATTTCAAATTTGATGAATTTATGATGGAAAGTCCATGTTGAAGATTTAGGTTTTAATAACCTTCATCAGGACTTTAAGATCATGAAAAATGTTGTTTGAACAGTAATAGATATTTATTAAAATAAAGGGAGAAAAGAAAAGTCTTTCTTTATTTACACTTTCTTTTCTCCTGTTTTTTGATAAATATCCATCGCTGTTCAAACAAAATTTTTCATGATCCTAAAATCCATATCAAGGTTAATAAAACCTAAACATTTAACATTGACTTTCCATCATAAATTCATCAAATTTGAAATACTTTGTTTTTCTACTTTCTTCATATGTGTATATGAAATTACTTAAAAGAATTAAATGTGGTGTGTGAACTTATGTTTGTATGTATTTACCCAATTCCTGGACCATGTGACAAAAGGTAATTTTTAAGTGGAATGTAGCCGGTTTGAATTTAGAATCTTTCTTTTTCTTAACTGGTTTCCTTACTGAGGTTAAAAGAATCCTGTCTACCCAATTATCTATCCATAAAATGAGGAGAAAAGAAAGACTCATGCCTTTCCTTAGGGCATTTGATTGAAATGAAATGCAAATAGCCTTGTTAAGGATTTGAACTCAGATCATTCATTCCATTCCGTATGACAATAACCATTATGCTAAGTGTGCCTCTCAATCTTATGTTTGTAACAAAAGTACCTACTTGAGAAAGTCTTTGTTGTGTTCAGAATATGTGAAAGCTTTCAGTATAATGTCATTCTGTGTGTGATGTGCCTTTTACTTTTGGCTTAATGCTTGGCCACAGTAAATGGGATGTTCCTGCAAACTGACTTCTTGCTGCTACTGTCACGCCACAACTTACATATTAAGATGGGTTGCGATGGCAATGGAGAATGTCATTTCCTACCAGTTATAGAAAAAATTCTGTCACAGGTAAGGGAGATAAGCTTTCAATTTTATTCATACCTTCAAAGAGCATGTATTACTTATCAAAATTTTTATACTCAGTCACCTGCTGCAAGGTCATTTGGTCAAAAACAAAGGGTTGGAAAATAATAAACAAAGAGAAAATAGTAATTACATGTAACAGAAAGAAAAAATATTTTTAGAAATCTTTTTCGCCATAGAAAGTCGGTTATAGTAAATGAAGAATCTTTTTTTTTTATTGTTATATGATTCTATTCTTTAAATTCAGCAGTGATAAATAGAAAGAAAGATGAAGTAGATTGGTTGTTTGGGTTTTATGGCATATCAACCATTTTAGGTTATTTAATGCCAAATTCATTTTTATACAAATAATCAGTTCAATTTCAAACAATTCAGTTTAGCATGAGTACTCAGTTTAATTGTCAAAAATATTTCTATTTCAAGCTATTCAGTTTAGTCAAAAAGTTCTAATTCCCACAATTCAGTTTAGTATAAGAATAGTTTTTGTCCACACAGTTAAATGTCAAAACAGTTCTCTTTCAAATAATTCAATTTAGCGTAGTACAGTTTTAATGTCAAAAACAGTTCTATTTCAGACAATTTAGTTTAGCATAAGTATGCAATTTAGATGTCAAAACAGTTCTATTTCAAGTAATTCAAATTATCATAGGTACACAGTTTAAATATCAAAACAGTGATATTTCAAGTAATCTAGTTTAGCATAAGTATGCAGATTAGTTCTATTTAACCCATCGATACAACCCTATCAGGTGCTACCAGAGTAGGCCAGGGAGTGATGGCAATGAAGGGGTGCTCTGCATTCTCCAGTATAACTGAAACCTCACCATCAGATTGTTTAGTGTCATATCCAGGACACTTGTAGGGGTGTCTTATTTCTCTGCAGAAGTGCAGTCGGTGTATTCTTCAGCCCCAGCTGACTGGGCAAGATGAAGTAGATGAATACATAAGGTGGGGGGTAAAGAAAGAAAGATGAAGTAGATGAAGATATATGTTACGGTACCTACCTTACGGACTATAATGAACTCTTCCCATTACTATGAATTCGGGGAGAATATTCATCTTGGAGTGAAGTTAACTCCAGTCTAACACTTTGGCAATCAGACAGACGTTCAACACTCTTTTACCTGTGCTGGATTTATACTTTCATTCAATATACCTGTTTCACGTAATCTTGAGTTCGTGTCTTTCTTCCGGATCTTTTACTGGTCCACAACAATATATAGTGGGGGAAAGAAAGACAGAAAGTGAGAAATAGAAAAAATGATGAAGTAGATGAATATATAAAGTGGGTTATTGAAAGAAAGTTTAGTGTTTTGAAATGGTTAGTTTCTATAACACTATAAGTTATTTGACAACACAAATGAATAATGAAACTTCTTTTGAAAACACAAGGAAAGGTTTATTATAGTAGCAGGTGTAAAAGACTAAGAGTGAGAAAGTGTCCTTTTTGGTGTTGCCAGTTAGTATGTTGGTCCTTGAGTTTGTAGGAAGTGTGTGTGAAGCTAGTAGCAGCATGTTCTTCAGTGAAGGGGTTCCAAGTGGAATCCATAGCAGTGGATGCAAGAGAGGTCTGTCTGAGCTGCTGGCTAAGATGCTCTCTAAGGTAGTCAGCTGACTACCAAAAGGACTAGAAAAAATAGTTCTAGAGAGGAAGAAGGAATCAATGGGCTCTGCCTGGTGATTTGTTGATTATAGCTGAATCGCTTGGCAGGGGCATTGATTCGTGAAAGGAAATAGATCTGTGGCTGCTTCAAAAGAAAAAGAAGGGGAAAAGAAATAAAGTGGAACAAAGAAACAAAAGAAAAAATGGGAAAAGAAAGAAAGAAACAAAGGAAAAAATTTATTAATAGTACAAAAATGCATCTTTGCAATCCTTTTCAACAGGCAAACACTTCATTATATTAAACAAATCTATGGGACTCTAAAATGTGTCATCACTTTGGGGGTAATGGCAATAAAGGAGAGATTTCGTAATCCTCAAAACTCCAGAACTTGAGAATCACCATCGAAAGTAGTTCAGTGTCATATTAAGAATCCCCTTTTGCTGGCGGTGGGGAGGTTCTTACCTCTCTACAAAAGATACAGTTGGTGTGTTCTCAGCTCAGCCAACAGGGCCAGCATTATAATTATTGGAGGATTTAGTGCTATGTTTATTTTATGGCCACACAGGAATGAAACAATTCCTGTTACATGTAAGCAAAAGGCAATGTGATGCTAGTCATCACAGCACTGTTGATAATTGTTTCAGACACAGGCTTTCAGCATTTCCACCGATAAAGAATGGATGACAAGCATTGAAATATTATCTCGGCAAAGCAGAGGATGGGTGACAACAAGATAAGAGATAGTTGAACAGAACAGATAAAGAAATTTATAGTAGAAGTTCTTACACACTATGACACAAAGATATGACCCAACAGTATTTTGTTACTCCACACAATAGACAATATAATATTCAAAACCAAGCTATATTTTAACAAATATAGTCTATTGATATATTGGTAAACAAGGGTCTTTGAACAAATTGCACAAGATATATGGGGATTCAGTTCATTTTTCAAAGTGCATACCAACTGTAATTAGTTACTATTTAAGTTCTTCTTAGTCTGCCATACAGGCTTTCAGTTATTAATGGTGTCTGATGTATCTAACCTTTCCGGTTTGGTTTGGTTTTATGGCATATCAACCATTGTTGGTCATTTAATACCAAAGTCTTTTTATACATAAATATCAAATATGATTTCTAAACACATTTTGTAGATAACATTTTTAAACAAGCCTGAGCTCATTTTTTCACCCAGTTAAATGGTTTCACTTATCTAATATGAATAATTCTATTTACTATTTATTATTTGTTTGCACTGAGCTGAATGTTTTCAAGTATTGCTATGTATCACTAAAAATTCAATTAAACATCAGTCATTTGTTTACACGCAGTTAAATGTAAAAACAGTTCTATTTCAAACAATTCAGTTTACCCTAAGTATATAATTAAAATGTCAAACAGTTCTATTTGACTGACTGATAGGACCCTATCAGGTGCTGCTGCTCTGGGACCAAAGTGGACCTGGGAGTGATGGCAATAAAGGAGTACTCCACACTCCCCAAAGCTCCAGCATTACTGAAGCCCCATCATCAGATTGTTTAGTGCCATATCTAGGACACTCACTGGAGGACTCTTACTCCTCTGCAGAGATGCATTTAGTGTATTCTAATGCCCCAGCCGACAGGGCCACTTTCAGTTTTGGGCAGGATGAGACACAAGGTCATTTCCTAAGTGAGTACAGCTGCTTTGAATGATAGAGTTTTCCTTCACTTGGACTAATTGCCATAGCTACAGGGAGAAGATATGGATTAATGGGTTTCCAAAAGCATTTACATGATGTAAAATGCAAACAGCTTCATTCAGCATTTGAACGTGGGTAGCCAAGTTCACTTCCTACGTCAGTAACTATTATACCACAGGTGCCTCCTGACATTTCTATGAAGTAGTCACCCATTTAAGTGCTGAACAGGTTCCCTATTGAAAAACTTCAGGGATCTGATAGGAATAAGTGCTTTCAGCATAATTTCACTGTAAGTCACTAATAATAATTAATTGTGCAGAAACCTGACTAAATTAAATTTCAAATAAAAAAATTCAACAATATTTTTTAATATGAGTCCATTCAAAAAAATGTACATTATTGAAACTTATTATCTTTCTTCACTTAACCCCAAACCAAGTTCTTGATTTGGTTGTTTTTTTGTTTTTTTTTAATGGCATACCGAATCAACCCTTCCACCATGATGCAAGATGTGACACAAGGTCAAATTTTTTTAAAGAATAAAGGAGGTTTGCATTCAGAGTTTTCCATTTTCAATATTGGTTGCCTAATCAAGGCTACAGAATCCACTTTTCACTACTGTTTACCCATAGCTGGGGGAGAACCGAAAGATAGGTTTGGTTTGGTTGATTTAATTACATATCAACCTCCATGGGTTATTTAATGTGAAAAACCATTTTTGTATAAGAACAACAGTGATACTTTTTAACTCATGGCTGGGAGGATAAGAAGGTTCATACATTTCTCAAGGGCATTAGTTTGGTTTCTTTGTTTAATGGCATATCAACCTTTGAAGGTTATTTAATGCCAAAGCCAATCTCCTAGAAGAACAGTAGTGGTACTATTTAACCCATAGCTGGGGGGATAAGGGGGTTCATACCTTTCCCTAGGGTATTTGTCTGAAAGTGAACATAATGGCGCGACTGGAGTATGAACTTGCTTACTATGATTCCGCAGTCCATCGCTTTAACCATTACACCACGAGGACACCCCCTCTCAAGGGCATTAGTTCAAAAGTAAACATAATAGCGTGTTTGGGGTTCAAACCCACGAACTTCAAGGCTGCAGTCCAGGATTTTAGCTATTACATCATGGGGACTTCCCCCACCCCAAATTGTTGGTAATGAATATTCTGTTGCTAGGGATAAATTGTTTGGCATGAATTTTCTATAGCAATAAATTGTTGATGATGAACTAGCTGGATCCCTTTGGCTTCTCTGACCTTCTCAATTAATTCTTCTCTTCTTAAAGAGCCCACTGTAGTTTGAACATGTTACACAACACTCATTCTTGAATTCACATGTTTAAAATGAGTGAAAAAGAAATGTGATAGCAGAGATTTTACAATGGATATATATAAGAATTCCAATGCTATTTTTATTCTTTCGTTTCTTATGTTGATATTATTAGCATTCTGTTCTTCCAAGGAATGGATAATGAGCTTTGGCCTCATAAAGTGAATTCAGAACCTGACCTTCTAAGATTATAATCTATAAAAATCTATGACCTCCATTCCATATATCTGTGTGCATATGAAAAGTCTTGTTTAGGAAAGACAATAATAAAGTATATCTAATGTTTTAGTTGCAGCAGAGATCTTGCTATGAGTATTATCCTGTTGCCTGTATGATCTACAGGCTATTGCTTTATCAATAAAACTAATTATTATTACCCATGAAAAAATTAACAGATATAATTGAATTTTTATAAATGAAAAATCAGAGCTACCTACAATTGTTTTCCCTGCTATCATTATCATCATCATCAGTAGTAGTAGTACTTGTGATATTACTGGCAGCAGTAGAGAATGCACAAATACAGTGGCCTATTCCTTTCTTTCTGCTTACTTTAGTATGACATGAGTTATGCACTGGGAAATATACAAAAAAGTCACACTGCTTCAGATTACAGAAGATTTTGTGAACATTGACTTCATTATAGGCTATGTTTTCTGTCTCTGTTTGGTTTGATAGGTAATATATCTCCATCAGTCCATATGCAAAATCCGTCATGCAAATCTTTTTGATATATTTTCTATATACAGTATAGCTCATAAAACGTATACCCGTCCCAATTTTTAATCATTTAATTTTTTTAAGTTAATTTTTTCAAAGTGATGATATCCGGATTTTATTATTTCCAGTGTAATATTATGCAATCAAAATTGATATTATTTGGTATTATTTATTGCCAAAGTAACATAAAATGCCCTGTTGGCAGGGGTTAAAATATGCTAACTGCAGAAGGGTAAGACCCCCACCAAAAAAGGGGTGTCTTGGGTATGACACTAAAATATGTCTAATGATGAGGCTTCAGTTCTGAATATCTAGGGAGTATGAAGTACCTCTTCATTGCCATTACTCACAGGTATGTTTGAAAAGAATTTGTATTCAATTGGAAGAGTAAAAAAACAAACCCTCTTTAGAAACAACTACACAAGAAATTTTTATCATTAAGGTTTTTCAGACTAATGTCTTCATCTTTATTGTTATTTCCACAATGTTTCGGCCGATATGTCCTCCGGCCTTTTTCAGGTGTTTGTCAAACTCGGGAACCTTTACAGAACTTCGAACTATGAGCACAGGTAAAAAATCATACATAATATTGTGACGGCAAATCGAACTAAAATCCCAAAACGGGACTTTATTTTCGCACGTGTGAAGACGGGGCAGGTTGGCACTTGATCCCCTACAGAATAAGTCCAGTTCAGAGTTCTTCTCTCAGGCAGATAAGAACTGGCATATTACGTGAGGGAATAATTTAGGATCAGACTGACCACCGCTGGCAAAGGGATCCAAAATTTCACACTATCACACACCCACCAGGCCGCTAAACTTCTTTCCCTTAGATAACAGAAGAATACGGGCCTATAGGTCTTAGTCGTAATAATATTAATATTGTAGTAATCGGCAACTCCGGTTTCCCGTGTGATACTTTAGGAATTAATAGGACAATTCTAAGCAAGATAACATAAGGCGAATAGAAGCTGGAAAGAAAGCATGAAGTAACAACATAGACCACATGGTAAAATGAAAATACATAAAATCCTTTACTACTTATATATACACGTTCAGAGTGTCAAAAACATATAATTGGACAGTCCACGAATATAAACGTCTTTTCTGATTTTTGTCCTTCTTCAAATTGAGAGAGAGAGAGTGGTAAACGAAATTTGGGTGTAAAGGAAAAATGTCCCCAAAATTACTTATCTTATTTTCGATGGGGTTCCACTGGAGAATTTTCTTCTTTCACGGGCTACTAGACTTTGTACTGTTTTTGATACTGGCTTGAAGGATTTGGAGTCCTTCGTGTCTCAGCTAATCTTTTTGTCTTCAGCCCGGAGTAAAATGGCTATGGTCCGTCTGCCACGAGCCTTACTCAAAAACTAACTTTTTTGTCCTTTACTTCCGCTGAGGGGAAGGGAACCCCACTTCCGTTTGGGGTCCCCGCCAATCATTTGGCTTCTCTCTCTTTCCCCTTCCGATGTCCGGCGACCTGAGGTCACTAAGTGCGAACATCTGGTCTATCTCCTCTGTGACCCACATTCTCTCTTAACGGTCACTTTTTTGACTGCTAGATAGTGCTAGTTCAACGGGAGAATAGTATCAGTCTTACCTCTTCGTTTCCGTGAGCTATCACGTGACAATAGTAATAATTCTAGCCATAGTAAAAACATCAAGTTTATAATACACAAAAATTCACTTTGAATTGTCCAGCAGGACACATGGCATAACAGTTATAGGCAGGAGACAATCATCTGAAGGAGACAATCATCTGAAGGTTGCAGGTTCAATCCTCACTACAGGCGGGTTAGGGTTAATATACAGGAATACTTAACACTTGTACCCGGTTATGGCAAACGGAATCAGAACAAGCAACCCCCGTGGTTTCAATAAAGGACGTAGTTCGAAGTTCCTCGAAGGTTCCTGAGTTTGAAAAACACCTGAAGAAGGCCGGAGGACATATCGGCTGAAACGTTGTGGAAATAACAATAAAGATGAAGACAATAGTCCGAAAAACCTTAATGATAAAAACCAACAAGCTTCGTCTCAGAAATTTAGACAACTAATACACAAGAAATGTAAATACAATGAATGCAATTCCCTCACCTCTAGGCATAAATTAACTTTAGATGGGTTGACATGCCATTAAAATCAAACTATCAATCTATTACATAAAATTGCATCAACTAATATATGGGGTGCACTTATTTCTATACTGCTTCATATTCATATATATTTAATGGAGCAGTCCCTGTAGCATAGTAGTAAACATACTGGACTATGACATCATAGTAAGTTAGTTTCAACTCCTGTAATACTATCACCTTCACTTTCAGACTAATAACCTTAGGGAAAAGTATAAACACTCTTACCCCTGCCAAACTATGGATTAGATAGTACCACTACTTTCCTAGTTTTGGCATTAAATAACCCACTAAGATTGATATGTCATTAAACAAAGATACCAGAGAAATTTCTAATTACCGAATTTCAAAGCTGTTATTATGTACAAAAAGTAATTTCCTTTTTTTTTTCATCACGCAAAATAAAGCAATCAAATACAGAGGAAAAAATGAATCATGTCTTCTATAATATCTGTTCTTGACATCTTCCTCCATAAATTCTGAGAGGCATAATACATTGCAAGACAATGAAAAAAATATAACAAATCACTACATTAAGCTGATAAAGTTACCATTTACCAAATTGATCTCAACTGAATTTTTGCATCCTTTAACAGCAAACTTTTCAGACTAAATTATATTTTTCAATAATATGTTTTTCTTCTTTTTCTCAGTTATTCAAAGAATCTTGGACAAGTAAAGTTTTATAAATTTCAAGATATTTGAAAAAGATTAGAATTATTAAAATATGCTCTTTCAAGAAGACTTTTAAATTATTTCAATATCAAATTTTACCATGCAACAAAGAAAGAATTGTTTTATATTTACAGCATTGAAATAACAAGAATGAAGTAATTTTTATTTACTCTATTATGTATGTTTTCAAACAGAGAAAAATGTTGAAATTTTCAATTGTTTGCCCCATAAACCAACTTCAGCAAAAATAAAATTTATTAGAATGTTTTTTGAAAAAAAAAGATTTGGTCATAGAAAAAAAAACAAGAACTGTCTTAAGTTTTTGATCCTGTTATGTCAGAAAACATTCTTCGACTTAGAATGTCCATTGGCATTTAATACAATAAACACCTTACAAGATTTGGTTTCTTTGTTTTTAATAGCATATCAACCTCTGTGGATTATTTAATGTCAAAACCATCTTTGGAGAAGAATAGTTGTGATACTATTCAAGCCTCAACTGGGGAGGATAACGGAGTTCATGCATTTCTCATTATTTGTCTAAATTTCTGATATGAAGCTTGATAATTATTATCACTTAGAATATTCAGACTATTGACCTTATCTTTATTGATATAATCTCAATGTTTTAGCCGATGTATCCCTCGGCCTTCTTCAGGTGTTTTATGTCAAACTCAGGTGTCCACACTGAATCTCGAACTAAACTTTTTATTTGAACCACAGGGGTAGACTGTTCCAATTCTGTTGACCATGACTGGGAACAAGTATTAAGTTAAAGTAAGAATTCCTTGTTAGAGTTAACTGTTGTTGGGATTGAACCTGCAACCTCCAGAAGATGTCTGGCCAGGACACATGGCACAGTGGATAAAGCATTTGGTTGGAAGATGCTTCTGAGTGAAATCTTTTGGAGGTTGCAAAAAATCTGTGATAAAACAGAAATGTTTATTTTAGTCCAAAACTTTTTCAAAAGTGAATCCATCTAAAAAGTAATGAAACTGACATTTTTATATCTTGAAAGTAACAAGACTCATATTTTTTATTTCAAGTTTTCCCAATCATGATTGAAAACCAACTAACCAATGCTAATTCATTGTGAATCATTCTCACCATTAAAAGTCAATCAGATATAATGTGAATTCTAACTTTAGTTAAGTTTTACTCAGTTTGTAAAGTGACCAGTTAACCAGAAAATTGTTCATCTTCCACAGTCTCCTGGCAATCCAAAAATGCTTTGTGCCACCCAAAAATCAGTGCCATGGATGGAACTTGATCTCCATAAACTTGTATTGACTTAAATGCTTGTGTTATATTGTTCTGGAGTTTCGTAAAGAATTTGATGATGAGTTCTATTTTCAGGATACACTTAGCTTAACACATTTGTCATAATCCAAAATTACGCCACATAAAAATTCTGAGAGGCAAAAGTAAACAGAATGTTTTCACAGATATTCCAGGTCAACAATGATCAGCTAATTTTCAATCAGGGTTAACAACTTGAAAAGCAAAAAAAAACCAAAACAATCACATTACTTTCTAGATTGATCTCTTTCTCTCTCTCTCTCTCTATATATATATATATATTAATATAAAACAATGCCCAACACTTTGTTCAAATCTACAAGAGTAGGTCAGATACAGTTTTAAATTTTACATATATAATCCCAAAATACATATGCATAAAATGGTTTGTTTGGTTGGTTTTATGCCATGTAAACCTAATTCGGTTATTTTATGAAAAAGTCATTTTTTTGTAATTGTAAAGTTTCATTTAACAATTCCTACTTAATAATAATTATTCATTTGCATATTGTTATAGGATTTCAAGTATTCCTATCCAATCCAAATAAACTGCACATCATTTAACTTTCCATAGTTTTTAGGTTTCAAGTATTCCTGTTTAATGCTAATGATTTGCTTTCAATTACATGGTTTCAAGTATTCCGATCATATGCTAATAATTTTTAAGCAGATTTATTTGATCCATAGACAGGACAGTTCTTACCATTCCAGTTTAAATTGAACCTGGGAACAATGGCAACCAAGGCGTGACTCAATACTCAATACTCCCAAGAAATAAGATGTAATTTAGTGTCATACTCATGAGACCTCTACAGGAGATACAGCCAGTTTATTCAATATTCCACCGACAAGACAAGGATAAAATTGAACTTGGTAGGCACTGAAAGTATTAAAACTGGAATAATGATCATCAACTTTTTGAGTGATCAATAATATGGCATTGCTTATTTCTGAGTAATAATTCAAAGAACATTAGTTATACAACATTTCATTACTCAAATTGCATTGCAAGGGAAATTGTTCTCTAGTTGATGATTCATTCACTGAATCCTACCATATGGAAATATATGGCACTCATTGATATTCTTCAATGCTAGTTGAATATTTATGTTGACTAAACAGTAGATATGAACAATGTTCGATAGTGCATAATATGCTTCAATAGTAGCTACAATGATGTGAGTGACAAGCCTCATTCCAGGTGACCTTGCACAGCTGTTAAACCATGAAATGAAGAGGCTTCAGACTTTTCATCCATATGAATCAGGTTGATGAAAGATGGACTCTGCAGACATTGACATAATGAATTGTTGATATGGAAAAGTGTGTTGCCTACATTGTGAGGGTCGGGGATTTTGATGAGCATGGTATTAGGGTAAATCCAAAGTTTTGCAATATTTTAGAGTGTGCTAGCTTATGGCCTGTATATCACGTGACTGAAGCAGTTGAAGATGTGGGCGGTACCCACTGTGATTGGTAGTATAGTGGTATTTGGTATGCTGGCACATGGCTTCACTCTATGTGTAATTTGAAACATCACCAATGAATGTGTAACACAGTCAAATCCTGGAACTTATGCTTTATGGATTCAAAGTGGGTCATAATGTCACAGAAACAACCAAGTTAATCACTGTACAGTAACAAGATAGTTCAAGAAATTTTGCTCAGGTTGCAAGACCAGGTAAAGTCAAGTTGGATTAAGATAACCAAGGATTTTGAGGCAGTGTTCAAAGCCATGGCAGCAAATATAGTGAGTAACACTTGGAGAGTATCAGGTTAGTTTGGGATCTCACAGTCTTGCGTGGTTTATCATCTTTATCTTGATAAATGTATCCAGAGAGCAAAATGTTTGGTTTGGTTTGGTTTAATTTGGTTTTATGGTATATCAACAATTGTAGGTTATGATACCAAATTCTATCGATATATATTTATTAAATACAAGTGGTTTGGTTTGGTTTGGTTTGGTTTGGTTTTATGGTTTGGTTTGGTTTCTTTGTTTAATGGCATATCAACCTTTGTAGGTTATTTAATGCCAAAGCTATTCTCCTAGAAGAACAGTAGTGGTACTATTTAACCCATAGCCGGGAGGATAAGAGGGTTCATACCTTTTCCAAGGGTATTTACCCGAAAGTGAATATAATAGCACGACTGGAGTACGAACTTGCTTACAACGATTCTACAGTCCATCACTTTAACCATTACACCACAAGGACACCCCCCTTGGTTTCATGGTATATCCACAATTGTAGGTTATGATACCAAATTCTATTTATATATATTTATTAAATACAAGTCGACCTGGGAACAAAGGCATTAAAGGGATACTCCACATTCCCCAAATTTCCAAGGCTGGAGCTTCACTATTAGAGGGTTTAATGACATATCCTAGTCACTTGTTGAGGGTGGGGTCTTACTCTGCACAGATGCAGTTGGCATATTCTACAGCCCCAACCGACTTGGCTCTATAAGCTTTTGACTTATCTTAGTATATTGCAGGTGAAAATGCACTGCCAGTGTTTTGTTGCAGAAAACTTGCTCTAACCAACTGTATTAGTGTGCTCCTTATCGTTCTTGTCAAATAAGAAGGAATTATTATTTTCAGAATAACTTTAATTCAATTATTCAAGAAAGTACTTTTTTATTTTCTGATTGTATGTCAATCAAATGGTATCAGTTCTTTTGGTTGTATGATTTAGCATTTGTTATGTTGACCTTCCCAGTTGGATCATGACATTGATGTGTTCAATCCTTCAAGGCTAATACCCATTTGCTTGCTTCATCAGTAGAACAGGTGAGAAGTGCATAGCATGCAACTTGCAAGACTTAGAAATTCTCCTTACAGATGTTCACTGATGGCTGATATTTTGCTAACATTTCATCATCTCAGGTTTGACACTAACTTTTTTTTTGCATGAATAACAAACCTCATATAAATCTATGCAACTTAGAGTGTTTTTAAATAAGTGTCTGTGTGTGTGTGTGTGTGTGTATATATATATATATATATATATATATATATATATAGGTCTGCATATGTATAAATTTATATGCATACACACACACATATGTATATACATTTTTGCATGCATACACAGATATACATACATACATACAGGGATATACAACCATTTGCACACATATATGCAAAAAATATGACAGTGTGCTCATATATATATATATGTAATAAGTAAAGTTGGCAACCATAGTCAAGGAAAACCTGAAGGCTCCCTTTTCAATAGCTACTACACCGAGGTGTAAGGGAGGGCACTACTCCATTCCCAGGATTGCTCCACTTTACCCTTGATCCTTACCTTATAATGCAGAGTGTTAAGCAAGGTGGCATCAAGTACCATTTTTTGAGTCTTTGGTATGACTCGACCTGGGATTGAATCCAGTCTCTCAGACCATTGGCGAGCACTCTACTCATTAGGCAAAAAAAACATCCAATTACATATAAATATATACATATTTGTACAGTGGAGGATTATTTGCATATTTGTATGAATACGTTTAAAATTACTGACAAGGTCTAATAAAAAATATCAAGAGTGAAGCTTTATATTTAATTTTAAAATCTAAAATTCAAATGAAGATGAGTGTACAGCTGACAACTTATATAATCAAGTAATGATGTCTATACTGAAAGCCCAGTCAACAGAATATATATACTGACTGTATCTCTGCAGAGGGGCAAGACTACCCCAACAAGTGGATATGACACTAAACAATCTGATGGTTCGGCTCCAGTAATGCTGGAGCTTTGGGAAATGTGGAGTACCCCTTCATTGCCATTGTTCCCAGGTCCACTCTGGCCCGGAGTGGTAGCACTATCTATGGGTCAAATAGAACTGTTTGACATTTAAACTAATTCTAAATAAATGACTTGTGCTATACGGAACTGTTTGATCATTTAACTGTGTGTAAACAAATAACTGATATTTAACTGAATTGTTAGACTTAAATACTTGAAAACATTTGACTGCATGCAGACAAATGATTGATAGTAAGAAGAATTATCCATATTTGATAGAATTAAGTGAAGTTATTTAATTGTGTACCAAAAAAAATGAGCTCAAGTTTATTTAAAAATGTAACTAAAAAATGTGTTTAGAAATCGGAAATTTAATATATATGTATAAAAAGGATTTGGCATTAAATAACCTGCAATGGTTGGTATGCCATAAAACCAAACCAAACCAAATCTATACTGTTGCCTAGACAATGTTTAGATAATTCCCTATGAATTAAAAAAAAAATTTAGTAAGCTCATATTGATATTTTTCTCACAGCAGTTTTTTGATAGAACACAAAATTGTGCAAGTGAAACATCCCCGATACTCAACAGACATAGCTCCACAAAACTTTTTCTTGTTCCCTTAACTGAAAATTCATCTCAGCAGTAATATCTTTTTAGCTTACCCCCAAACTAAAATAGACACATGGTCATTTTAATATTGGGTGTCATGCTGGAAGACAGCTTTCCATAGTAGCAGGTTTAAAAATTGCTAAAATTCCATCAGATTTCCCTTTGAGGAGTACCACAGGCATTGGGCAATAAATCTAACGCTTATCCCTTTTAGCTGATGGGGAAGGTGCTGCCTGGATGGAAAACCTCTTAAAATCTAGCCATTAGCTTTTTTTCCACTACCCAGCATAGGAGAACTCCTGTACTAGATAAGTAAATGGAGATGATTGCATGGCTTTACACCTTATAAAAAAAGAAGTTTCAACCAATGGAAAAATATTCATTGAATAAGTGTGTCATGGAGATTATTTTGAAAAAAATTAAATTGTTTATTTCTGTCTTGGTAAATATATCTTTAGTTAATACTTTTTGAACATACCACATAATATCTGTAAGGCTTATATATATATATATATATATATATATATATATATATATATATATTTGCATTTTATATTCATAAGTAAGCATATATATATATATATATTCTTGCACACATCAATATGATTACATGCATATGCAGGATGGGTTTATGTTGAGTTTCATAATAGCTTCAAGAAAAGAAATAAGCATTTGAAAATCAAACCACAACTTTTGAATTTCCAACTTACTTCAGATGTCATTTAGGTGTAAAATCTATTTTTTTTAAAAATCACATACATCAGAATTTCTACAGATCCATGTTTATATAACAAAAAGGAAATATTAAATTCAGACCTAACATTATCTAGAGCTAAAAAAGAATTTACTAGTCAGCTACTTCAAAAAGTTTTTTTTAAATATATAAACCTGAAAATGAAATATGAAGTATTCTGTTGTAACTCCCACATTTCAAAACAAGAGAACCACCAATAATTTTTCAGGAGTGAAATAATTAATCTATCTCTCTCTCTCTCTCTAGGTATGTTCATTCCTCTTAGATTTCTTACCTATCAATTTTTCTTTCTAATCATGCTCATTGCTCTCTTAGTTAATATCTATTTAGTTATCTCTCCCAGTCTGTTCATATTCATATATATCTCTCCCAGTCGGTTCATATTCACATCTATCTCTCCCAGTCTGTTCATATTCACATCTAACTCTCCCAGTCTGTTCATATTCACATCTATCTCTCCAAGTCTGTTCATATT
This sequence comes from Sepioteuthis lessoniana, assembly GCA_963585895.1. Lineage (NCBI taxonomy): Eukaryota > Metazoa > Mollusca > Cephalopoda > Myopsida > Loliginidae > Sepioteuthis > Sepioteuthis lessoniana. The sequence goes on from OY757920.1 coordinate 60,161,048, forward strand.
CACATCTATCTCTCCCAGTCTGTTCATATTCACATCTATCTCTCCCAGTCTGTTCATATTCACATCTATCTCTCCCAGTCTGTTCATATTCATATATATATCTCCCAGTCTGTTCATATTCACATCTATCTCTCCCAGTCTGTTCATATTCACATCTATCTCTCCCAGTCTGTTCATATTCATATATATCTCTCCCAGTCTGTTCATATTCACATCTAACTCTCCCAGTCTGTTCATATTCACATCTATCTCTCCCAGTCTGTTCATATTCATATATATATATCTCCCAGTCTGTTCATATTCACATCTATCTCTCCCAGTCTGTTCATATTCACATCTATCTCTCCCAGTCTGTTCATATTCACATCTATCTCTCCCAGTCTGTTCATATTCACATCTATCTCTCCCAGTCTGTTCATAATCACATCTATCTCTCCCAGTCTGTTCATAATCACATCTATCTCTCCCAGTCTGTTCATATTCACATCTATCTCTCCCAGTCTGTTCATATTCATATATATCTCTCCCAGTCTGTTCATAATCACATCTATCTCTCCCAGTCTGTTCATATTCACATCTATCTCTCCCAGTCTGTTCATATTCATATATATCTCTCCCAGTCTGTTCATATTCACATCTATCTCTCCCAGTCTGTTCATATTCATATATATCTCTCCCAGTCTGTTCATATTCACATCTATCTCTCCCAGTCTGTTCATATTCATATATATCTCTCCCAGTCTGTTCATATTCACATCTATCTCTCCCAGTCTGTTCATATTCATATATATCTCTCCCAGTCTGTTCATATTCACATCTATCTCTCCCAGTCTGTTCATATTCACATCTATCTCTCCCAGTCTGTTCATATTCATATATATCTCTCCCAGTCTGTTCATATTCATATATATATCTCCCAGTCTGTTCATATTCATATATATCTCTCCCAGTCTGTTCATATTCACATCTATCTCTCCCAGTCTGTTCATATTCACATCTATCTCTCCCAGTCTGTTCATATTCACATCTATCTCTCCCAGTCTGTTCATATTCACATCTATCTCTCCCAGTCTGTTCATATTCACATCTATCTCTCCCAGTCTGTTCATATTCACATCTATCTCTCCCAGTCTGTTCATATTCACATCTATCTCTCCCAGTCTGTTCATATTCACATCTAACTCTCCCAGTCTGTTCATATTCACATCTATCTCTCCCAGTCTGTTCATATTCACATCTATCTCTCCCAGTCTGTTCATATTCACATATATCTCTCCCAGTCTGTTCATATTCACATCTATCTCTCCCAGTCTGTTCATATTCACATCTATCTCTCCCAGTCTGTTCATATTCACATCTATCTCTCCCAGTCTGTTCATATTCATATATATCTCTCCCAGTCTGTTCATATTCACATCTAACTCTCCCAGTCTGTTCATATTCACATCTAACTCTCCCAGTCTGTTCATATTCACATCTATCTCTCCCAGTCTGTTCATATTTATATATATCTCTCCCAGTCTGTTCATATTCACATTTATCTCTCCCAGTCTGTTCATATTCACATCTATCTCTCCCAGTCTGTTCATATTCATATATATCTCTCCCAGTCTGTTCATATTCACATCTATCTCTCCCAGTCTGTTCATATTCATATATATCTCTCCCAGTCTGTTTATATTCATCTATCTCTCCCAGTCTGTTTATATTCATCTATCTCTCCCAGTCTGTTTATATTTATCCCTTCATAACTATCTGATCCAATAGGCTTCTTGAAGTGCATAAACCTGCTGCCACTCCATGTTAGTGACAATGGGTGATAGGTTTTTATTGACCGCCGTTGCTAATCCCTCAACCCAGGGTTTGAATTAATTTTTCCTTCTCTGAGATTGGTCATACCAAAGACTCAGAAAATGGTACTTGATGCTTCCAAGCTTAACATTCAATATTATTAGGTATGGATTAAAAGTAAGTGGAGCAATCCAGGAAAGGAGTAGCACCTTCCCCAACACCTTGGTGTAGTAGAGGGAGCCTTCAGATCATCCTCGAATGCAGTTGGCCAACTTATATATATATATATATATATATGTAATAAAAAAGAATGAGTATTTCTGCATTCATTTGATCTGGACTTATGTTCCCTTTATCATAAGCAAGAATTTTTTTTTTTAAATTAATAATCTTCCTAAGTAAAGTAAGTAAAGTTGGCAACTTTAGTTGAGGATGACCCAAAGGCTTTCTTTTCAATAGCTACAACACCGAGATGTAGGGGAGGCAACTACTCCATTCCGTGGATGGTTCCTCTTTACCCTTGATCCGTACCTTATAATGCTGAGTCTTAAGCAAGGTCGCATCCAGTACCATGTTTTGAGTCTTTGGTATGACTCAACCTGGGACTGAACCCCAGTCTCCCAGAGCATTGGCTAATACTCTACTCATTAGGCCAATGGGTCAGTTCATATTCTTCCTAGTATGTTCTAAATACATGTGTATAAGGGTTTGATCATCTTACGTAATATAATGAGTAGCAAACTTGGTTAGCAGACCTTTGTTAGTGAGTTTGGTACTCACTAGATGTAACATATTTCTGACTTTGACAAGATATATGTATATATATATATATATATATATATATATATATATATATATAGCTCAAATTTATTTACTGAAGCACTTATTAAAAATGTAAATTAAACCCTAATTATGGAAGTGGCTACTTTTGATTATTCCATAAAATAAATATCTGTACCTGGTCAGCACTAAAACAATATTGCATAAATAGAAAAAATAGAAAATCTTATTAAATGTATGAGGTGGAAACTTTACTATTCAACTAGTGACAATATAAAAAAAAAAAAACAGCCAACTCTTTGGTTTTAGAATAAAAAAATGTCCTCCCAACATATTGATTTGGTGACATTTGAAAAAGATCTGTTCAGCTTTGTAAATAAATTAAAATTTTGGCAGATATGTACCATTAGAAACCTCCAACCTCTAAAAATTTTTTATGGATTGTTCTATAAAATTTTCTTTGGAATAACGTTGATTAAGAAACAAACTTCCAAATTTTTTGGGAAAAGCTACCTGTTTAATTTTTAGAGGTGGGATATCAGTTTGCTACGTTACTTTTACATTAAACAGAATATCTCTCAGCTATTTTGCAACAAAAACCTTCCATCAGCGTCAGCAAGGCAGCTGATGCACTAACACAAAATTTTTGCAATACTCTACTTGGCCTTCATGTCTTCAGTAGCTATGACATGACAAGTGTTTTGAAGGAGAAGGAAAGGTGAATGTGATAAATTTGTTGGAACCCCCACCCCGCACCAAAAAAAAGAACAAGCACTTCCAGATACATAAGAGAGTCATGGTAAATACAATAAGATACTTTAAGTTCAATTGAGGAATTTACCGGTGTACTGTATGGGAATAAGTGAGTTAAAAGTATTAATGAACTGAAATTCTTCCTGTAGCAATCAAAATATAGTGGAGAAGATGGGACTCTTAATATATCAGGAAATTTTGACTTGAGTGCTTTACCACCTTGCACTAATCCACTACAGGAACATTTAGATGGTATTTGGAAATTGGTACATGAGTAGAGAGTTTGCCAATGGTCCAGGAGATCGGGATTCAATCCTAGGTTGAGTAATACCAAAGACTCAAAAAACAGTAACTGATGGCGCCTTGCTTAATACTCAGCATTATAAGGTAAAGATCAAGAGTAAAGAAGAGCAATCCAGGAAATGGAATAGTGGCCTCCCCTTCACCTCGGTGTGGTACTATTTACCAACCCCTCCGCTCGGGCAGGATATGACACAAGGTCAATTTTTAAGTGGAGGTTAACAGGTTTGAATTCAGAGTTTTCCTTCTCCTAGACTAGTTGCCTCACCAAGGATGAAGAACCTAGTCTGTCCTACTATTTACCCATAGCTGGAGGGAGAATAATTGGATTCATACCTTTCCCAAGGGTATTAGTGCTATGTGAAATGCAATCAGTCTTGTCCAGGATTTGAACTCGTGTCGCTGTGTCCATTTCCTACGTCGATAACGACTACACCACGGGCACCTCGGTGTGGTAGCTATTGAAAAGGGACTCTTTGGGTCACCTCAACTAAATTTGCTGAGTTTATTTTACTTTACTTATATGCCTCAACCAGTCAGTGGCCATGAAGGAACTCAAAGAAAACAAGTTGAAATAATACCACATTATGCCAGTTCAAATGGTCAATGTTATTGAAAACTTATGACTGTGAATCTGACAGTGATAATGATAACGACCATGAAGATTTAAATTAGATGTTAGCTGACATTGACAGTTGTGAGGAAGATTCTGATTAAGATTTCTAAGCAAATGATAATTAGAGTATATTATTAGGTAAATATTGTTATATTTTCTATTAAAAAACCTAGTAATGAAATCAATACTAAATCTAATTATTTTTGGAATTTTCAAATTAGCAATTAAAAATAGCTTGAATGTTCCTGGCTTATTTTAAAAGTTGGACTATTACAGTCGCTTTGTGGGTATTTAAATGACTGGGCATTTTTTCATCATCAGTCTGCTTTTTCATGGGCTCCAGTCTGTTAGTATGTTAAGCAGTCTGTCAGTAAAAGGTTGAAAAGTAGGTCTGCCTTTTCTTTGGCTCCACAATCAGTCAGAGAGGGACTGAAGGTAGTCTACCTACCAGCTAGCCAGTTGTGTGGGATTGAAAGCAAGGTCTGCCTCTTACATAGACTCCTCCAGTCATCCAGGAATGGTGTAAAATTTACAATTAACTGAGAGTTAATTAGTTTCCACAGTAGAAGTGAAGCCTAGAAGTGATTTCTTTATGTTGGAAACAGAAAAGTTGCTGAGCTCTCCCTACTTAATGAAAGTAAGTCTTGGGAGAAATTTTTTCATGGAGAAAGGACAGTGGAAGAAATTTAACAAAAAACGTTAAATTCCTCAGAGCAACTTCCTCAATACTGACTAGAAGCCCTGGAGAAAAGGATACTGTAAACAGGAAGAATGAAGAAAATTATACCAGCCAGTGAAAACCACATGCCAGAAATTTGAAATAAAAGAAAAGAAAAGACAACTTGGAATTCAGACACTATATTGGTATTTCGGTGAAAAATTGTTTTTGTGATGTACAACTTTTCTTTGCTTCAGTCCAACGGCGTATAAGTCCATTTGACTTTCCAATTATATAATTTTATTTATCTATTTATTTATTTTTCAGTGCTAAATCAAATGTATTTTTAGCTCAACTATGCACGGGGAAACGTATTTGTTAAATTCATTTCCTTCCAAATGAATCCTTTGTAATGGGATAAATGTTTGTTTGTCTCAGAAATATTGTTGTAGTTGTTTTTTTGTAAGTTAATAATCGAGTTACTACCCCCCTTCACTTGTTCTTATACGCTTTTTTAAAAATTACTTTTCTTTCTCTTTCCTACCCGACGAAGATTCTCGGTCTACTGCTATCTTGTACGGCCACATTCGAGGTTTTATGAACTTCCCTCCCCTTACTTTTGAACCCACGGGTCACGAGCTCAGAGTAACTCGAAAATTGTAATTTGTGACACTGTGAACTTTACAATTACATAATTGATTGTTTTTATTATAATATTAAATATGCTACAAAATAATTGATATGTATCCTCTAATTATCTTGATAAACTTGTAATTTTCTGAGTTTGTTGTATTTGAATATGCGATTTTTCTCATTAACCTCTATTATTTTACATTTATCCATTTAATCTGATTTATTATCCATTAAAATACATCTATCATCATCCGATAAAATAATACAATGTTTATTAAAATTAGTCAATTGAAAAAGAAATTATTGGTCTCAGATTCTTATTTCCAAATAAGGATTTTTTTAAACCATTCAAAGGAGGTGTTAAAAACTGGTGCATTTGAGAAGTACGAATAAAAATATTTGCTAGAAACACTTTAGACTGAGGTATCTGGTATAGTTGGAATGAGATTTCAGCAAGTAAAATTTTTATTTTAATACCATAGAACCTTTGGCAACTAGAAAATACCAATGAAGTTTAACTTTGTAGTGGTGGGTGATGCAATTCTTTCCTAATCCAGAGCCTCTGTTTTGCCATCAGAAAATTTGCTAACAGTGTGACATTATCCAAACATATATGACAAATAAAAAAGGAAACAAACAAATAAAATAGGATTGCGTAAAAAAAAACACAAGCTTACAAAAGAGATAACAATAAGTGTAGATTGTATCTGGAAGAAAAATTATGCCTCCTAGATTGTGTGAAAAGCAATTTGCTAAGTAAAAAGAGTGATTAGATATCTAAGTGTAGACTTGTCAATGAATTTCTCCTGTCTCATTCACCATCTGATTAATTCTATATTTCTTCTCCTTCATTTGGACTGACCTAATTCTATCTATTTTTTGCCTTATGTGAATATCACGCGTAGTTATATCTTGACATACAGCACTCTATAAATATGATTTATTAGCCACTTTTCTCACATTTATATCTGATGATTGTGCACACCGCATAAAAATTCAAGTAAAAGAATTATAGTGTCCATCATTACGTTTTTTAGGTCTTATTCTAGCTCTGCAATTATAGTATCAAACACTTTTTTATGCAAACTTTTCTTATTTGCACTTCTTTATATATATATATATATATATATATATATATATATATATATATATATATATATATATGTATGTATATGTAATAAAATGGCCGAGGGATTTCGTTTGATGTCTTTGGGTTTAGTTAGGCTGAGAACCTTTCGGCTCAGTGCATGGGTTACTTAGGTGCTACATTAACACAGGTGTTTGCACGCGCGCAGAGCAGACGTGTCGCTCAGAGATGTCACAATAGCCCAGATGGGAAACGGCGGCTAGCGAGTGCGAATGACGTCACGCACTGGAAGCGCACGGAGGATTTGGGGAGATTTTGAAAAAGTCAGTGAGTAGAGTTGAGAACTGGACACCGAACGAGACGGTTGACTTTCGCTTGCTTGCGGAGGCATTGGGCAGATGTCGCACGAGATGGGGGCGGGGAGCAAATGAAAAGGCCAGAATAGAAAGAGTGTGCCTCTCTCTCCTTATGTCGGAAAACCTTTAAACTCAAAGGTGATAAAAAGTTTCGTATCTGAACTGAGAAGTCGTAAGTGTTGTTCATTTTTCGAGATTCCTATGTTATATATATATATATATATATATGAACATCCCATGTACATTTCGCATAGCCGTATCTGGCTATGGTACATATATATATATGTGTGTGTGTGTGTGTGTGTGTGTGTGTGTGTGTGTGTGTGTGTACCATAGCCAGATACGGCTATGCGAAATGTACATAGAGATATATACTCCCCGACCCCCGTGGAGTTGAGTTCTCCGGCGAATGAAGTAATCGTGTTGCCATTAGCATTTATTGCAAGCCTATTCATATATGAGTTGAGGTCTCGGTAGCCGTTAAACGGATGTATGTAAACAATAGTAATTGTGATTCATAACCGTTTAAAATTTACTTCAATGCTACTAGCTCCTCGTGGTTGAAGGGTTAGAAGCTTGGATTGGCGTTTGAGTCAACCGGGTTTTGATCCCAGCTATGGGAAGCTAGTATGTCTAGCCACACTGATGAGTTCTCTCAAATGACTTGTAAGCCCTGAAAGGCTCTTAAAGCATTGTCACAATTTGAAGAAGCAAGTTGGTTGGGGCCAGGATGCTGATTCTCCTTATGTATTTTCGTGTGTCATTTTAGACTTCAAGCTGTTCAGCAAGATTTATAGCATTCAAGATATTTTGTGTCATTCACTAGATTGTAAGTTATGTATGTATTTATAAATGTATAGATATATACTTGTATAAATAAATGTATATACTAGTGATGCAAAGTTTCTCAGCACTAAGTTTTGCATAATGTTAAGGAAATATTAAAAATATTCTTGAGCTTTACCCATTTCTGTATTCTTTGATCAGTCAACTGAATCATATTGTTTACAAGGTGCTAGAAATATTCAAAAGCTTGGAAAAATAGTTTCATATGAACTTGAAGGAAGGAAAATTGACAGTGTTACATAGAAAATGACCAAGGAGATGGAATGAAAAGTTTTATATATAGCACATACTTCAAACATTTCAACTTTGAACCATCACTTGTTTTGTATTATGCATCATTCTTAGATTGGTCAGTATTTAAAGCATGTTCAAGATAACAAACAATTTCTTAAAAGTGAAATTTTTTTAATGGCTGGATACAATTTAGGTAAAAGCTCATAGAAAACACTGAATAAAGATCTGATATACAAATAAACTAATTTCTCCAAAATTCCTTAAAACTTTTGTACAACACAAAATGGTGAAATACACAACTGAGGTCTTGAGAGTGTAGAGTTATGTTTCATTGTCATTATTCCTGGGTTCACACTGACTTGGAGGGGTAGAACATATTAGGGTTTCATCTATGCCTTTATGTTTAAAATGATTGTGAATTATATTGATAGTTGTAGTCAGTAGTAAAGTTGGCAACCGTAGTCAAGGGCGAACAGAAGGCTCCCTTTTCAATAGCTACAACACCGAGGTGTAGGGGAAGGCACTACTCCTTTCCATGGATTGCTCCACTTTACCCTTGATATGTACCGTATATTGCTGAGTGCTAAGCAAGGAGGTATCAAGTACCATTTTTAAAGTCTGTGGTATGACTCGACCTGGGATTGAACCCAGATCTCCCAGACCATTGGCAAACACTCTGAACACTAGGCCAACTGGCTCTTAAAATATCAATAATATAACTAAATATAAAGTGTTTAACTGTTTAAAAGGATTGAAGATACATTTTTATATTTGGAGACTATAATTGTTAAACTAACTGACAACTAAAACATGACATGAAACTAACCAACATTCCAAAATATGGAAAAAAAATCCTCCAGAAATTCATTAATTTAAATCTGGAATTACTTTTTGAATGAAAGAATTCAGAATTTATATGAAAAGTATCAAAAGACTGAAAAATGACACTCCAGATTTATCTATCCAAAGTAAATAATAGAATGTTTTCCATCAACACATACACACATGCATGCATAACAGAATGGCAACTCTATAGGCAAAGAGTTTTGGAGCTCAGCAAGTAGAATTATTCTCTCAAGTCTATTTTCAAGCAGTAAAAATTCTCTCAGAACAACTCAATTTTTCTTGACTTTTGTTGGACTCAACATCCTTACTTAAATCATCATGAATAAAATTAAAACTCCCTAACTTTTATAGCCTTATTTTATTTTAATGCCTTAAAAGGTTTGATTTTGACAAATTTTGCTGACAGTGTTTGTAATGTTACACAAAGAAAAAAATAACATGATTAGTTATTTTAGTCATTTGAAAACCAGCCCTAAAACAAACGAAATTCTTCTAACATAACTCAGTTAAATAGATTTCTGACTGAAATAGCAAAAAGACTTTTAAAAACTCTGATGTGTCTTACTCCTGGCTTTTCCTTGAAGATATTTCTGTTTCTATTTAACAGCTAAATTTTCCCTGTAAATATTTTTTTCTATTTATTAAATGATAAAAAAGGAAAATATGATAATATAATATTAGGCCTAAAAGATTCCATCAAAGTTATATGTATGCTAGTCTGTGCATGAATATTTTTGTGCGGGTTTGTGATCAGCTGACCGAGACATTGAGCAGTTAACATTAAAGATATTAGCGGTGGCTGACTCGGGTAAAGGCACTCATTTTGAAAAATACAATAAAGAGAAAATATCGTTTTAGTTCTTGTAAAATGGTCAGCTATCAAGTAAAGCTGAACAGACTTTCACAGACAAATTTGATGAAACATATTTAGAAAAAACTGTTGTTGAATGCTTAAATTTTTCTTATATTGTAAATTATTTTAAGAATATGAGCCTGATTAACATTGATGACCTAGAGTTGGCACAGATGTAACAACTTCTGATGGTGTTAATTATGTGTGAAAAATATAGAGTTATATAACAAATATGATGATGAAAACAAATACATGAATTTTTTTCTGAATTCAAAACTAAAAACATTTTAATTTTACTCTTGAAAATGACCTCGGAGGGTTAAAACCAATTTCTATGCAAACTTGAATGAAATGTTCATTATCGTAAAAGAAAACAAGAGAATGATGTTAAAAAAATATTGTCTGTAGTATTTAATAAAACTTGTTCTAAAAAAAAAAAAAAAAAAAAAAATACTTCAACACCAACAAATGTGTAGGTATATATATATATATATATATATAGTACAATTTGATGGAGACTAAAACTCGTTTAAGTCGTCATAATAAATTTATTTCGGCGGAGAATATTACTATACTCTCCATCTTGTCACATGACTATATATATATATATATATATATATACCTGAGGCTCTGAAAGTAAGGCTCACTTTATTTCCACAGTCTACTGAATGTACAGGGAGCAAAATAATACCTTTGGATGGAGCATGTTTTTAGCTACTAAACACTATTTTTGCAAATTGCTAAAAAATTTTGTTGGTGAATTACAAGAATCTACATACTGTGCTTGTAAAGGGGTTGTTCCAAAAGTAACGGCTCTCATTTTACTAAGTTGTTTCCCTATCTCTGCTGAAGAAAATGTACATTCACTAGCAGTGACTATGTAGTAAAATAGTATTTTGCAGAGGCAAACTTGATTTATCCTGTGGTGTTATTGAGCTTGCTGTATCTGTTGTAGTTTCCATGAAAATGAATTGATGGTTTTTCTTCACAGATCCTTTCTCAAATATATAGAGTAACCCATAAATAAGTAGTTGCCAAAGAAGTTTTATATAAAGTAAATTTTCTTCTAGACAAAAATTATCAGGATTCTGTTATTCATAGCTGAACATTATGCAATCAAAATAGAACTAAGTATTATTTATTACCAAATTCTATGACTTTAGGGATCTGCCACAAAAAATAATACGATGTCATTGTTAAAAAATATGAACATTCCTTATATACAGTTATGATATTTTATTTTTTGTTATAGGTGTTTTTGTAATATTCAGAATTTCAATATTGTAGAGTTTGGTAATAAATAACATCTAACAAAATTTATTTTGCTAATATATGTTCCACTAGGATTATTTTTAAATACAAGTATATGAAAATTAACATCTTATAAGAATTTGGTTGAGGTTTACTTATTTATGTATCTACCCAACCCTTTCATCACAGGCAGGATGTGACACAAGGTCAATTTTTAAGCTGAGTAAAACTAGTTTGAATTCAGAGGTTTTTTTCTTAAAAAGTGGTGGACTAATCAAGGCTAAAAAAACAGTCAAGCCTTCTATTTCCTTACAGTTAGGAAGAGAACAGATGGATTCATATCTTTTTTTTTTCCAAGAGCATTGACACAAAGTTAAATGCAAACAGCCTGGTTTAAGATTTGAATGTGGGTTCACTGACTTCATCTCTGTAATTACTCAGAGCCTTTACTTATTTATGTAAATTCTTACACAACTGACAAAAATTTTGGGGTACACATAGCATTTCTTTAAAAAAAACCTGGGTTGGATTTTAGCCTTGCCATACAAGTCAAGATTGATTTTTGCAGAGATTTTTTCAGGCTTAAAAAATTGACTTGTATGTTGCAATTTATGATAAGAGATTAAAAAAAATCAACAACAATGACAACAATGTATTTGCTTTTATTTTGATAAAAAATAAGCACTTACTAAAAAAAAAAATTATCATATAAAAGCATCATATTTTGTTTTCATCAGTTAAAGAACCATTAGCCTTAATAACTACTTTACAAATTCTTAGAATTCTTTCCAACAATTTTTGAAAAAACAGGAAATGGCAGACCTTCCCAAGCATTCTTTAAGCCCTGAAAAAAGCTCACTCTCACTCTTTGAGTATTCTCTTCCATGAACAAACATTGTACTCAATGTTTAGTAATCTTCAACTTCTTTGCAATTTGTCTTTGAGATTAGCCTTCTTTGAAGAAAATTTTAATTTGTATTCTCACCTTCATACTTAGCTGCTTTGATTTTGCTATTTTGTGAAAATAACTTTTGCCAATGATCTGGGAGACCTGCATTCAATCTCAGGTTGAGTCATACCACAGACTTTAAAAATGGTACTTGATACCCCCTTGCTTAACACTCAGCAATATAAAATACATATCGAGGGTAAAATGGAGCAATCCAGAGAAAGGAATAGTGCCCTCCTCTACACCTCAGTGTAGTAGCTATTGAAAAGGGAGCCTTTGGGTCACCCTCGACCATGGTTGCCAACTTGACTTTTACTTCGAAATTTAAAAAAAAAACAAAAAAAAAAACAATGAAAATACTGTTATAATTTTACAATGTTCAAATAGAGATAGCAATATTTTTTGCCAAATTGAGAGTTCCTTGTAAACAGCAACCAGCATTATAGCATAAGTGCCAAGTTAACTCTTAGAACCTGTTTTAACATTTAACTTACTTGAAAATTCTAGCATCCTAAAACGTCTAAAAAATCATATCTTGTTTTCACAATGAACCTAAAGGGTTCATTGTGAAAACAAAATATGATTCTCATGCAAAATATTTATAAATTAGCATTATCCAAATGTGAACTGTTTAGTATTAAGTAGTGAGTGTATGTAAGAAGAAAGCCTGGATAAAGACTGAAAAATAAATGCAAATACACTGTAGCTACTAAAAATCTTTTTATACAAAAATACCTCAATTTTAAGGTGTCTTTTAAAAGAAATACATTGTGCAGGGTAGCCCCAAACTTTTTACTTGTTGTGTACATTAACCAAATTAACTTGTATCAGTGTTAAAAATTTAAAGATTATATTTTGTTTTAGACATTCATCAACAACAAAAAAATATATATTTCTGTCATTGTAACCATCATTTTAGAATGAACTTGATTTTGCTCTTTCAATGGCCTCTCCATTTCAAGATTATCTCTGGGGGGTTTATTTTTCTTTTTATATTTTTGAAATGTTTTTTCTTTGTTCATAATCACCAAAAAGAATTGATTATGTTTTCTTTTTTTCATGTTGGAATAAGAATCTTCACCTCGTGATCTCATCTCCGATATTCTAACAATTTAATCAATGATCGGTTTTTGATTATTTAATTGATATGTAAGTGCAATTATTTCTTGCTAGATATTTAATTAATTTAGATCTGCATTTCCAAAACTTATAATTTTTCTTTTCTAACAGATGATGACAATTCCAAAGTGTTTGCACACTGGGAAGATTCTATGCTTTTTGCTACCATAGCAACCAGAGAAGACAATTATGTTGTTGAGGTATGAGTTTCACATTCAACATTTTTTGCTGTTTATTTTTCTAAATTATGTCTTTTATGATAATTCACCATCATATATGCTAACTTTTTTACATAACTAAAATTGAATTAAGATTTATTTTTTCTTTAGCTTTCTTCACTAATCATGAATTAGTAAATATCACCTTTTGGTAAAGCCAAGAATATACTGATTGCACTCTCTTCAGAAAAGTAAGCCCCCGCCTCCCACTTCTAAAAAGAATGACCTGAGTATGACAATAAACTAAATCTGGCAGCAAAGCTCCAGTTCTGGAGCCTTGAGGAGTGTGTACTAAGTTCTTTATTGGCATTACTCCCATGTCCACTCTTGGGGTTGCAGAATACACCAACTGCATTTCTGCAGAGGAGTAAGATTCCCTCAATGAGTGTCCTGGATATGACACTAAAGAATCTGATGCTGAGGCTCCAGTAATGTGGAATACTCCTTTATTACCATCGCTCCCAAGTCCAATCTGTCCTGGAGTTGGAGCACCTGATAAGGTCCTATCTATGGGTCAAATAGAACTAAACAGTGTACTTAAGCTAAACTGATTTGTTTGAAACAGAACTGTTTTTAAATTTAACTGTAAAAACAAAAAGCTGTACTTAAGCTAAACTGAATTATTTGAAACAGAACTGTTTTTAAATTTAACTGTAAAAACAAAAAGCTGTACTTATGCTAAACTGAATTGTTTTTGACACCTAAACTTCTTACTGAGTTGTTTGAAATAGAACAGTTTATATGTATAAAAAGGTATTTGGCATTAAATATCTTACATTGATTGATATGCCACAAAACCAAACAAAATCAAAATGACTTAATTCAGCATTAAATGACCTGAAAAGGGTTAATACACTGTAAAACAAAACAACCAACCAACCAAACTTGATTCATTCTGACCAGCAATGGTAATAGATATTTGGGTCAAATAGATCTGTTAGAAAATGATTAGTATTTAATAGGAATATATGAGACCATAAAACTAGGTGCAGAATATTAGTATTAGCTTGGAATACTTGGAACCATATGACTGTGTGCAATTTATTTGTATTAAGAATAGTTACATGTAGTTATAATAGTTAAGAAATGATAATCATTAGTTACTTGAAAGAATATAACAACTTCAAAAAAAAAAAAAAAAGATTTCAACATTAAATAATCCAACAAATGTTGTCATGCAGGAAAACCAACCAACCAACTTTGCAAACACTTAAACCAGATTTTGAACTGTTATATTCATATCCTGATATACAAATAATTGTGATTTTCTTGAGATTTACAAAGGAAACGATGAACCTAAAGAACTGGGAAGTTCAACTGTATTCATTACTTTGTTTTCAAAATTCTTAAAGTCAGTCTGTATGATGTCATTTTTTGAAGCTAGGCTGGCAGACCATTGTTATTGAGTTTGATACTCACAGGGCATCTAATATTTCTATGTGTAGAGCTAAACCAAGATAATCTTAATAAATGACTTTCAAAATCTTGAGAAGATTTTTTTTAAATACTTGCTTAGTCATCTTTGGTAATTATTAAGCTCAATGTTGATTCATAGCTTACTTATAAAATTGATTTCAAATAAATGAATAAAAAAAATAAGAGGAAGTACTCTATAATACCGATTTAATAGTCATTCCTTTGATAATGTTTAACTTTAAGTCAAATCTTGCTGATTCGTTACTCTTTATTGCTGTCAAAAAATAGAATGGTCTGTAGGCCATTTAAGGTTACTGTCTGATTCCCACCGATGTAGTGGTGAGGTATCACAAGACCAAAAATAAAGTTTCTTTTTTGGGGCCAATTGGAAGGTATTATAGACTGAAGCTGCAAATGCTTTCTTTATCCTATCATTAACATATTAATAATACCCTGCATTCCAAAATTGGCGAGTTTCTTCTTCTTCCACTCCTTTACTCATCTTTTATATGGAGTAGTCTCCTCACTGGCCTCAACGGCCATGCAAAGATTATACTTGCAACATATTTCCTTGAAAGCAAACCACTTCACCCATGTGCAAAGGACAATACACAAGAAGTAAGTTTATTCTTGAACACTTACCAAAAACCCAACTATTGAAGTACAGACATTCAACAACTTAGTTTCTTAGCCCTCTTTTACCCCCAAAGCAAAAGAAAACATTAGGTACATTTCTAGATAAATATTTCACCCCATCTGTGCTGATTCTATTTTTTTTTTTACCATTTCTACTACTTGTGCCATCCAGTAGGCAGTACAGCATTTCTGGTTGAGTCAGTCTCTCACCTTCTATTCTCTTTCTTATCCTGCATTATCAAACATGAATATAATAATAAGGATGATGAACACTGATCCCTCACTTTTATTATTAGACTGAAAATTTAACAAGAAATTACTTCATTCTCTAAGGTCAGTCTAATGCTATTGTGCTGATAAAAATCTTGTTATCATGTGACATTTTTTGTTGAGTTATGATACCATACAAATATACAAATATATTGAAAATAATAAGCCTAAACAGCTCAAGTGTTTAAGAGTTGACTTTGAAATTCTTCTATGATATTTTAAAAATATGTGCTTCAAGGTCACCATTGGTAGCCATTTAGCTCAATGCTAACCCATATCATAATTTCAAATGAATAAATAGATAAGGGAGAGTGCTTTATAATTAATGTTAAATAATTATCTTCCTTGAGAAACCATAATGATTAGGATAAGCATCATTATTAATTACATGTTGTTATTATTAAAATTGTGAGTTAAATTTGAAATTGCATAATTCTCTAATGGCATTCAACTGATATTGCACCAGCTATGTGCTAACATTGCTGTGTTATGATAACAAATATATATAAGAAAAATAAATCATTATGATATGGATAAAAACAAAATAAACAACAAACAAACAAAAAAAATTATTCCAAACTTTCAATTAAAAGTGATTTCATTTAATGGTGTTATGCTAGTGCAAATGCATCTCAAACATGTTTTATTTGATTCACTGTTTTATGGTTTCAAAAAGTTTCTAATGTATGCATTTAATGGAGATTCTCAAATTAAGAATACATTCTGATTGAAAATGTTTGAAATTAGAATATGTGCTTCTGTTTTATTACATATTGATGAGGTGATTCCAGTTTAATGCGGTTTCTAATGCAGCATAAACTTGTGTCACTTGAATCTATTCAAACTTTTCCAAGTTTGCCTTTGGCGGCTCTTAAGTTCAACATTGAATGTATATTATAATCAATTGCAAATAAATAAATAAGGAAAAAAATTATGATTAACATTTAATAGTTATCTTGCTTGAGAAATTATAGTGATCAGGGCAAACTTGAACATTGATCACTAACTATTATTAAGTTGTTTATTAGATTGGAAATTGCTTTATTCTCTAGCAAAGATCTTACTATAATGTACCCTTTTTGCTGTACTATAGTAAGTTAGCTGACAGTAACTGAGGGCAACCTGAAAGCTCCCTTTTCAATAGCTACTACACTGAGGTATCAGAGAGGGTTCTACACCTTTCCCTAGATTGCTCTGCTTACCCTTAATCCATACCTTATAATATTGAGTGTTAAGCAAGGAGGCATCAAGTACCATTTTTTGAGTCTTTGGTTTGAGTCGACCTAGGATTGAACCCAGTTCTCCCAGACCATTGGCGAACACTCTAACCATTATGCCATTAGGCTGGTTATTATAGTAACAAACATTAAAATTCAGATCATTATGATATATATCAGACTGGATGGTAGCTACCTTTCCTTTTTAATATAAACTATGTCCAAACTTCTAAAGTGTACAACAGTGATAGAATAATTATTGGTTGATAGTAGCTCAGGTGAATTCCAATTTGTCGTTATCAAATATACACTTTGCATTAAGTGGCCAGGAAGTTGCTATGTAAGTATGACCAGAACACACTCTGACCACTAATTCTAGTTGATGATGAAGATTAACAGTGTGACATTGAATCTACTCAGTGCCATATATTTCATTTATCTATTGTGTCCATGGGTCAGTACCAGTAAATGCCATCACTGTTCTGTCCACTTGGATAGATGCTTTCTTCTTTGCTATAGTTGCACTGGTCATTTGCTTTTACAATCATGCTATTTCAACCTCATGATCAACCCTCCTTCTTCCACCACTGGGTTTTGGACCAGTATTGATGAATTTAAGGATTCTAGTACAGAGTTGTCTATTTCCTTGATGGGCTACTTGATAATAATACTCTTACTTGTATGTGCAATTAGATTCATGCCTTTCTCCATATCTTTAAGACATGGAGAAAAATGAGAAATGCCCTACTGGTCATGAAGTAGGGGCAGTGACGATAAGTTCAGAGTAACATATGTTCTGACTAAAACACTATATATATACATATATATATATATATATAACTAAATTATCCAGTTAGTGTCCAAGGACAGTGTGTGTGGATTATTGTTTTACATAGAATATATGAGGGTAATCATATAAATCTATGAGAGTGCTCAATGTATGGCTATTGTTAGTTCCCTATTTATTCTCTAGGGTATAACAAAATTCACATTCAGAGCGTATATAGTGCAATTAAATGGAGACTCAAACTCGGTTAAGCCGTCATAATAAATTTATTTCGGCGGAGAATATTGTTGGTATATTTTCCGTCTCGTCGGATGACTCTTTACATGCTCTGTATTGTCCCAGAGATATGATGCGAATGAGGAGTTACAGTTCGTATTCAGAAGATAAAATAGGAAAATTAAAGAAATTAAAAAATAAATTAAAAATCAGAAAACAAGGATAGAGATAAGAATAAAACAAAAATAAAAAACATAAAAATAAAAAAAACAAAGTGGAACTCATTCGTTCCTAGGCGTGAGCAGAGGGTGTGAAGATATTATATGTTAGAACGCTTAAGAAACAGGAGTGGAATTAATCTACTGGTCAGTCCCTTTTAATTTTATGTTCTGTTTGTGTGTTCTACTACTTGGCAGGTGTGCTATTCTAAACAGGCTCAGATCGTTTAACTAATGGCTATCTCATATATGATATATATTTATTTCTGATATGTCTGTTAATTAACCCAGCTGTTGTCATCTTAGGTGTTTCTCTAGTTTCAATTAGGATCAAGATTCATGAACCAGATAAGGTGGGGACATTCATTATAGTCGTCAAGTGTATTTTTTAAAAAATTACCCTAAAAATGGTCAAGGGGAATTAACCACTCTAGAATCCCAGGCCTTGTTATGGATTAATATTCCTTGTTCATCTGGCCCTTATCTACCTTTGTTTTTCCTTGTCTCGGTGATATCTGCTGTTGTGTTGATCTCTTTTATTTACTAATGTTTCTTTATTATTTAAGATAATTTAAATTTTCCTCTATGTCTACACTTAAAGACAAGTTCATTTCTCTTGTTCAATAAAAGTTTTCTATTCTTGAAATTAATTATGCTAATTTTTTCGTCTAAGCATAGGTTACATCTACCATTGAAGCTGTTGGCGGCAGATGAGTGCCTTAATATTTTCCACTTAATTTGCGGAGATAGCCCCTGTTCCTTCAGGCCCCAGAAGTATTTCGATAAAGCAGTCTGGTACCTAAGTTTCGGGTTGGAAAATGAGTGTCTATGGCTGTACCATCTTTGCTTCCAGTTTCCCGCGGAGATCCCTATATAGATTCTTTCCCCGTCCCTTTGCTGTTCCATAGGAGAAATGCATGCTTGGTATACAACATTCCTCGTGGTGCAGCGTCCGCCCAATTTTTAAAAAATGTGATAAATCTAAATTTTCATGATTAGCTTTATCATTCAAGCAATTTATCATTAAAATTCAGCCCAATATGAGTGAGCGAGAAAAGAAATTACAAAAATCTATGATTTGCTAAACGCTAAAACCTAGCCAAAAAGATTTCCAAAATAATTTGAGTTTCTTTATGGCCTCCATCAAGCCCAGATTTTAACCCCTTTTATTTCACTATATGGAGTGTTTTAGAAAACAAAACAAATTCAACTTCCCATCTAAATATTGGTTCTCTTAAGACTGCTATTAAGGAGGAATGGAATAAAATGTCTGGAGAATTTATTTTGAAGGCATGCAAATTGTTTCAAATGCATGTTGATATGATAATTAAAAAAAAAATTGAGGCCATACTGAGTAAATTTACAGTTTTGTGTCTATCTTCTTATTTTGTTGTTTATTTTTTTAAATTAGAATTAATCTTGTTTTATAATAGAGTCATTTCTTATTATACTAGAATATTCCCAATTTTGCTTGTGCACCTTGTAGTCTTATCAGAATTTGAACTCTGATGGCTGGTTCCAGTTTCCTTCATATTAACCATCATACCTCTCATACATAGAATCAGAATGTATGTAACTCACCCAAGCTGAATAATATTGATTGGTTGGTGTTTTATAGCATATCAACCCTTGTAGGTTATTTAATCATATTTACCAACCCCTCCGCTCGGGCAGCACAAGGTCAATATTTTTAGCGGAGTTTAACAGGTTTGAATTCAGAGTTTTCCTTCTCCTAGACTAGTTGCCTCACCAAGGATGAAGAACCTAGTCTGTCCTACTATTTACCCATAGCTGGAGGGAGAATATTTGGATTTATACCTTTCCCAAGGGTATTAGTGCTATGTGAAATGCAATCAGTCAGGTCCAGGATTTGAACTTGTGTCACCGTGTCCATATCCTGCGATGATAACCATTACACCACGGGCACCTCCCATGGTTATTTAATGCCAAATCTTGTTTTTATAGATATATATGATTTGTAAGCAAATAACTGGTAGGTAACTTTATTTTTAAATTAGTTGTTAGAGTTCTTTTGTTTGCATGCAGTTAAATGGTTTTTAGTATTCCTATCAAATACTAATCATTTATTGGTACACAAATGGTTTGAAATATTGCTTTTTAACATTTTTAATTCTATTTATCAAGTATTCTTATGTAATACAATTTACTGTCAGCAGTATGATTTCAAATAACAATAATTCTTAATAAATAATTGATGTATAGATGGGATCCTAACAAGTATTTCCCCTCCAGGTCATAGTGGACTTAGGAGTAATGTCAGTGAAGGGATATTCCCCATTCTTCAAAGTTCTAAGACCAGCCTCACCATCAAATGCTATTTAGTGTCATACTCAGGACACTGTCTAATAAATATAGACATCTAACCACTGTTGCTGCGTGCATGCTTCAACAGTAAATAGGAAATACAAGTATTCATAAACTATTGTTAGTAAGTATTTATTATGCACGACAGAAGGCAGAGGTCTATACTAAACTACTCCATAAGTTTTGTTGCTTTGATAAGAGTCTCTTCTCTTGGGATATACAAGTGAGATTTAATTTTGACACTAGCTCTGTAAGAAGCACATATATCTTCTGAAAAGAAGGGGGATGTTTCTCATTGCAATAAAATGTAGAAGCCAAGTTACTCCAGGATGACGTAGCTCATTGTCGATATATGTGAGTGTTGAGGCAGAAATCGTGGAGAAAGCATATGCTTGAATAAACATGTCATGAACCACATTTCCTTACAATATTGATAAATTATCATGCATCTAACTGCTGCAAGTTTCAATCTACATTCTTGAATTAGTAAATAATTATTGCTTCAATTGATTGATTGAATTGATATATCAAAATTACAGCTTCATGTAACTATTCTAAATACAAATAATTTATATGGCAGCAAGTATTCCTATCTTATACCAATAATTTTCAAACAGATCTCTTTGACCTATAGATGGGACTCTAACAAGCAGTATATCACTGGATTAGAGTGGACTGGAGAGTAATGGCAATGAAGAAGCATTCCTTACATTCTGTTTGGCAAATGTCCAAGTCAGAGACTTCAGAAAAGAACAGTGCTAATCTTTCAGAATAAAAATATTTAAATATTGATCAAGCATTGATTATGCTTTTCGGACTGACTTCCTCATCTAGGTTGTTTTTTTCACAACGTTTCGGCCGTCTGATCCTCCGGCCTTCTTCAGGTTTATCTCGAACTCGAAATTCCAGAGTTCCCGAGTTCGAGATAAACCTGAAGAAGGCCGGAGGATCAGACGGCCGAAACGTTGTGAAAAAAACAACCTAGATGAGGAAGTCAGTCCGAAAAGCATAATCAATGAAAACACCTCATCCCAAAAATATAGACAATTACTATTGATCAAGCAAATACTAGAAACTTTCCCATGCAAAATTATATGCTTTCCTTTGATTAAAGAACAAAAATGAATCCCATCCCTGCCAAAAAAAGCAATGTATTTTTTTGTGGTTTTCAAATACTAAACTTAGCAAAAATTATGGAATAAGCACATTTAGGAGGTTCTCTTAGATTTTTTTTTTTATTTAGCAGTAAATAAACAATAGAAAAAATGAAAAACATTTTTCTTTAATAGCTGAACATTCTAGTTTAATATTATATGCCTTAAACAAACGAGATTGAATTAATCTTTTTTATGGTGTACCATTATGTTTTCCTTTTTTAACCACCCCATTTCTTTTATATTTGCATCAAATCATAGATACAGCTGACTGGGAACAACCAATGTCATTTGGCACACTCCACTGTGGATTGCTTTCTTGAATGAGTTTTATGATCCTTTATATTGTTTCAATGAACAGTTCTTTTGTTAGAGTTATGTTTCCCTTCAATTAAGTATGCCCAACCACTTGTTGAAGTCTGCAAAAACTGTTTTAAATGGCAAACCAAATTGCATATCTAGGCTCCTGCTGGTGTTTGTTTTAAAAATGCAAATTACAAAATCATTTCATGATTTTTTCTTCAACTTTATTCTATAATATTTTCCTTTGCATGTCCCAGGAAAAATTAAATCAATAATATAAATAATTAAATCTATTTTGTTTAAGGTATATTTTTTGGAGCCAGGATATTCAGCTATAAAAGAAAATATGTCCAGGTAGAGTGTTCTCCAATGGCCTGGGAGACCAGGGTTCAATCCCAGGTCGAGTTATACCAAAGACTAAAAAAATGGTACTTGATACCTCCTTGCTTGACACTCAGCATTATAAGGTTCATATCAAAGGTAAAGTGAAGGAATCCAGGGAAAGGAGTAGTGCTTTTCCCTATACCTCACTGTAGTAGCTATTGAAAAGAAAGCCTTTGGGTTGCTCTTGATTACAGTTGCCAACTTTACTTTATTAGTTTTTTTACGGCTAAATAAAAAGTCAAAATGAACATGCTCTAAATATGCTGATTCCATAGTTTTTATTCAGGATAGCAGTTAACTGGTCCTGGCCCTGCCTACACCAACATATATTTAGCAATAAAATATGTCTTTATATTGTTCTTTGTAAAAATTCTATTAATCTCTCAACATTATTTTTCCTTTTTTTTTTCTTGAAAAGAAATGCACATATGTAAGACAAAATTGCAACACACTGAATCTGTATTTCAATTTTCTCAAGATTAAACATACATGTAAAATTGCTGAATTACTGTAGATGATCCCATACATAGATCAATACTTGAACAGGTTCCAAAATCCAAAGATCTATGAACAACATTCAGATCTTATACACTGTATATACTCTTTGGTCATAAACACGGGCCTGTACTCTTGTATGCATACACAGACAATGTACTGATACGGTTTGGTTTGGTTTTAAGGCATATCAACGATTGTAGGTTATTTAATGCCAAATCTATTTTTATTCATATGAACAGTTCTATTTCAAAGAATTCAGTTTAGCAGACAAAAACAGTTCCATTTCAAGCAATTCAGTTTAGCATTAGTACACAGTTTAAATTTCAAAACAGTCCTATTTCAAGCAATTCCGTTTAGGGTAAGTACACAGTTTTGTTCTATTTGACCTATTATGGTATATCAACCCTTTTTGGGTCATTTAATGCCAAATTAAATTTCAAACAATTCAGTTTAGTGTAACTACACAGTTTCAATATCAAAAACAGTCCTATTTGAAACAATTCAGTTCAGCATATGTACACAGTTTATTTCTAATTGTCCCATAGATAGGATCCTATCAGGTGCTACCACTCCGGGCCAGTGTGGACCTGGGAGCGATGGCAATAAAGGGGAACTCCACATTCCCCAAAGCTCCAGCATTACTGAAGCCTTACCATCAGATTGTTTAGTGTCATATCAAGGACGCTCGTTGTAGGGGAGAGTCTTAACCCTCTACAGAGAAGTGGTCGGTGTATTCTACAACCTCAGTCAACTGACCAAGCACTGATATGGGTATTACTACATTGCAAGATGACTGAAGACTGAGAATTTTATCAGAATATCTACAATACTGTAGTCAGTTTGACATAACTCTTCAGTACATTGCTATTTTATTTTTGATCAGCATATTTGTTAAGATTCATTTCAATTATTTTAGTCCAGAAAAAAAAAATCCTTATGGAAAAAGAAAAGAAAAAAAAGCAACAATATCAGTAAAATGATGATACCATTAAAATAAATCTTAATCTGGAGTTTTGATGAGATATTCAAACATTAAAATCAGATCATTGTCATAAATGAAAATTCCTCATTATTATCAAATCGAAAATTGAAGTAGCCTAGTGGGTAGTGTTCGCCAATGGTCCAGGAGACCAGGTTCAATCCCTGGTCGAGTCATACCAAAAGACTTAAAAAATGGTACTTGATACTTCCTTGCTTAACACTCAGCATTATAAGGTACGTATCAAGGGTAAAGTGGAACAATCCAGGGAAAGGAGTAGTGCCCTCCCCTTCACCTCGGTGTAGTAGCTATTGAAAAGGGAGCCTTCAGGTCATCCTTGTCTACAGTTGCCAACTTTACTCAGTAATGTTTTAATAGTATAATGCATTGTGGAAACATACATGAAAATACTCTATTTTCAATCAGTATATCTATTAAGAAACCATAATTAAACCTTTTGGATTTTATGCGTGAGATTAAATAATTCTTTTATCTAATGTTTAGTAACAAATGTTTATTTTGCTTCATTCATAATTCTTTCTGATAATTAGAAATATTAGTTGAAATCTAGTAACAAGAAAGTATTTTGAATATCATTCTATGGAAGACTTATTATAATGGTTCTTTCAATAATGATGGATTATTGCTAATGTCAGTTTTCCTTTTCTCCCAACTCATTTGCTTCATTTTAACTGAACCATCAAAGAAATTAAATCATAATTTCATGTATCTATTAATCTGTTTTTGAAGCTGCTCATATAGCAGTTCTTTTTCCAATTACCACTTATTTACTCATTTGTTCTTTATTGTTTTTGGCACTGTGTTGTAGTTAATTACAGGTGCAGTGTAATGAAGTGTTTAATGTAGAGAATACACAACATTAACATAACACTTGACCCACAATTACAATAATTCTGATGAGATAATTATTGTTCTAGCCTTTCCAAAGGAAACTCTCAGATGCTTATGAAAAAGGTTGCCCTATATCAGTAATAAATGGCTCATTAATCTGCACCTGTTGAAGAGTAGGAAGAAACATGTACATATCTCAAATATTTGGCTTGTTTGCCAGTTTAGTTTCATAGTTAGACGTAAATGTTTATTTTGTTTAGATTTCCTTTTGTTCTCTTAACCAAATAAGGGAATCAACAATTTCTGGTCATCTGGACATACTTTGAATAGATTTATACCACTATTCATAAAAATAAATTTGTTTCTCAGAATATATACTTGTCATTCAATAAATAAAGTGAATTTTTGCCAAAGGAGTTAGCAAGAGGAAATACTGTTTATAGTGGCATCTTTTACTAGGAAATAAATCATGATGGGTCTTTTCATGTTCCAGAAGACTATCAGCATCATTTTCTTTACTAACTGCTGCACCTGGAACTTGTTCTTTACCATAGAGTCACAGTGTGTTTGCACTTCATGAACCATCTTTTCAACTCAGGCTCATTTTGACAGACCTAGGTTTAGCCCATTTGTAAACATATTTTTTAACTAAAACATGCTTCTCTGTTTACATCACCCATTGTTCTGTAAACTTCACATGGTTTGCACTTCTCAGCCAGCAAAAATTTGATGACAAACCTTTGTTCAAGTCTGAAGCACTCTAATTTGCTGCCATTTTGAATAGCCTTGAGAGAAATATTTTTATGAGATTAAAATAATTTTTGCTATAAAATAATTCCAAACAATGCAAACTTTAGATTTTGTGGAAAAAATTCTGAAAGAAAAACTTTTTTAATTTTTTCAAAAAATTCTTCTAATTTATTGAATGATCCTTGTTTTTGTGTCTCTATTGCTTTTTTTTTTTGTGATGAATTTAAATTTTCATATTTTTCTCATTGATTTTACTACACAAAAAGTTACATAAAATGACTCTATAACATTTATTAACATAACATTGATAAAAGAAAGTAGAGGTTATCAGAATCTGTTGTTCAGCTGGAAATTAATCTTCTTCCTATTAATGAAAATTTATAATTATTCTTAAAAAATCACAAAGCAAACTTAAAAGAAAGAAGTTGTTATAAACCATAAACTTAATATAAGAGAACTCTTTTAAAAACTATTTTATATGGAAAATTTTGGGTTTGAATTTTACTGCTTTGCGTGCTTAATTTTAAAATTTACCTTGAACGTAAAAGTATGATGGGTGTTTAACAATCTATTTTCTATTTTAACATTTTTTCCTGTCATTTTAGTTCAGAGATTTAAAAAAATCATGATGTAAGAGGGAAAAAAATGAATTGTGATACCACTGAAATAGATCTAAACTTGAATTTTTGTTATGACATTAAAATATGTTAAAATCAGATCACTATCAGGTTGAATATGAATGCAGATCTTTCACGACTATTAAGTTGAAAATTGGACTAGAAATGATTTTAACTTGTCTTGTACTAACAAAACTCTCACTACATGCTGTTTTGGCACTATTTTAGTATATACATTAAAAAAATTGGATCACCATAATTGCAATTTAAAATTCAAATATCTTGACAAGTATTTCACAAAAGCAAATCATTTCTATGCATGTTAATAACTGATATTATTTTCTCTTAGCTTTTAGGCTTCAAGAAATACCAAGTTACTTTTTTATATTATTACAGATTCACATTTTCATAATTTGTTGAGAGAATGCATCAATGTGGAATAATGATAACAAAAGCCAATTTTATCCAGGTATTGACAGCTCATTCTGCAGGTTATAATAACGAATGACCATTCTGTCGACATTTTGGCAAGTTTCTTCGATCAGATTTCAGTTGGCCCCGATATGACAAAACTAGATTTGATTTCAGTTGCACTTATTCCATAGACTGATTATTTTGCTCTCTCAAAGTAGACACTGCCACACACAGTTCCTATCAGATTCCATTTCCATTTTTCTAGCCAGCATGGCGTCACTTGGATGAGCAAAGCAATGCAAATTCAATGATATTCTACAGGGAATCTGATGTAATAAATGAAAATGGAAGAAACGGCACTCTCTCAGGACAAAGGTATGGTAAATTCAGAAGTTTGTTAAATTCTTTGAGCTTCAATATAAGTCATGCATAAACATATTCTGATAAATCAATGTATATACAGAGTGTCTTTAAAGGAAATTGACAATTTTTTTTTTTTATAAATATTTAAAATATTAACAGTTTTCTAGAGAAACCCTTCAAGTTTTTTTTTACTTACAAGTACAGCTATTTAACACTATTCAACATTATTCATTTGTTTGCACACAATTAAATGATTTCAGATATAGTGGAATATTAGATATTTCTATTTGACCCAACGATAGGACCCGAACAAGTACTACAATTCTAGATCAGAGTAGGTTTGTTTGTTTTTTTTTGTTTAATGGCATACCAACCTTTTTAGGTTATTTAATGCCAAAGCTATTCTCCTAGAAGAACAGTAGTGGTACTATTTAACCCATAGCTGGGAGGATAAGGGGGTTCATACCTTTCCCAAGGGTATTTGCCCGAAAGTGAATGTAATAGCGCGACTGGAGTATGAACTCACTTACTATGATTCCGCAGTCCATCGCTTTAACCATTACACCACGAGGACACCCCCTAGATCAGAGTAGACCAGGGAGTTATAGCAGTGAAGAGGTATTACACATTCCCCAAAACTCCAAGAGAGTAGCCTCACCATTAGATTGTAGTTTAGTGTCATATCCAGGACACTCGTTCGCAGAGATGCAGTCGGTGTATTCTACAGCCTCAGCTCACTGGGCTGATACATTTTGGATTAAAACCTATGGCTAATTGATATTCTAATCAACAAACACAACACGAAGATGTTATTTACCAGGTGAAACTGTGTGAGCCATGGAAAACATTGTCACAATGCTATAATAGATATTCTTTTATTCATCCCATCAATTATAAACCATTATAGGTGAAATAACATTTTTACATTTATTTAAAATCTAAATGCAACATCTACTATGGAATTCCAAAAGTGAATAAATTGAGGTTGATAGTTGATATCAACATAGAGTTTAAATAGATATGTTCAGTGACTTGGTTGTTTTGAATTTGCAGTTGGCCTAATACCAAGAAAAAGTTGTGTATTTGTTATAGGTGAGTGTGAGGATGTACTAGTGATGTGGTCTGGGAACCAGGAGAGTAATAATCTAAAGAATTGAAGGAACCAGATTTAGGTGATCTGGAAAAAAAACCCAAAAAAACATCACAACAGCTGTTACAACTGCAGATAAAGATATATCAACATATATTTGATAAGAAATTGACTAATGCCTTTATAAATGCTACATCACAAGGGATGCACATATTGAGCAACTGTAACTTGCGGCATGAATAAACTTTCAAATATTTCTCAACAACACTCTATATAAGCATAATTGAACACTTGCATACGAATCTAAATATGTGTCTGTGTTCTGTTCACATAAATATTCACAAGTAACCATCAATGTCAATGGGTTCAGTTTTTCTACATGAAGGAATTAAACTGCTGTGATTTGGTTAGATTTTATGGCATATCAACCCTTGAGGGTTATGTAATACCAAATCCTGTTTATACATATGTATATATATTATATCTATGTTATGTAGGCAAATATTTTGTCGGTAACATTACTTTTAAAGAGCCAGAGCTCATTTGTTCAGTGGTTTCAAGTATTTCTGTTCAACACTTATGATTCTATTTAACGTTAATTATTTATTTGCACACTCGTAAGTGTTTGTTTGTTTGTTTGGGTTTAATGGCATATCAACTTTTGTAGGTTATTTAATGCCTAATCCATTTTTATGCAAATAAACAGTTCTATTTCAAACAATTTACTTTTGCATAAGTTTACTGT
Source organism: Sepioteuthis lessoniana (assembly GCA_963585895.1). NCBI lineage: Eukaryota > Metazoa > Mollusca > Cephalopoda > Myopsida > Loliginidae > Sepioteuthis > Sepioteuthis lessoniana. Next base: position 60,189,572 of record OY757920.1, read on the forward strand.
TTAATTGTCAAAAAACATTTCAATTTCAAGCTATTCAGTTTAGTCCAACAGTTCTAATTCAATCAATTCTGTATTGTATGAGTATAGTTTTTGTTTACACACAGTTAAATGTCAAAACAGTTCTATTTCAAACAATTCTGTTGAGCATAAGTACAGTTTCAATGTCAAGAACAGTTCTTTTTCAAACAATTTAGTTTAGCATACTAAAACAGATCCATTTCAAACAATTCAGTTTAACATAAGTACATAGTTTAAATGTAAAAACAGTCCTATTTCAAGCAATTCAGTTTAGCATAAGTACACAGTTTGGTTCTATTTGATCCATTGACAGGACCCTATCAGGTGCTACCACTCCAGAGCAGAGTGGACCTAGGAGCAATGGCAATGAAGGGGTTCTCTGCATTCCCCAAAGCTCCAGAATTACTAGAACCTCACCATCAGATTGTTTTGTGTCATATCTAGGACATGCATTGGTGGGGTGTCTTACACCTCTGCAGAGATGCAGTTGGTGTATTCTACAGCCCCAGCTGACTGGGCTAACTCTTAAATGGTTTCAAGTATTGCTATTTATTGTTCGCATACAGTTAAATGGTTTCAAATAGAGTAAAGGATTAAATACTTCTATTTGACCAATAGATAAAACCCAAACAGGCACTACCGCTCTGGATCAGAGTGGACCTGTGTGTAATGGCAATGAAGGGGTACTCCACATGACCCAAAACTCAATGAGAGTGGCCTCACCATCAGATACAGTTTAGTGTCATATCCAGTGCACTTATTATGAAGGGATCTTACCCCTCTACAGAGATGCAGTTGGTGTATTCTACAGCCACAGCCAACAGAGGTATTTTGCTTTCCTGTCAGGTGCCATTTATCAGACTGTCAACTAAACTGCTATCTGTGACAAGACAAATAAAATTATAGCTTGCTGAGAGAAAGATTGAACTGCTATTGCTGTATTGTTAACATTTATTTCTCATATGATGGTATAACATAAAGAAAGAGGAATGACTTTTGGAGTGACCTTCTAACAAGCATGGTAGACAGTCACATTTTCCAGTAGCAAAAGTGCTAAGTCAATGATTGTGACTATGTAAGAAAATAGTATTTTGTAGCTGAAAATTTGCTTTATCCATTGTTATTGTTGTGTGCCTTGTATACAATTTTTTTTACATACAGTAAATTTTTCTTATTGATCTCCTCCCTATTTCCTTTAACCAGAAGTCTTTTCATTTGTCAGGAAAAAATTTTAAAATAAGTGTAATTCCAATTTAGATGCTATAAAAATAATTGAATATATGTGAGAGTGTTGATCTCTCTCTTTACACACACCATATATATATATATATATATATATATATATATCTAAACAAAGGTAAGATGAAGAGGAAGTTTTTATATTTATCAGCCAGTTTCAGCCTTAGATCACCATCAGAATTATACAATACTTTCAAAAAAAGTTTGAACAGATTGTTTGCAACAGTTTTTTGTTTTAAAAAATTTGGATACACAATAGAAGATCTCATGTTAAATGTACCCAACAAGGTGGCATATCTAAGCTTTGAATGAAGTTATGTTTTTATATATTCAATATTTTTTATATCAACATCATGCTGTATCAAGATAATGCACAGGACAGCAAGAAATTTTGATACTTCCAGCCATGAAGGTCCTCTCATGAAGAATGCACCATCCAATTTTAATTGCTCAATGTCACAAAATATATATAAATAAATGTATAGAGAGAGACATTATTTAAAATTACATGTGTTTGTGTGTGGGTATGGGAGTGTATTAGATGATAAAATATATTACAGCAGCCTAGAGAGACATTAATCCAACAGAAGCAGAAACTTTTAATCATTATTAAGAAAATTTTAATTCTCTTAAAGCCATCCAATCTTTATTATGATTGGTTGATGAACTCTCTAGTGCAATCTAGATAATTGTCCTAGAGCATCATGGGAAATGAATCGGGTTATTGGTACAATATGGGCTTTTTGATGCTGAATAATATTCTGAATATTAATGATTTCAAAAATGCCACATATGAAATGCAATAAATTTCAAGGTTTCATTTTCCTAATTATAATTAATTCTTTAAGTAGATAAACCTGGTAAAAGTGTATCTGGAAGGTTCCAACACTTGGATATCAGCAGCAGGGTTGTTGAAATTCTTGTTACCTTATTTGGTAATTATTCAGTACCTGTTTGAAGAAAAATTCACTGATGTCAAAGCAACATTGTTTAAGTCTTAAGTGTGAATATACTGTCAGATTTTATTATTCAAGTCATTTGGTTTAGTCTTATGGCATATCAACCATTGTTGGTTATTTAATGTCAAATCCTATTTTTACATATATATTACATATATGACTTGTAAACACATTTTGTAGATGAACACAGTTAAATGATCAAACAGTTCTATTTCTAACAATTCAATTTAGCATAATCAATTGTTTGCATGCAATTTAAATGTAAAACACTTCTATTTGACCCATAAATAGGACTCTATCGGGTGCTACCTCTCTGGGCTAGAGTAGACCTGGTACCAATAGCAATGAAGGGGTACTCCACATTCTCCAAAGCTCCAGCATTACTGAAGCCTTACCATCAGATGGTTTAGTGTTAGATCTAGGACACCCATTGGGGGAGTCTTACCCCTTTGCAGAGATGCAGTTGGTGTATTTCTGTGACCCTAGCTGACTAAACCAGCACATCAATTGGTATTACCTAAAGGAAATTAGTAAAATTTTCTGGATATACTTATATTTGCAATATATATGTTGAGTTTCAACTTCTTATCAGAAGTATTAATAATAATTTGTTTTGGGGTGTCAAGCTTTATTATGCAAACTAAGTACCTGAATTTTTATTCAAACAATGATTAACACAATATCCTCAATATTTGAATAAATCATTTTATTGTTTTACCAATTAACATGGGCTCCTTAACATTCTATAACATTCATAAGCAGCATTGAGCCTGGTCAGTACTTGGATAGGAGACAGCCTGGGAATACCAGCTGCTGTAAGCATCTTTTTTGGGCACCTCTGATGGTGTAATGGTTAGCAAGCTAGACAAGCAAAGCTACACGAGTGAGTTCAGATCTTATTGGGTGCCCCATTCACTCAGTTTTGTGCCACATCGAAGCGAAAGTGTTTTGTAAATTACTATAACCTTCATCAGTCTTTATTTATTGATTTTACTAACTTTTGTATTGTTTTTGTTTTTGTCCAAGAGTTTACAATGATTCTCTGAATTTATTCTGACACTTTAAAGAGAACTATAATTTTGCTGCCTACAATACAAGCCCAAACATTAATCAACTGGCAGAGGGAAGGCGGTGTTTATACATAAAGGAAACCAAGCTCTAACTATCAAGTCCATCCAGTGTAACACTGAATACATCACTAAAAATTACTGTTCTTGTACCTCTTTACTCAGCCTACTCTTTATTACGTTTATTTAAAAGATGATTCATCCAGGAGACTGAAGTTCAATCCCTGGTCAAGTCATAACAAAGACTCAAAAAATAAATTACTCAGGGACAAGTATTCTTTTGTTCTTCATACATAGAATATTGTTGTCAGTCATTTCATATTAATTTAATTAGTTTGTCAATGGTCCAGAAGACCAGGGTTCAATCCCAGGTCAAGTCATGCCAAAGACTCAAAAAATGGTACTTGATGCCATCTTGCTTAATGCTCAGCATTATAAAGTATGGATCAAGGGTAAAGTGAAGCAATCCAGGGGATGAAGTAGTGCCCTCCCCAACACCTTAGTGTAGTAGCTATTGAAAAAGGGAGCCGTCAGTTCACCCTCGACTAAAGTTGCCAACTTTACTTTTTTACTTTTTAAAAGGTAGTAGTTTGATTGCTCTCATTTCTTTCTTGAATTTTTTTAATATTATGCATATTTTTTCATTATTTTCAACACCAGCTTCTTCAAATATTTTCTTGTTTATTACCATTTTAATTTTTCTTGAATATTTTTGCAACATTCTTAAAGCCATGTTTTTATTCTTATCTTGTCCATGTTTTCTATTTCCTTTTTTTTTTTTTAATTGTTTTGTGATCTTTGTCCAACTTTTTGAAATTTCTTACTCTGTATTCTGTCATGCAATAACTTAGCAATATCTTGACTTTCTTTAGAGGTTATATCTTTCTTACAAGCCACAACAATTTATCAGAAACAAAAAAATATCAATAATATATATATATATATATATATATATATATATATATATATATATATATATATATATAATTCAGAATATGATGAATAATCCCTGACTTGCATTGTAAAATCTCATTTCTAAATAAGTTATTGTAAACTTCAAATAAAAACTATTTACAGAAACTAAATATATCCTGAAAATTTTACCAACATAAGTTAGTTGATAATCAATTTTATTGTGAAAATATTGATTTGTATAATAAAATTTGATATAGTGTAGAAAGCCATTTGACAAGAGAAAAATATTCACTAAAGTAGTGGCAGTGCTAGGTTCGTTTGCCGCACTACTCTTTTAAAATTTTGCCCTCCACAAAAGTATAGAAACCTTTATAAAATGATATGCATAGATATTAAACTTTGTGTCAGAGAAGAATGATTTGAAAAAATCTGATATAAAAAAATCATTTGTGTCAATGCAAAAAAATAAATAGATAAATCAAGAATTTTATAATGAAAAAATTGTTTATACTATAAAACTATTTATATGCAATAAGTTGCATGAAGACAAATTTGTTAATGAATTACATCTTAATTTCAATAATCAATCTAAAATCAGCTTTTTATCTAATTTATCTTAAATAATTTTATTTTATCTCAGAAAATGTTGTCTTAATTAGAATTTTAATACTTATTCATTTAAGGAAAAATCTATTTGAATTTTTTATGAAAACATTAAGATACTTAGAGTTTTAACCATAGTTATTTCATTTAGATTATTCTTGGTTTCCTCAAATATATTGCAGCCTCAGAGTTTCAGCCCCACTCCTGCACTACCTCTGAGTTGGTTGCTTTGATAAAACAGTAACTTTTATTATTTTATCTATATTGATACATGACGTAAGTTATGCAATATCATTTAAAGTTTTCATAAAGATACAATGGTAATTTGTTTTTTGAGTCTTATAAGTAAATGAAGTATATCAAAATGAATATAGTAATTATACATAAGATGATTTATTCAGAAGTTGAAAATATAAGTCCAAATTTCTGCTGGATTTTTGTCTTTAATTAAATGTTAAATATTTTGAGTCAAAAATCAGAGCATAAAATTTTGTTGGACAATTATAGGTTGATTCAAATTGTCATGAAGGCCACAGACAGTTGGGGTCAAATCATTTGAATTAGACAAAAGTTTCTAAAACTCACTCAAAATTGATCTGGTGAAACTGAGTATGACTGCTTTTTAATTGATTAAAATATATTTTTCAGTTTCTTGGCTTTGCTCCATTTAAATATAATTTGTTTTTGTTTAACTTTGAAAAATTACAGTTTTTTGCTTCATTCTAGGATCCCATTTTGGTATATCCTCAATGTTTTATTTTTATTCATCTGAAGTTAGTTGGTTTGGTTTGCTTTGCTTTTGTGGCATATCAGCCATTGTAGGTTATCTAATGTCAAATCCATTTTTATACATATAAACAGCTCTATTTCGAACAATTCAGTTTAACATAATTCACAGTTTAAATGTCAAAAACAGTTCTATTTTAAACAATTCAGTTTAGCAAAAGTACACTGTTTAGTTATATTTGACTCATAGATGGGACCCTATCAGGTGCTATCACCCCAGGCTAGAATGGACCTGGGAGCGATGGCAATGAAGGGGTACTCTACATTCCTCAAAGCTCCTGCATTACTGGAGCCTCACCATCAGATTGTTTTGTGTCATACCCAGGACGCTCATTGGGAAAGTCTTACCTCTCTGCAGAGATGCAGTTGCTATATTCTGCAGCCCCAGCTTACAGGGCTATTTGAAGTTAGGATTTTGTAGTATGTTGGTTTTTATGGCATATCAACCCTTGTAGATTATTTAATGCCAAATCCTCTTTATGCATATATATTAGATATATGTTGTTTGTAAATACATTTTCTTGATAACATTTTAAATGCGCCAGAGATGTTTTTGCACTCAGCAAAATGGTTTCAAGTATTTCTATCAAGTAAAAATAATTCTATTTGCTATCAATCATTTGTTTGCACTCATTTAAATGGATATGAATATGATTTGTAAGTGAATAATTTATACATAATTTCATTTTTAAATGAGTTAGAACTAATTTGTTTGCTATTGTTTCTAAACAATTAAATGGTTTCAATTATTGCTATCTAACATTAATAATTCAATTCGATATAAATCATTGGTTTGTAGAGAGAAGTGGTTTCAAGTATTGCTATTTAACACTAATTATTCTAATGAACACTGTTCATTCATTTGCACTCAGTTAAATTGTTCCTTGTATTGCCATGTTTTACAAATAACAATTCAATTAAATGTCAGTTATTTGTTTGCGCACAGTTAAAGGATCAAACAGTTCTATATCTAGCAATTCAATCTAACATAAAACATTTGTTTGCACGCAATTTAAATGTAAAACACATAGATGTTACCCTATCGGGTGCTACCAATCTGAACAGAGTGGACCTGGGAGTGATGGCAATGATGGGGTACTCCGCATTCCCCAAAGCTTCAGTATGTCTGGAACCTCACCATCAGATTATTTAATGACATATCCAGGACACTCATGGGGGGGGTCTTACCCCTCTGCAGAGATGCAGTCAGTGTATTTTGCAGCTCCTGGGCTCTTAAATTTTGTAGCGATTACATCTGATTGGTTGCAATATAAAATATTCATGGTTACAATATAGTCATTGACAATGACTGAATTTATTACAAAATTGAAAATGAAATTACCATATAACGACTTTAAGTACGAAGATATTTTTGGATGTCTAAAAATAGCATAGAATTAGTGAAACTAAGAGTGGAAAGAATTAGCATCAAATAGCATCAACATTCATGGTTTCCTTTTCAACAACATACCCCAGTTTTTTTCTATTCATTCTAGGATTCTTTTCTCTTGTATAAACACTTTATATTTTTTCTTTATTCCTTTGAATTTAGGATTTTGTAGCAACCACAAGTCACTACAAAAGAAAAGGGATAATTTATTTTGCTCAGATTGATCTCTGCCACCAGAAATCTGTGTATATATAATGAAATAAGAAATTAACATTAAAGGTGACAAATATGGCAGAGATTTTTCTAATCAACTTATGAATAACAATATATGCTAATATCAGATAATGGTGAAACAGCAAAGAAGAAAGCCATTTATTTAGCCAGTCAGTTTTCAAAAGAGAAAGGTTGTGCAATAGAAATAATTATCTTTTCCAATAAACCTTCATTTGCTCACTTTTAGAAAAGTACACATGAGTCTAGAGACTGCATAGCCAAGAATTTTATTAGAATCACCAATAAGCAAGGCTGATTTTTTAGTTATATTTTAAGGAATGAGTGAATCATAGAAAGCTTCAGAAGTCTGTGTGGGATACCAATTCTGAAAACTATATATTCATTTTACAAAAGAGACTTCTCTTAATTTTCATTGATTGTTATTTCAACAAAAATGGCATCCTTTCATAGATCATATAGTCCCACAGATAAAAAGAAATGCAAGTATTGCAGTTTTAAAATGTATTAAACAACTCTCATAATTAATTCAGAATCTTGAGTAGAATTTTATCAAATATATTCTGTTCTTTTGAGATTGTGAAATAAGAAAAATAACTGGATGGCCTTTTGTAAAAGATTTGCTTTGTGTTTTGAAAGCAGCATAATCAGATATTGCTCAAGAGAAAATATCACCTCTGGTAAATTTGATGTCTAGAAAAGTTAGACTTTAAAATTTGCTAATGGCAAGTTTGCCAATTTTCAATTTGCATGGTAAAATATTTTTGAATTGTTTAAATCGTTGAATTAAGCTCTTTGTTTGAAAATAGAGGTATCAATTTATATTTGTCATGGCTCTGTATTTTAAGATGTATTTCTTAAATAGTTAAGCTTACTGAATAAAGCTCTTTGTTTGAAAATAGAGGTGTTTATTTACTCTTGATACATCTTTGCAGTTAGAGTTAAATCATATTTTGAAAAGTCAAGACCATTAAATATTCTATCAGAGGCATTTGTAGAAAGATAGAAGGTACTGGATGCCTGATGATTACTGACAGAAAATAGAATTAATAAAATGTGTATAAACACTGGCTGTGGTAGTATTCATCCTCTTAAAGATAATGTCCTTGGAAAAGGCATGAATTTACTTCTACAACTTAAATACCAACACCTGGTTTGGTCATAAGAGCACAACTCATTAAGCATGTCTTGAACAGAAATAGCTTGGTAGGGTTAGGGTTAGATTAGTGGTTAGTGTTGGTAGAGAACATCTCTCTCCAGATTACTTTTTGTTATGGTTAAATAGCTGGAGAAATGTAACTTATCTTCAGCCTAGCACTGCAGAGGGGTAAGACCCTCCCCGCAATGAGTGTCCTGGATATGACACTAAACAATCTGATGATGAGGTTTCAGTCATGCTGAAGCTTTGGGGAATGTGGAGTACCCCTTTATTGCCATTACTCCTTGATCCACTCAGGCCCAGAGTGGTAGCACCTGATAGGGTCCTATCTATGGGTCAAATAGAACTTAACTGCATACTTTTGCTGAACTGAATTGTTTCAGATATGACTGTTTTTGATATTGACACTGTGTACGTATGCTAAACTGAATTGTTTGAAATTTAATTCAGCATTAAATGACCCCAAAAAGGTTGATACACCATAAAACAAAACAGCCAACCAAAAAACAGAGAACAGAACACAGCTTGTAACAATAATAATATTTGATTAAAAAAAGTGTCTTTAAAAATGGTACATAGATTCACCTATCCCTGAAGTTTGGAGTTTACAGTCAAAGACCCAGTGCATGAATTAACAGTCAGTCAATTTATTGGCATTCAAGTCAGGCAAAAGGCTTTTTAATTTATTGTATAAGTTTTAGGCTTTTCTATTCACACTTTCTATTGTCTGGCATAAGGCAATCTCAAATGGTGGTTATAGTTGCCTTTCTCTTTCTTTAGCTCTCAGCTTCTCTCAGTTCCTTGATAGTTTGGTACAAGGTGATTTCACAAGTCACATGTTATGCTAATTTCTCTTTACTTCTTTACTTTTGTGAGTCTGGTACACAGGCATCTTAAAGTATCATATTATTTTAGTTTCTCCTTGCTTCTTTACTTTCCTATACCCAGGACTATCTGGTGCAAGGCTATCTCAAAGTATCGTATTATCTCAGGCTTTCTCTGTCTCTCTCAAAGTATCATATTAACTTACTTCTCTTTGCTTTTCAATACCCAGGGCAATCTGGTAAAAGGTCAAAACTCAGAGTATCATGAAGACTGTCAGCTGGTTCATGATGGTCTCTGGGAAGGGACAAAACCACTTGTTTTTATGTATTTTTTTCATCTGAGGAGGTGGTGGTGGGTGAAGCTTTTGACAATATAAATTTTCTCCTAATTTGGATTTCAATAATTAATTCTGCCCCCTCGACTTCCAATATATTTTAGTATTTGTCTTGTTTTCACTTTTAACCCAAAAGGGGTGGTCTTCTCTAAATTTGTATCACAACTAATTTCTTGCTTGCTGGATATGACATCAGGAAACATCAGTTTGTAACAGTTAAAAATGAAATTTTCTATGGCTTAGAATTTAAGAAAAAATGATATCTCAGAATTTTTATTTCTCTGGTAGGGTCAAATCTACTGTCAACCTTACACTGTTTCATAAACATAACAATTTGCCTGCATTTTCTCATATTCTTTTAGTAAAAAAAAAAAACAATATATTTTTTCACACAATCTTTCACTACAAAATAACATATTCTCAATCTATGTATTTTCTAAAATCCCTTTTTGTTAATTTTCACTTTTCTAAAATCCAATCAGATCAAACCTTATTTTTGGGGTTAATAGATTTATTTGACTAGGTCTCCTATTCACCAAGTTATACTGGTACCATATAGCCAAGTACAAACTGTTGCATCAGAAGAGAAGACCTCCATTGCTCAGATAGACACAAAAAAGGAGTAATACTCAGCTTGACATACCAACAATATCAACATTCAGTATACTTCAACTCAATGTAATCAAACTCTATGCATGAGATGGAATAATTTTCAATAAGGATTTGAGGCAAAGACAGAATAAGCAAATAATTTTTGGATGAAGATATGATATCAAGAGATGCAGTATTGAAGAATGTGTCCATCTGAAGCAATAGAAGGAAACATGGCTAATTATATTTGGGGTGGGTCATGTTGTACATCTTTTGTTGATGATGAAAACCCTAATATACTTATTTGCTTCATTCATAATTATTTTTCTTTGCTGGGCTTCAGTAACTGGAATGAAAAAACAGAGATTTGTAATTGGAGGTCTAACTTTTCAACATTAAGTCGAGAAAATAGAGCAATAATATCAGAATAAGATACCATATATACATAGTTAACTTTATGGACTAGCATAGTTCCTTTAAAAAAATGACAGAATTATTTACAACTGTCTAGGATCAAAGTGCAGTATTAGTGCATTCTGTTGAGGATCAAAATATCATAATATAACATACAATTATACTTGTTTGGTTGATTGGGTTTTATATCATATCAACCATTGTAGGTTATTTAATGCCAGCTCCATTTTTATGCATATAAACAGTTCTATTTTAAAACATTCAGTTTTGCATAAGTACACTGTTTAGTGCTATGAACAAGGGAGGATAGCTCGTTATAGAAGGCAATTCATCACTACCTTGTTTGTAGCATCCTGAAACATAACGTTCTCATCATTAGTGAAATAGGTAAAAACATAAACAACAAATTCAGTTTACTCAACTCATCAAACAGAAATGGGGAACATCTAACAGATTTCACACAAGAAAATAGTTTAACATGCCTTAATACTAAATTTCAGAAAAGAAAGGGAAAACTATGGACCTACACCAATGCAAATAACACTAAAGCACAGATAGACTAAATCCTCATAAATAACAAATGGAATAATAGTGCAGCATTGAATTGTGAGGCATATTCGTCTTTTAAGGGTGTGTCCTCTGATCATTGAATTGTCACAGCTAAGATGCGACTGATCCTACAAAGGAATTCAGCCTGAACAACCATAACCATAAACTCTGCTTAACAACTAGGATATTAGAGATAAATATTCATTAGCACTAGGAAATGAATTTAATGCACTTCAGGAAATATCAGAAACACCTACTTCAAATGACAAATTTGAGAACTTTATCAGTGCCTACATAGAAGTGGCAGCAGAATGGATACTAACTAAAGAAATAGCTAAACCTAGAGTCTCATGGGAGACATTAGTGGTTAGAAAAATGCAAGCAGATGTAAAAGCTGCTTTCCTATGAAATAAGAGGAATCTAACCAATATCAATGCTCAGAAACTTAAGAAAGCACAAAATAAACCAACGTACATGTAAAAGAAGAGACAGAAAACATCCAAAATAGGATTAATAAGATTAGAGACTCAGTTGAAGGCAAAAAAAATCTAGGATAGCAAGGCAGATGGTAAACAAAGTGAGTAGAAGGAAGAGTACTGCAAGAGTTAAACTGAAAGCTGCCACCCAAGAAGATCAATTACACCTGTTGAAACAACATTTTAAGAATTTACTTGGAAGACCTCCAAAAGTTATGGATGATCCAATCACAAATATTATTAATAATCAACAAGACAACAAACAAGGACAGTTTATGCAAGAAGAAATCAACTTAGTTCTAAGAAAAATTAAAAATAGGAAAGCTGCTGGGCTTGATGAAATACTCCCAGAAGTATGGAAGACAAGGGAATTTGACAACATGCTGCTCTGATACTATAATGGCGTATATAACCAGAACACAATAGACAGATAGACAAAGTGCTGCATCCTCCCTTTCCTCAAGAAGGGTGACCTTAGAATAGCCAAGAACTACCAAGGTATAACCCTTATATCCATAGTGACCAAGACCTACAATGCTCTACAATGCAACAGCATAGAACCTAAAATTGAGAAAATACTTAGGTAGAACTAAAATGGCTTTCAGAGAAATTGATCCATGACATCACAAATTTTGACTATTGGTTGAATTCTAGAAGGTGTTTGTGCAAAAAAACTTGAGGCAACACTATTATTCATTGACTTCTCCAAGCCATTTGACTACATACACAGAGGGAAGATAGAGCAAATCCTTCTTGCCAATAAACTCCGCCCAGAAACCATCGCAGCCATAATGATGCCATATAAAAACATGAAAGTAAAAGTCTTCTCACTGGATGGAGACACAGACTACTTTGACATTTTAGCAGATGTGGTACAAGGAGACACATTAGCCCCATACCTGTTTATTATCTACCTCAACAACGTGCACAGAACATCTATAGATTTAATGAATGAAAACGGTTTCAAGCTGGCAAAGGAAAAGAGCACAATCTATTACAGATGTGGACTATACCGATGACATAGCGCTTCTAGCAAATTCACCCGCCCAAGCCAAATCTCTGTTACATAGTCTGGAACAAGCAGCAAGTGGCATAGGCCTCCATATCAACTCCGACAAAACAGAATACATGTACATTAATTAGAAAGGTGACATCTCCATACTAAAGGGTGGTTCTCTGAAACTAGTGGACAGGCTCACCTACCTGGGAAGCAGCGTATCATCAACTAAGAATGACATCAACACACAACTAGCAAAGGCATAGACAGCTATCAATAGGCTATTGGTCATATGGAAGTTAGACCTGACCAATAAAATGCAGTTTATTCCAAGCAGTAGTCATGTCAATAATGCTATATGGATGCACCATATGGATGCTAACTAAACATATGGAGAAAAAGCTGGATGGCAATTACACAAGAATGCTGCAAACTGTATTGAACAAGTCCTGGAGCCACTGAACACCCATCATGAAAACTATCAAAGTTAGATGAATCAGACATGTGGGACATGGCTGGAGAAGTAAGGACAAACTCCTAAGAGATGTACTCCTCTGGACCCCTCACAAGGAGTGTTACATATTGACCCTCGACCGAGCAATCAATCAAGAGATGCACTTGTGTAAATAAGCGGAAGCAGGTGGGCATGAGACAATTATATAACCAGGTGCCACAAACGGCTTGGGTCAGTTCCAGTTTGAGTTGAAGTCAGTTGGGGGACAAGATGCCAGCATGAGAATCAGCTTGCAGACTGAGGGCTTGCGGCCCTCAGTGACCCATGGTTGAGCAACCCAGCCAAGAATGTGAAAGAAGTGCTGCTATGGTCAGAAGAACTTTGGATCAATATGTATCAGTCTGTCCCCATCTCCAACTCACCTCTCACACACAACCAACATCACCCCTTTCAAGAATAAAGTGTGAGAGATATATTTTTATAAAGAAGTATGTTCGTTCGTTCATTGAAATTCATTAGTATTGTTAACTATGTTTCTACTTATATTTGTATATTATGAGTATACAACAGGATGAGAAAAGGTTGGACGACTAACTAGAATCAATCTTCAACAGCTCTGTGCTGATACAGGATGTAGCCTGGAGAATCTCCTGGGAGCGATGGATGATAGAGACATGTGATGAGAGAGGGTCAGGGAAATCTGTGCTAGCAGTGCAACATGATGCTGATGATGACACTGTTTAGTTCTATTTAAACCATAGACAGAACGCTATCAGAAGCTACCCCTCCAGGCCAGAGTGGACTTGGGAGTGATTGCAATAAAGAGGTACTCTGCATTCACCAAAGCTCCAGTATTAGTGTAGTCTCATCATCAGATTGTTTAGTGTCATATCCGGGATATGGGAGAGTCTTAGCCTTCCGCAGAGATGCTGTCAGTGTATTCTGCAGCCCCAGCTAAGTAGACCATATTATATCTGGCTAGCTAAAAAGTTTCTTTCTTGTTATAAGATGGTATTAGAATATTTCCCTTGAAAAGATTTTTTTAATCATATGATAACAGTCAAATCAGTACACATCCTTTTTAAAGATTTTATTACAATTGCTTTATTTTTGTCTATTGATTCTAATATTAAATATGAAAAAAATAAGGAACATTTTTTGTATAAAAATGCAACTAGAAAACAAAAAAGAATTTTATAAGTGTTGTAAATTATCAAACAGGTGAAAATGATAATTTACAATGTTTTCTGATCTACAGTCAAGAAGATCAGAAAAGGTTGACAGTTTTGAATAAAACATTACTTAAAAATAATTAACCTTCAAGCTTGAGATACTCAAAAATCATATATATATATATATATATATATATATATATGATGGATTATTCCATTCATCTCAACAGCCTACAGTTCAGTTGAAGATGAGAACAATTGGAAAATCAACAAAAGAAATTTGTTTACAATGATTGAAGCTTAATGAAGAACAACCACACTTTTTGGATGGGCTAATAATAGAAAAATGGTACAACACTGTGCCACAGATTCTCCTGAACCAACACTCCTCAGGTTTTGAATTCACAGTTTTTCTTTCTCCTAGTTTTGTTGCCTAACCAAAACTAAAAAGCCCAGTATCTCCTATTTTCTGATGGTTGGAGGAAGAAGAGAAGGATTTGTATCTTTTCTAAGGGCATTCGTATGAAGTGAAATACAAGTAGCCTTGGCCAAGATTTGAACTCAGCTTGTTGTGTCCATTTTGCTTATGAAAATAACCTTTATGCCATGAATAAGAAGCGAAGCAAAAAAAACCTACTTGGTGGCATCAAATTTGACAGAAGAAAAAAGCAACTCCAAATCCAGATATTCAAAATCTTACATTAGCCTGCAGAAAAACGAATAAGAGATACTTTGCAATTATGAATAGCAGACTTCTTGGTGGGAGTCTGCAGAAAGAAAATAAGCATCTTGAATTTATCTGATGAAAGAACACACTAAGCATCAAGTCAAGCCTTGTCATGTGAACAAGAGAGTATATAAGGTGCTGTAGAAAAATAACTCTTTTCTACCTCAAAGTCAATCAATATTGATTAGTTACATCAATAACTGCAACTGTAATAAGCTAAATAAATACAAAATATTAAAGAATATCAAATGCAGGAAGTTCTTCTTAGTCTATCTGCTCAAAGATGGTTAAAATATTTGTTTGTTTTGTTTTACGGCATATCAACCTCATCGGTCATTTAATGCCGAATCAAGTTAAAGAAAATAAATCTGAAAAGAAATTCAAAGGAGAGGTCTAAGGAATTAATGATAAACTTTAGATAGTTAGTTGCTTCTTTTTTTTTATTAGGAGTTTATTTGTAGGGAATCATGATCATAAAAAAAAACAAAAAAAACTGTGAAACAGGTTGGGGAAGGGATCAGTTTGTTAGAATATATCTTGTAAAGAAAGGGTTTATAGAAGTAATTTGGTCTTATTGTAAATTTCTGTAGATTTTTTGTGAATAACTTAAAATGTTATTAATCAAATATAAGATAAAAACATTTCTTCAGAAACTGAAGCATGATAATTACTTGATAATCAGCTTATTGCACTTGATGCCTCCTTGCTTAAGACTCAGCATTATAAAGTACAGATCAAAGGTAAGTGGATCAATGCAGTAAAAGGAGTAGCACCCTCTCCAAGTAGCTATAGAAAAGTGAGCCTTTGGGTCGCCCTTGACAATGGTCAAGGTTTCTTTGTTTAATGGCATATCAACTCTTTTTAGGTTATTTAATGCCAAAGCCATTCTCCTAGAAGAACAGTAGTAGTACTATTTAACCCATAGCTGAGAGGATAAGAGGGTTCATACCTTTCCCAAGGGTATTTGCCCGAAAGTCAATGTAATAGCGTGACTACGATTCCGTGGTCCATCGCTTTAACCATTACACCACGAGGACACCCGCCTTGACTATGGTCAGCCAACTTATTTACTTATATATATATATATATATATATATATATATATATATATATATATAAGAAGAAAGGTAAAAAGCAAGTATTGGTTATAAAATCAGAGTACTCTAATGCCTTTGTATCAAAGTTGTGTGTTTTTGTTTTATTTTTTTTGAGCTTACCTCAACATTTTTCCCTCCTTGTTTTATTTTTTTTTTTTTACTAAAACACATTTTCATTGTTTTTCCTCCACCTACTCTTTATTTCACTTCTGCTTTCCTTTCTTCTGAAATGGCACATCATCACATTATTTCTGTCTGATCTGGTCTGGTGATTTTATCAATATTTCTCTTTGCAACATGGAACTTTGAGTTACTGTGATAGCACTGAGAGTAATCACTCATGAGCACTCTGGCGAAGGAATTGTCAGCCGATACTAGCATAATGCAAAGCTCTTCGAAAGAATTGAGCACTCTGGTAGCCGATAGGGTATAAAAAATGTAAACAAATGGCTGCTGCTGCTGTTGCTAAATAAATACCTTAAAAATTCCCTTAGCCAACGTGGTCTGCTTGGTGGCCGAGAGGTCTGAAACTTACTCTAACATAAAGTTGGATGGGTTTCGATCCCGGCTTCGACTGTCCTGCATGTCTCGCCACACTGAAGAGTTCTGATAGAACGAAACAGTCTGTCTGTGGATGACAATATATATATATATATATATATGTGTGTGTGTCTGTGGATGACAATATATATATAGATATGTATGTCAAAGTATGCTCAGGAAAGGTACAGACTGCTATTGACAGATTACAGACCACATAAAAATCTAATCATTCTGATGAAATAAAACTAGAATTCTTCCAAGCTGTAGAAACACTATTAAATGGATGTACCACCTAGATTTCAATGAAGTTTCTGGAGAAAAAGTTTGATGTGGACTCTACCAGGATGTTGTTTTTAACAAATCCTGGAAGTAGCACCACTCAAAACATCAGATGTATGGCCACTTACCCGATCCCTATCTCACAAATCATTCAAGGAAGACGAACAAGATATGCTGAACACGGCTGGAAAAGCAGGGACAAATTCATACACAAGGTTCTCCTGTGGGCTCTCACACATGGATGCATCAGTGTCAGCCAATCTGCAAAGACATTAATCAGCTCTATGCAGACACAGGATGCCATCTAGAGAACCTTCTGAGAGCAATGGACAATAGAAATAGATCATGAGAGACAGTCAAGAGAATCTGTGCTACTAGTACAACTTGATAAATAAATATACATATGTAAATATGAATAAAATAAACTAAACACAAATCAGTGACGAAACCTATTTGATTTTAAATGTCAAAGTTTCTAGCTTCATGGAACATATCTCAAATTAATCCAAATACTTTATTTTATGTTAGAAATAAATACTCCTTCAATATAATTTGGCAATATATAAATAAATATTCCTTCAATATAATTTGGCAATATATAAATAAATACTCCTTCAATATAATTTGGCAATATATAAATAAATATTCCTTCAATATAATTTCGCAATATAAATATTCCTTCAATATGATTTGGCAATATATAAATAAATATTCCTTCAATATAATATGGCAATATAAAACAAAATTACAAAATTGAAATGAATAAATAAAATAAATATGACTTCTCACAAGTATTAATTATTAAGAATAATTAAAAGGACGTTTTTTATTGGTTGATAATAAAAAGCTGTCTTTGTGTAAATATTAATTTTATAACTATAAATAAGCAGACGTTGTTTAAAAAGACACATATGACAAACAACATCACAGTCAACAAAAACTTTTCGACATGGAATGACATCGCTTCAAATAACCAACGTTACACACCTGAAAAGTAATGAATCTTCGAAGACAACTATTCTTTGAAAGAAAAGCAAACAAAGAACCTAAGCTAAGAATTAATTTAGTTGTGCTTTTATTTGGGTCTATATATGTATATATGTGTATAAGTGCTTGAATATGTGCAATATGAATTTGACTTAGCTATGTGTTCACTTTACTTATAAAACTTCACAAAAAAAAAGTAAGTATTACGTTGGTTAATAATTAACATAAATATTTTAAGTTGGAGTAAATAAATTTTCCAATATTTAATCATTAAGATTTTTTTCTATATCAAGTACAGTAATGAATTATGGAATCCATAAATTAGGAAGAAAAAATTATGAAAACAAAAATGAGAACAGCTGTATTTTGTTGCTCCTCACCTGGTTTTTATGAAGGCCTGAATTCTTTGAGACATAAACTCAAGAAAAATGACATTTTTCATCGAGCTGCTTGTAGCTTTTTCAAATAGCACTTAACAAATCAGCTTTACAGGTTAGAACTTTGTTATGGACTTGTTTTTTAAATTTCCACCATAAATCTTTTATCTACTTAAGATCTGGACTGAGTTGATATGTCTTTCTGTAAGAAAAGTTTTCACTCTCTTTGTTCTGTGAGAAGATGCATGGTAATCATCAAAAATTACTTCCTTATCATCAAACTTATTCTTTTTTGATGGAATTTTAAAAAAATCGAATGTACCCTTCTCTATTGCTTGTTGAGATAAGTATTACCATCTTTCTTTGTCCTTTACTTGACTTACAAACCCAGTACTATACGTAACTAGGTCTTTTTTTCGTTTTGTTTTTACCAGCAGTCATCATAACATATTTTGTTGTCATGATACCAAACAAAACTTCCAGCAACATTACCTTGGTCAATGCAAATTTGTGATTCCTAACTAAATATTACTTTCATCCAGTTATCCACACTCCATGATTTCTTCTCTTTTACCCAATGCAATTTTGCTTTCTTATGTTTAGCTGTTACGACTGGTTTGCATTTGGCTTTCATGTATTTAAACCCTATTTTATTAAGTCTGTTTCTGACTACATATCCATGTGTGCGTGTGTGTATATATATATATATATACAAATAAATATATACACATCAACATATCTGTGTATGTATATATATCATGAATATACACACACGCCTATATATATATATATATATATATATATATATATATATATATATATGTGTGTGTGGTGCCTTCAATAAGTTTCCGGACTTTTTGTGTTCAGGCATTTAGAATTGTTGTAGACTCTTGAAAATTCAGTATGTTATTGCTATATATCTTATTAGATGACGGACCAATTTTTATGATTCCAGCTTCAAATGAACAGCTGCAGCAGGAATTGGAATACACCCTACTAAAGCCTGATTGTCACAGCTGGTGAATTTCAAAAATGCAATCTGGACATGAGGACACTTTAGAAGAATGATATGCAATAAAATTCTGTTTTAAAATTGGAAAGAATGCCACAGAAACGTATGGAATGCTTCAAACTGCTTTTCGACCATCTTGCATGAATCGAGCATCAGTTTTTGAGTGGCATAAGAGATTCAAGGAAGGCAGGAAGTCTTTGAGGGATGATGAGAGGTGTGGGAGGAGTAAGCAAGTCAATACAGCAGAGTTGATTGGCCAAAGGGTTAGGATTAGGGTTACTATGTTGAGGTTTTAAGGGAGTTCAAGAAGAGATTCCGTTGGAAGAGGCCAGCACTCTTCAAATTTCCACCAGGACAATGCACCAGTCCACAACTCCATCCTTGTCACAGACTATTTGACCAAGATGGGCATCAAGACAGTTCCTCCCCCTCTCTATAGTCCAGACCTTGCTCCCTGTGACTTTTGGTTATTCCCTAAGCTCAGAGGCTGTTGTTATGAGACAATTGAGGAAATGAAAGAGGTTGTGACGAAGGTCATTGACATACTCACACAAGAGGACTTCCATGGAGCCTTCCATCAGTTGTTGGAACGGTAGAACAAGTGCATTGCAGCCGGAAGTGATAACTTCAAAGGGGACTAGAGTTTCATGTGTGTACTATCAATAAAAATGCCCATACAAAAAAAGTCTGGAAACTAATTTAATGATCCTTGTATTTGTCTGTGTATCTGTGACAGTGCATACATATACATCTGTGTGCTCATATATGTATATATATATATATATATACATACCCAACCTCTTTATATGAGCAGGATGTCCATGATTTCAATTTTTAAGCCAAGTTTAACAGTTTTCCTTCTCCTAGATAAGTTGCAGTATCAAAGTTAAAGAGCTTCTGTCCTACTAATTACCTATAACTGGAGGGAAAATAATTGGATTAATACTTTTTCTAAGAGTTTTAGCACAATGTGAAATACAGACTCCTAAATGATTTGAACTCGGGTCACTGTCTCTATTTCCGATGATAATAACCATTACACAACAAGTTCCTCCTTGTGGGCTCATATATAACTAAATAGATTTGTATTTATGTGTGTGCATACATATTTAAATATATATTTATGTGTGCATATATGTTTTGAGTGGCATAATAGCTATCATCCTAGAAAATATTTTGACAAAGTTCAAATCCTGGACATGACTTTATTTCCTTCCTACTAATGCCATTGGAAAAGGCATAAATCCATCACTTCTGCCTCCAGCAAGGTATAAATAGTAGGACAGACTGGGCTGTTTTGCCTTAGTAGAGCAATCAGTCTAGGAGAAGGAAAAACTCTGAATTCAAAACCTGAGGAGTGTTGTTTAAAGGAATTTGTGGCACTTTGGAGCACCATTCTTCTGTTATAAGCTTATTCAAAATGTGTGGCTGATTATACAGAAGCCTTCACTACTTGAAACAAATCTCCTGCGTAATTCATTGACTAAGATTTGTCTTTGTTAATGGTCACCATCCAAATGATATAGAAACATTATTACACACACACCTACACATATATATGTAGATGATAGACTCTCCTGTTAATTGTAACATATGAGGGTCAAACAATTCAGTTAATGATGTGGACTCTATGACTACCTACACAGATGATTTGTTTATAGTGGTAAAGGCTTACATCTGACCAACCACATTTTGAACAAGAATAGTACAACAATGTGCTGCAGATTCTCCTGAACAATGAAATGAAACAGCCTCAACCAGAATTTAAATTCGGGTCATCAAATTCATTTCCTTATAATGATAACAGTTACACTATGCATTATAAATGATGCTTGCTTGTCAAAAATCAAGGAAGATGATGTATTATGCATCTAGTGTCTGCCAAAATGAAAAAAGATGCACAATAAAGACTGTACCAAAAAGATAAGTGAAGAAACAATTGCATAGGAGCAATTACACACCCTTGGCTTCAGTTCAGTGAGAACTTATATCTGAAGACCCTGTTGCTTGCTGTGTATTGATGGCTGCAGTATCTTCAGTACTCCAAAAAACACCTTTCACACACTACATATATATCAACACTGCATTAAAAGAGTGCAGTTTTTACAAAGAGTGTCCTCAGTTTCTAGAATAAATTGGATTCATTTGTAAATTTTTTTATCACAATCTTACCTATCAATATTTCTAACATTCCATGACAATCTTACCTATTAATATTTTCAATGTTCCTTTGCAATATTTTTATCCCACTTTTTTTATTTGACTACAATAATCATTTATTTGCACAGTTTTCGTGTATCAAGTATTTCTATCAAGCATAAATAATTTATACACAATTAGAAACTTTTTATTAGGTATAATTGATTGCCTAATTCTTCAGCTTGAAAATTGCAACACCCCTGTTAACAAAAATTTATTTTTGGACTAATACATTCTCATAACTCTTGGTGAGAGGCAAGAGAAGCAGGGTCAGGATGCATTCCATAAAGCCTAGCCTTTTCCTGCAATGACTACTTAGGATAGTCACAAAGGAACCATCAAGCAAATCAAGTGGCCTGTATCCAAGAACAAGGGCAAGTGGCAGAATTCAATGAATAAGGGATTTTTAAAGTAAGATTAAGAGGAAACTTAGAAAGGGGATTAAAAGTCTGGCAATAATAACAAGTTATGCATCTGAGAGTTTTATATTCAAAGAAACAGAACAATTCAATGGAACAAATCGTTGAGGCACCAGTGGAAATGATTAAGAAAAGAGCTTAAAGACGTGAGAAGATGGTACAAAAGAACCAATCTGCATGAGAAACAACCTCTTTCTGAACTTTGGAGAATGTTAAAGGATAAGCTAAAAAGAATTAAAAGATTAAAGTGGATAAGAAAATGCTGGAAAGCAAAAAGTAAACAGGAAATGAATTTCTTCTTGGATCCCTTAGATTTATGCAAGAGTTTCCTAGGAGATAAATGCAGTGAACAATGGCAACCAAGCAGTGAAGTCATCGATAGCAACTTTCAAGAGTATTTGCAAGATCACCTAAAAGGCATGAAACTTAGGTTTAATGATATTCTAATTAATCCTGGACATCCATTATCAGAGTTTGACATCAGAGCACTCATTTGGAAAGAAATCCAAGAAATAGTCAAATCCACCAAATCAGTCTCTGCCCCAGGACCTAGAGGAGTGCCATACGATATGAAAGATGACAGTCTCCTGAAACACTTACGGGCTATAATAAATATGATCTGAAAAAATAAGAAGGTACCAGTGAGTTAAAAGCAAGTAGAGGGGATAGGGATCTCGAAGAGAGAAAATGTTAAATCTTTCAAACAGTTCAGGATGATATCATTCTTGGACATCAAAGGCATGATTTTCTGGAGAGCTTCAGTGAAATGACTGACTTGCTTTATTAAGAAATACAAATATATGGGTACGTTAATCCAAAATAGTGGAGTAGCGGGTATCCTGGGTTTCATGGAGCATACAAGGTTCACAACACAATTATTAAGAGAAGTCAAAGAAAACAAAATCGATTTAGTGACCCTTTGGTTAGACCTGATTAACGCATACAGTTTGCTACTACACAAAGTGATCAGAATGATCTCATTTGAACATCATGTGCCCATAAAAATATTACTTCAGACTGAAAAGAATTGGAAAGGCTGGACTGCTGCGTTGCTGCTGGTGTCTGGGAAGAGGTGTCTGGTCATGTGTGTCGGTATCAGTGAAAGGGGTGAAGTTACCCTTTCGCTTTGGGCAGGTGGCCTGCTGTGTAGTGGTATTTAACTTACGTCCTACGAAGTCAGAATGCGCCACAAAACAATTTTATGGTGGGGATATATACATGTATCAAAACCCATACGCGGCCAGACAAAAAAACGCTTGATCCTGTCGGCATTCCCCAACCGTGGCGCCTCAGGCGTCAAGGCATGAAATCAGCCCTGCAAAGCAGGAACGGCCTCTCAAGACTAAGCGAATGCAAGGAAACGCATTTACTTGCCGGAATCGTATATTTCCGATTTGGGACAGGAAGATTCTCTTTAATTTTGTTTGATAATGAAACAAGTCATTAAACCGCAAAGAGAAGTTTGCAAATATTACCCGCTATATTCAGTTGTTACAAAATACTTTCGAGACGGCTTGCAGAATTAGTTGTCTTGAAAATAGCTTCTGAGTTTATAACGGAAAATTCTACTCGTTAACGAACTTGGCGATCGTGTTTTGTGTTGATACCAGGATTCGTTTCTGGTTGTGGTGAAAAATTCCGTTTACTGACGGCATTGATGACGTAGCATTTTTTTTTTTTTCAAAACAAGAATTCTCGATATGAATAAACAGTGGGCTACGATAACGTCATGCGGTGTAAAGTTCCAAGGGTAAACATTTGGTTGTTAGACTTTTATCGCATTTACTTTATAATGATAAAGAGTACGACATCTTACGAAGCCCTGCATAAATAAAAATAAAGATCATCGAAACTTTTATCTATGTAATGGCAGAGGGACGCTACAACTAATCCTAAACAACTACCTAATTACAATCAGGGACGGAAGATACTGATGGCGACATGACAAAATCCTGCATGAGATCGCAAATGTATTCGAACTAGCAATGCGTAAAAATAAATTTCACCTAGAAGAGTCATCATTTTTTTTAAAATATTTCCAAGGAATTATGGTTATACGAGCT
This sequence comes from Sepioteuthis lessoniana, assembly GCA_963585895.1. Taxonomy (NCBI): domain Eukaryota; kingdom Metazoa; phylum Mollusca; class Cephalopoda; order Myopsida; family Loliginidae; genus Sepioteuthis; species Sepioteuthis lessoniana. Next base: position 60,213,454 of record OY757920.1, read on the forward strand.
CACAACCTTTTTGGAAGAGAATACACGTGATTCAAGCCGACGAAAGAAAACCCCATAAATACCAGAGGTAAAAAAGAAATCTCTCAAAATAACAATCGGAAATCACGGTACCAAACATTGGAAATAATATAGTGAGGGTTTGCAGCATTTTCTCGAGACAAAGCAATGTCTGATATGAGTATTAACATCAAAGAAAAAAGCCATAAAATAATTATTAGAAGCTACTGAGCGAGTCTCAGTGTTGACATCGGTTTGGTTTTATAGCTTATCAACCATTGTAGATTATCTAATGTAAAATCTATTTTTATACATATCAACAGTTCTATTTCAAACAATTCAGTTTAGCATAAGTTCACAGTTCAGATCTATTTGACCCATAAATAGGACACTTTCAGGAGCTACTACTCCGGGCCAAAGTGGACCTGGAAGCAATGGCAATGAAGGGGTACATCGCATTCCCTAAAGCTCCAGAATTACTGGAGCCTCACCATCAGACTGTTTAGTGTCATACCCAGAACACTCATTGGGAAAATCTTACCCCTCTGCAGAGATGCAGTTGGTGTATTCTACATCCCCAGCCGAATGGGTCAGCGTTGATATAATTCAAACCTAAGGGCGCATGGAAGACAGTCGGTTAATCGAAGTCTCCGATACGCAAAGAAATATTTCTAACAACATTGCGGGGCGAATATTTTCGATTGGGCGTCATCGAAGAGAACTAGGTAGGAGTGGGGGGAATGCCGCCTTTCAATGTTATAATCTAATTGCTAATTGTAAAATTATTTAAACAAATTTTTTTTTTTACAAAAAATTTTACTATCAATATTAAAGTTCGAATAATCTCGAAACAAATATTTCTTTTAAAAACTCAAAAAACTCACCTCACAATTGAATAGCTATTCCTGTTTCATTAGCTTTAATTTAACTCGACTCGAAAAATTAACGTTTTAAACTAACTACCAATTGCTAATCATTTTCAGCTAGCTATTTAATTTAAAAAACTTTTTTACATGCAAATAAAAAGGGGCAGAAAGAGGGGCGAATAGATAAAATGAATACATACATACGAGCGTCTGAAAAATCCAAAATGAATGTGGGAAAGAGCAATCAATTTCGAAAGTTAATCTCAGGGCAAAATAAAATCGATAATTCTTATTGGATAAAACAGCGACAGTAAAATTCGTCTTTCTGATGAGGTAAATCGTATTAGTCAGAAGTGAAGACTTAGACCAATGATGATTGGACAAAATGACGACTCCAACTACAATTATCTTACATATGAAACAAACGCTTGAAGAAAGACTGAGTGTACAACTGCCAAAATATTATTACAGTTATTACAAACAACATGCTGGTGCTAGACTGAGTTTATAAGTATATAATGTAAGGACATGACTCTCTCTCTCTCTCTTTCTCTCTCTCTCTCTGTCTTCCATTCGTCTCTATCATCCCATCTCTTTCGGCTGGTCTTCTAGACTACATCCTGTGTTCGTACAGAGTTGGTGTAGATAAATTCTAGTCGGTTTTCCAACACTTGCACCTCGGAGTGAAGGGTTTTATCGGAGAACGTCGTTTATGAGTTTGTCTTTACTTCTCCAACAGTGTCCCGCATGTCTTGTGCATCATATTTGGATGGTTTAGGGGATGGGAGGTAGGTGGCCGTACAGTTGCTGTTTTATAGGATGTTGCTTCTCGGATTTGTCCAATATAGCTTGTAACATTCTTGTGCAATTCTCATCTTGTTTTTTCTTTATATGCTTAGTCAGCATCCCTGTGGTAACATGGTTTCTATGTCATGTCAATTCTACTATATGTGTGTACCACATAGTCGAAAGTAAAATAACTATAAATATGTCCCGGTATATATGCATATACATATATTCAGATTGCAATGGGTAAATAGTCGTCTAAACAATGGAAAAATAACTCTGACATTCCCCTTTATCAGATTTACTAAGCAAAATGATATGAAAATAAATTAAACAAATTTATTTAAAGAAATCACCCTTACCTTTAACTGCAGCCACCAGATGACTTTGGAATCTCCAGTAAGGTTTTCCGACAGTTTCCTCTTTAATTAGGGAAATGATATCGTTATCCTTGCCTTCTGTTCTGCATGGAGTTTTGTTGTTCTCTTGCTCAACTGTGACCCACACATAATAATCAAGAGGAATGTGATCTGAGGAGTTACACGGCCAGATGCTATGGGTAATGTGGTTGCAGAAATTTCCTGACAGCCAACACTCGATTCTTCAGCTTGTGTTACCAGACATCCGGTGTTCCAGTAGCCACCCTCATGATACAGAGTAACACTAACTGTTCTAGGAACTTTATGTAAGCCTCTGTTTAGTCTGAGACCATGTGGGAAGATAAATGGAAGCATAATCGCACTATTACTTGTGAACATCTGAGACACTATGGTAAGGATTGGGTGTTTGGTTTTTATTACTATCAGTACTGCTTGGGGAACAGAGGAAGCCATTGGTTGTTCTGTGGGTTCACCATCTGATCCTGGCAGGAATTTTTCTCATCTGAGACAAACCAAAGCATATTCAGTTGGAGGGGATTTTGAGTTTGTTCAAAAGCTTTGCAGCAAAGTCTTTTCTCTTGCTCTTTATTGTGTGTGATAAAAATCATCTCTTTCTCATCTTGTACAAGAAATACTAAATGTCTTCATGCAATACCAGCCTGATAAGCAACTTAGACACTCCCATATCCCTGGCTGTGAACCTACTTTCCTCGCAGGGATCGTTGGCAATTATGGCCTTGATATCACCAACAAATTCAGGAGTTCTTTTCTTATCAGAGCAATCAGAGTAAGACTTCTGAACTGCTGTACCTTTCAAATCATGATTGGACTCATCCAACTCTTTTAAAATTCTCTACTGTACCTTTGTAATCACCATTGGACTCATCCAATTGTTGTGCCTTTGTGATCACCATTGGACTCATCCAACTCTTTTAAAATTCTCTACTGTACCTTTGTAATCACCATTGGACTCATCCAATTGTTGTGCCTTTGTGATCACCATTGGACTCATCCAACTCTTTTAAAATTCTCTACTGTACCTTTGTAATCACCATTGGACTCATCCAACTGTTGTACTTTTGTAATCACCATTGGATTCATCCAACTCTTTTTGAATCCTCTCCATTGTCCCTAAATTGATACCAAAAGACTGTGAAATGTTTGTAGTGAAACCTCTGGCATAAATATTAAGCAGTACAGCATGCCATTTCCAAATTTCTGGAGAAGTGAACTGCATCATGGTCCTGCTCTCCTCACTGATAGTATCCAACTGACTTGAGTTTGCTGCACAGTAGACAAAACCTGTAATAAACTGCATGTGCAAAGTCAATAATTTAAAATAGAAACAATTTACCTATAGCAAGCAATATTTTTTGTATATTCTACTCAAATGTGTGTATATGTGTGTGTGAGAGTATATGTATGTGTGCATGAAATTACAAGTTTAGCTTAGTCTGGCACATGGCCACAAGGTTTAATTTATTTTAGCCTTTATTCTTTTAAAGATTCTTGAATTATAATTGTCAAAATTTCTAAGAATACAAAACTCTCACTTAAGTCGACTTTTTATTTATTTTCAGTGCTTTCACCAAATGTGGAAATGAAGAAACAAGCAAAATTATCAAAAAGGACAAAATTCTTCCCAAAATTAATTTTGGTAATTATAAAATTCTTTACACAAGTTTTTTGACTATAATGGTATCCTGATTTATGCCGCTAATTGGTTCCTGGCTGGGGAGAGATGTGCTCATGGTATAAAAGTCATCATTAAAGGAAGTGGACTTGGTTACCTGAGTTTAAATCCTGAATGTGGCTGTTTGCATTTCACATAGTGCTAATACCCTTAGGAAAAGTATGAATACAACTATTATCCTTCCAGCTATGGATAAATAGGAGGGCAGACTGAGTTCTTTAACCTTGGTCTAGCAACTAGTCTAGGAGAAAGAAAACTCTAAATTCAAATCAATGGTAGACCTGGAGTAGGATGAGCTCCACCAAGCTATTTCAGCTCAAAATACATGACATGAATTGCGCCTTGACAACCAAACTAGATTGATAAAAGAAATTTTTTAAAATCAATTGAATTCTAGCCCATATAATAAAAAGAAATTATGATAAAATAATCACTTCAAACAATAACACTTGAAACCAAGAATGATAAAAGTCAAGGTACCACTGTTCAAACATCAATATTAAGTTTGTTAACTGCTCTGAGTTCCATGGAAGAGTAATGTAAAAGAGTTTGTGAGATTCAAAACATTTACTATGAAGAGTTAGAAGGAAGAAAAAGGTAATTATAAATGTTTGTTATTTTTAAATAAATTACCATAAATATAAAAAAAAGAAAGGAGTTATGCCCCTTGAACGGTGGTGTCAGCCAATGAAAACAAAGGAATATTTGATTAAAGGCAGACGACCAGTTTGAGAGACGATTGATGATTTTATGAAGGATTGGATTGGAAAGATTTTGAAGCCAGTTGGATCACGGAAAAAAGCCGAAACAGAAATATATATTGAAGCAGGAGTTATTTTGCAAAAAAAAGATGAAATTGGTATAGTTCGTTTGATGGTGTATCAACACTATTTTATGTTATTTAATGTCAGATCCTGTTTATATATATGACTTGTAAGTGAATAGTTTGTAAGTAACATTTTTAAATGAGCTAGAGCTCATTTGTTTGCACATAGTTAAATGGCTTCCAGTACTTTTATCAAACAAAAATAATTCTATTCAATATTAATCATTTATTTGCACACAGTTTAGTATTACCATTTCAGCACAACTGATTCCCAGCCACTGCCTTCAAGAACCTTCAAGATAAAATAGGGGTGGGTACTTGTTTGCCACTAGAGAAATTTAAAGAATAAGGTCTTGACATGACCAGCTGATTGATTGGATCAAGCCTTCCTGACTGCACATCTTGCCCAGTAAAGGCCAAAGTGGAGTGTTGCTAGTCAGTTGACCACTTTGGTTGCCGGGTCAAGGACTGCACAACCACCGGGATCTTGTCCTCCAACATTTTTCAAAAAGTTATCAATTTGTTGTTTTTATTTATTACTTATGCTTTGATGACTGCATGAAGAAAAGTATGATTTTTTCATTATTTGAAATTTATGCTGAAACACTTTGTAACAATATGTTATGTCCAAAGAACTTTAATTTAGATGCAAGCAATAAAAGGTAAAAAGAGAAGGTAAAAATCAAAATTAATTGAGAAATTGTGTGTTCAGAGATCTGTTCCTTTTTATTATTGTTATGGAAAATGTTTCTAGATTTTTGACAAGCATTAAGATCTACAACTTCAAACCAATTTCTCACTTAATTTATGAAATGATAAAAATGAATAGATGTTTAACACATAATTTATATAATTTGAGTGCCATTTTTTGTTTTATAGCTAGGATCTAAATTCAAGTTAAACAGCCTTAAATTTTCATTAAAACTTACAGTAAATTAGTTTATAAATATTTTGTAAAAATGCTTTTATAAATTAATAATAATATTAAGAATTACTTACTCATATAAGATAGAAAATAATTGCTAGAATGGTGTACAGAGGAAAATCAATAAAAAAACAAAACAGAATGGAACTGCTTTTATAGCTGGGTAGAATAATTTAAAAAATAGATATTAGTTTCGGTAAATTCAACACCAAAACAAAGAACCAAGTACAGTTGAACCTTGCTGTTTACAAGGCGACCAATTCAAAACTAAATACTATTTTATATTAAAAATTAAATACCTAAGCTAAAAAACTGGGTAGAGTTGAAACCTTGACTTTCACAAGGCAACCAATTCAAAACTAAATACTATTTTCTATTATAAATTAAACACCTAAACTAAGAACTGCATAAAGTTGAAACCTTGACTTTCACAAGGTGACCTATTCAAAACAAAATATTATTTTCTATAAATTGAACACCTTAAATAAAATAACATCTAAATAAAATTGATTCTTGAATTTTTTAGCTTTAAATTCCACAGTTTTGATTATTTGAAAATTTGCCATCATTGGGGATTTCTGTTTTTTTAGTTTTGAAGGTTACTGTAGAAAATTGCAAACAGCTCATAGATATTTTAGAAAGATTTAGACTATTGTTCATCTTAAATCAGAAAATCTGTCTTTCCATTATATCTGCTCCAGTACATGATCTACAAGGGATTTGTTGTTGGCAGAGGATAAGTCAAATTATATTGATTGACTACATTTTTCTTCATAACTGTGCCATGTTTGATGCAATTATTTTCATACATTCTGGTAGCATTATTAACAGTAATATTATTTTTCAAAATAATTAAATCAATTAAAATGTACTGGACTATATAGGAAAAATAAAGAGTAACTTTTTATACTAGTATTTGCTGATAATGAAGTTATTGTCTGTTTGAAATATTTTTAATTATTTCAACTTGAATTTGCTGCTCTCATCCTTTCAGCCAGTTCTCATAATCGAAAACGCAGAGAAGTACCAACAGCTAAAACAGCATGCTCTTTACTTCTTGTGGCAGACTTTCGATTCCACCAAATTTTTGGCAATGGCCAGCCTCTGAAGACTGCTAATTATATGGTGAGTTTAGATTTTTCTTGAATTTATTCATCTTTGCTTTTCTACTCTAAATAGTTTGTTATCAAATTACAGATTATAAATGTTAAGCAATACATAAAAAACTGCCTTTTATGGAAATAAGTGAGATTTGCACCATGTCTTTGAGGATTTAAAAAAAACAATAACAAACTGGTATACAGCCCTATGGTTGACCACGAGGGATGTTGTCATTTACTAAGCTTAGTTTTGCACAACATCAGAAGTATGTAGCTCAGTGAGAAAAGAGCTTATAATGGACTGTTAACATAGCTCTGTTTTACATTATGCAAGACACCTTTAAGAATTTACAAAGCTTAGCTTAAGGCTAGAAGTATACAGTAACCAGTGAGAAATGAAGATTTCTTTTACCTCTAAGAGCATATTAAGTGTATTGTTCTCATTGAAATCTTACTATAATGTGCCATTTTTGCAGGGTGATGGTTACATATATATATATATATATATATATATATACCACAGGACTCAAGCTCATCAGTGTTATTCAGGCTTAGTATAATTTATGAGAAAATTTGATTTATGTTGATAAGATTGTTTTATAAATCATGTATCTGGACTCATTTATCAACAATCACTCAGAAATGAAGTTTAGGGGATCACAGGTCTGCAGCATATGTTCTTATTTCTCAGTTCACTTGGTTCTTTATTTGTTTTGTTTTTTTGCTGGTTTGCCAAATCAATTATTTTTCAGCTAAATATGGTTGATTTAAAAAAAAAAAGATAGCTGAGGAAATATACAATAACAGAAAATCTGGCAATTAAAGAAAATTTGTAAGTCTGATAAAAGTGTACAATTTTTATTGATAATTTGTTCTGGAGCCTTTGTGTATAATTTATTTAATTAGTTGTATTATATGTATGATGGTAACATTTCTTGCGATTTGATTTGGTTTCGTTTGGTTTTATGGCACATCAACCATTGTTGGTTATTAATGTCAAATCCATTTTTATACATATAAACAGTTCTATTTCAAACAATTCAGTTTAGTATTAGTATTTTTTTACTCACAGTTAAATATCAAAACAGTTCTATTTCAAACAATTCAGTTTAGCATAAGAACACAGTTTCAATGACAAAAACAGTTCTATTTAAAACAATTCAGTTTAGCATAAATACACAGTTTAGTTCTATTCGACACAAAGATAGGACCCTTCCAGGTGCTACCACTCCAGGCCAGAGTGGACCTGAGTGCGATGGCAATAAAAGAACCTCACAATCAGACTGTTTAGTGTCATATCCAAGACATTCATTCTTAGCCTTCTGCAGAGATGCAATCAGTGCATTCTACAACTCCAGCTGACTGGGAGCTATTTGATAACATTAATTAGAAATGAAAAAATCAAGAAGATTTTAGCAATTTTTTAAGACAATTTAAACTATTGATAACAAATTATAATTTTTTAACATTTTTTTTTGTAAGTCTCTGTTCTGTTTCCAGTGTAAGTCATCTTGTATCATCAATGACAAGTGGTGAGATACAGGCGGCCCTAAACTTTAAACCTGTACTTTTTTACTGAACATCCCTTTTGATTAGAATATTATTTTACAACATTATTAAAAGTATTATCCCTAAGTAGACTGTATTTAGTCATAATTTTACAGTAATGCAACAGAAACAAACCAAGATTAAACAAATATATCAAATTTGCAATCTATTGATTGATTGATTTTAATGGCTTATCAACCTGCCTTGGGTTATTTTAGGCTGAGATTTTAGGAAATTGTATACATTTATATCTACATATTTTGTATAGTTATTTCTTAAGAGTTTTTTGCACTTGTTTATATGATATCAGATATTACTATCTTATACAAATAATTTACAAACAGATCTATTTGAGACATAGAAGAGACCCTAACGGGTGCTATTACTTTGAGTGGACCTGGGAGTAATGGCAATGAAGGAGTACTCCACACTCCACATAGCTCTAGAACTAGAACTGAAGCCTTTTCATCAGATGCAATTTAGTGTCTTACGCAGGACACCCATTTTTAGGGGTTATTATTCCCCTGCAGGGGATACAGTCAGTGTATTCTAAGACCTGCAAAGCATTTGCAATGTATTTCGTTTATAAGTTTTACAGTTTAAGAATACTTTTTAAAAATGGATAACTAAGACCTAAGAAAAAATGAAATTATTTTTCTTCCATAAATAAGTGAATTGTACTGAATCATTTTACAGTATGCATTAGAACGAGGAGGACATCATTGTACAGAGATTTATTAAAAAAAAAATTGCTGCCTTTCCTACTTAGCAAGTCCACTGATTTTCATGAGTACTTTTGTGGAGACCCACCATAGGAGTCAGGTTGGAAACTACTGCCATGTACTTACTTTCATTTCCATCACAGTTTTTGGGTCCTAATTGGAAGCTTTCGTTCGGTTTGGTTTGGTTAATTGGGTTTTATGGCATATCAACCTTTGTACGTTATTTAATGCCAAATCCATTTTTATGTAAATAGTCTGTTCTATTTCAAACAATTCAGTTTAGCATACGTACACAGTTTAATTGTCAAAAACATTTCCATTTCAAACTATTCAAGCAGTTATATGTAGTAATTCATTTAAGTGTCAATACAGTTTTAATGTCGAAAAACAGTTCAATTTCAAATTATTCAGTTAAGCATAAGCACGCAGTTTAAATGTGAGTATGGTTTAATTGTCAAAATCATTTGTATTTCAAGCTATTCAGTTTACTCAAACAATTCAGTTTAGCATAAGTATGCTGTTCTATTTAACCCATAGATAGGGCCCTATCAGGTGCTACCACTCCGGACCAGAATGGACCTGGGAGCAATAGCAATGAAGGGGTACTCCGCATTCCCCAAAGCTCCAGCACTGCTGGAACCTCACCATCAGATTGTTTAGTGTCATATCCAGGACACTCGTTATGGTGGGGGAGGGGGTTTCCCCTCTGCAGAGAAGCAGTTGGTGTATTCTACAGCCCCAGCCGACTGGGCAATGGAAGCTTTCATTCACAAAATCACCTTTTATAAAATGCAAATAGACAATATGTGTTTAAGAAATAGAAAAAATAAAAGGAAATATATTTTAAATATCAAAGTATATTAAAATAAGTAATATCTTGATTTATCTAGCAATTGAAAAATTAATATTGTATCCCAATTATCATGAATATTTTTTCAGCTGGGGGAAACTTAAATGATGATGGCACTTTCTTGGAATTTTTTTTTATTTTGATACTGCTCCTGTTACAAAAATTATAGTGTATTGTAAATCAGATGTAACCAACTTTCAATATTTTTTCTTTGAAATTAAACAAAAATTAAATAATTAATTAACCTAAATTATAGCTTTCCCAAAGATGTTTTGTATATAGAAATTTTGACTTCACAAATATCAATTTGAATTTATTTGGTACCTTGATTCAAACAATTTTAAATGTCTTATTGATTTATTCAATTAAATTTTAAATGTACATACTGGACTAAAAACAGCAACAATGACTGAAATAAGTCAAAGTGTAGTGTTTTCCTGTGATATGGAAAATGTCAATTGAAGTAATTTAAAAAATAGAATAAACTGTATTCTAATTTGCTTAATAAAAAATAATATTTAGTGCTTGTAGAGAACAGAACTTCCACATGAAAATTTACATTATTTTTTTAAAATTTCATGAAATTCAGTGTAAGTTTTAGTCATTGGCATCATTATTTCTAGACACATACACAGCCCAACATTTAATCAGCCATATATTTTCAAGCTTTTTTTTCTCTCCTTTGAGCCCAATGCTTATACCTAAGAAGGTCACAGAAGTTGTAATTTTCTAATGCAATTATTCTAGTAAATCTTTTCAAGGGAAGTAAGTTAATATCTATTTTTTAAAATTATCTTCCTTGAAACTTTTATTGATTTTTTTTTTTGTATTACAGACAAAAAATAAATATATAATAAATGCTGCCTTTTATTATAACAGACTTTATCCTGGCAGATTGTCTATTGGGTTTCATTTAGCAAATATTGGTCAGTTAATAAAATATTTTCAAATTTATGCTTTCATGGTCTCAAAAAATATCATGTACATTTTATTAACTATGTCAAAAAACATTTGCAATATGGTAAGAAGGAAATGTTTGTTTTTATATTATATTTTGAATAATTGATAAAGCTAGCATTTTCAATTTTTAACATCAACTATTAAATACTAAGCTAATTCATTATTTTAAATATTTTGTGAAAGTAGCACTTTAGAATTCTCCCTATTGCTAAAAGGCATGCCATGACAAATTTGCACTTCTGATTTTATTGCCATATGAAATAAATGTTGAGATAAATTTTGTTGAAAATGTCATTTTGAATCAATGAAACAAAATTCAAAATGATTAAAAAGCACGGCTCATTTTCACAGACAATTTCATAAACATTATTATTTTTTTTCTTTTCTTTTTATTTGAAGTTTGATTTTAATCAAATGACATGAATATGTCCTTTTGTGCTATTGAAGATAAATGATAACTTGAAACTTAGTAACATCAATATGATTCATAATATTTCACTGGAGATTTTAAGAGACATCATGAGATAATTACTTTTATGTTATGGAAATTTTAAAGAAGAAGAGAAGTTTGAACTTTAAAAGGGAAAAATGATTACTACCAATTTTGCTGTCATTTGTCATGTCTGAAGGAACGTGACCCCCGAAGTATTGATGCACAGCACTATAGCCCAGAGCTGACTTAAGAGTTTTGGTCTCCAAAGTAAGCTAAGTTTGTGTGCCCTTTAGGTATAATTTATCTATGTTTTAGAATGAGGAAAATAAATATATTGGGATATATAAAAGTTTATGATAATAATCAGGTAAAAGAAAACAGTTCTGACACAACAGATTATACAACATATGCGGTGAAGATTAAAAGTTCTAAACAGAGAAGAGAATCAGGATTTGGTTGTTACAATTTGCAAGGGTAGCTGAGATGTTCTGAATCACAATGCAAAAACCATAAACGGGGTGAGAGGTTACAGTAGGGTCAACCCAGGTGAGAGGGAGGGGTTTGATAATAATTGTGATCATAGAAAGAAAGCTACCTTTAGTTTGGTTTGAATTCTTTTCTTAATGTCATATCAACCTTCATGGTTATTTAATGCCAAAGCCATCTTTGTAAAAGAACATTTGTGATAATATTTAATCTATAGTGGGGGGGTGACAAGGGGATTCATGTTTTTCCCTGGGGAATTAGTTTAAAAGCTAACATAAAAGCATGACTGGAATTTGAACTACAATGTTACAGTTGAGAACACTAGACACTAAGCCATGGGGAATCCTTCTTAAGAAGCTTAGTATTTACCTTGGTTTGGTTTGGTTTGATCTGGTTTGGTTTTATGGCATATCAACCTTTGTAGATTATTTAATGCCAAATCCTTTTTATACATATATATTAAATATATATGATTTCTTAACACATTTTGTAGACAACATCTTTAAATGAGCCTGACCACGTTTTTATTAATCATTTGTTTGCACACAGTTAAAGGTTTTCAAATATTGCTATTTAACACTAACAATTCATTTAAGCATTAGTCATTTGTTTACGCACAGATGAATGATCAAACAGCTCAATTTCAAACAATTCAGTTTAGCATAAGACAACAAAATTTAATGTTTCCAAGTATTGGTACATATTGCTAACAATTCAATTAAAAATCAGTCACTTGCTTGCACACATTTAAATGTAAAAACAGTTTTATTTCAAGGAATTCAGTTTATCATTGGTCATTTGTTTGCTCACTGTTTAAATGTCAAACAGTTCAATTTGACTGATAGATAAGGACCCTATCAGGTGATATCACTCTGAGCCTGAGTGTTTAGTTTTATATCGTGAACATTTGTTGGGGAAGTCTTATTCCTCTGCTGAGATACAGTCGGTGTATTCTACAGCCCCAGCTGACCGAGCAAAAGAACGCTAGGAAATAAGACTTTCAACATTACATAATAAAAACAAAGGATGCTATAAAACAACATTTAGTGAAACCAACAGGCATTATTATTGATTTTATTGATCAGGCTTTCTTTTGGTTTTCGTTGAGTTCTATGACCCATTATGTGATGAGTTGTTTGTTCATTCTAAGAGGAAGTTTTAAGGAGAGTCCAAACTATAAGGAAACTCTTGCAAGATAGTTGGAATTTTTGGAAGACATGATGAAAAGGAAAGTTTGGAGAATTTAGCAACCAAAAAATGCATGAAAGAGTAAAAAAAACAGAAGGCAGTGCGTCACCTATATGAGAAGTTGGAGAAAGGAGTATCAGAAACATAAAAATGGATTGAAAACACTAAAAGAAAGGAGATGATGGTGAGCCTGAAATGATACAACGTTTAGAGCGAGAGGGGGCGTTTCTATTTAAAGAAAACATGAAGAATCTTGTAAAATTGTTATATACTCGTGATAAGGAAGAAACCACAACACTAGGTTATAAAAATATAATTCTCTTTATTCTTTTTTGGAATCTAAGCTTCTGTGGTGTGAGAGAGACTGACAGATGGAAGGAGACAAATGGAGACTGTCACATTGACCCATAACTAGTACTTCTATTGAGCATACCATGCTAAGTTATCTTCAAGGCTCCACTAAGCACTTCTTTGGCTTCTTGGCTGGTAGGTACTCAACCAGAAGCCTGCTGTGGGCCGCTCTGTAGAATGTTGTCCCAGCCGGGCCCCCAGCCACTCACTGGCACTCCTGTGATCGACCGCTCTCTTCCAGTCACAATCTGAGACTGCCAGACTGAGACTCCCCATATCTCACAGACTGAGACTCCCCATTTCTCACATGGGCATCTGCATATATCATTTCATAACACCCACACATTTCCATTCAATCATGTGACTGCTTCCACTTATTTTCACTGGCGTGTCCTGTGCAGAGAATCTCTGATTGACGGCTCGGTCAAGGATCAATATGCAACAAAACATCTTTGGATTTGAATTGGTTTTGTTAGAAGTTAAGCATCAGGGATTTTATTCAAGCGAAGCAACAAACTTAAGTGAATTTTGAATAAAAATGTAAGAAGTATCATTGATTTCATCTCTAAGAATTGAACATGTATATTTAATCTGATGATTAATTTTAAGGAACTTTAAAGATAAAAATATATTTCTATCTAGGTAATTGTAGTAAAATGCTGGAGTATTAATAGAAATATTTCTAAGAAGTACATTTACCTTCAATTCATATCTATCCAACTCAATACCACATTGTTCATATTTATTATTGGTATACACTTTGAACAATGTACTTTATATTTATGAAATTAATGTTTTTAGAATGATTTGTTCATTCCTCTCTATCTCTCTCTCTCTCTCTATATATATATATATATACATACATACATACATACACAGGAATAAACAAATCATTCTAAAAGCATTATTATATACTTCAGAACAGTGTACTTTATGTTTATCAAAATAATGTTTTCAAAATGATTTATTTGTATACCTTGAATATACATGCTTAAATCGGCGCCAGTAGGTGTTGTCAGTGATGTTTAATCTTCTGGGTCATTGGGGAGTTTTAGGTCTTGCAACATCATACTCCCCTCACCAGAATGACCCCCTCAGAGATGATCAAATTCTGAGTCACCTACCCTATAAGATGCTGAAACAAACTTATGGCTTGGATGGCTCGAAATAAATAATCCCTCAGACCAGGCCGAGCATTCTTTATTTACTTGATATATGTATGATTTATATGTATAGTGTAATTAACAAATTATTCTAGAAACATTATTTTCATAAATCAGTGCTCAATTCTAACCAGTAGAGCAAGATAAAATCTAAAATGAATGACAGTTTCCTCCCTGCCTTATGGCAATCTCATAACTAATAGTTTCATGTACTTAAAAAAACGATAATCATCAGATGAGACTTGTTCACATCTCATCTGATGATTGAAGTTTTAGAAAAAATCATGAAACTGGTAGTAATGAGACTGTCATAAAGGGGGCATTTTTGGTTATATATATATATATATATATATATATATATATATATATATATATATATATATATATTAAAAACAGGAAATTTAGAAATAGTATATTATTTCTTGCTTTTTTAAACAAAAATATATATTTTGCTCTGCAAATATATTTTGTACTAAATAGCCATGCTTTGAGCACTCATTCTTTGAATATTCATAGTCTTTATTTACTTGGTATATATATATATATATATATATATATATATATATATATATATATCTTTCGGACAGAAAAAAAACAACTCACAGATATACTAATGTTAATTGATATGTAAGGTCTTCTATTGCTAATAATGGAGAGAGAAATATCTTTGAACATATATTCAATAGTATATAAAGCCCTTTTCAAATAGGCTCAGTGCTAGTTTTCTGTATGACAGTATTGAGTAACAGCATTCATTTTTTATCAGTATTCCATCCAAGTTACATATGAAGTAGCGATCATTGATAGAACTTTTCGCAATACAAGTTTATGTGCCAAGTGAAATTGCCAGATACATGAAAGTTATTTATGTTAATCAATGTGGAGATGTAAAACCTGCATTTCAATCAAGAAATGTGGTAAATGATAAACCTGAAATTCATAATTGTGGTATCATCAGATTTTTAGGTTAGGGTGGTGGTGTTTTATGGCATATCAACTCTTGATGTTTATTTAATGCCAAATGTATGGTTTGATGGTTGCTTGCTTGGGTTTTATTGCATATCAACCTTTGAAAGTTCCAATTTTCAAAAGTTATTTAAAGCCAAATCCCATTTATATATATATATATATATATATATATATATATATATATATATATATATATATATATATATATCATCATCATCATGTTGTGCTGCAGGCACGTATATCCCTGACCCTCTCTACCCACTTCTCCCTATCGTTTATCACCTCTGGCAGGTCTTCAGGGCTACATCCCATATCCTCACATAGCTGCTGTATGTATGTTCGAGCTGGTTGTCCTGGTTTTGCCTGGCCATATGCAGGGATCCATAGGAGTACATCACTAATGAGCTCGTCCTTGCTTCTCCAGCAGTGTCCTGCACGTCTGGTTTGTCTGACTTGGATAGTTTTCATGATGGGAGGCTGGTGTCCGTATAGTTGGTGCCTTGTGGGGTGTTACAGCCAAGACTTATTAAATATATACACTACCAATCAAAAGTATTTGGCCATCCTCAAAAATTTTATTTCTCATCCTAAAAGTGTTATTTTTTTATGAAACAAGTTCAATGGTTTTATTTATCATATAAATACAAGTGTTCCTGAGACATATTAAATTAAACAAAAAAAAATTAAAAAAAACTTCTTAAACTTTTGATTCATCAAAATGACCCCCTTTGGCCACTATCACTGCTTCACAGATTCTCAGCATTTTTTCCACCAAAGACTGAAGGTAGACTGAAGATAGTTCTGCCCAGCTTTTCTGCTAGAGGTGCCAGGGGTGAGCTTCACTTGTAGTTTGTTTAGCTCTGACTTTTCATCCCACATATGTTCAGTGGGATTTAAGTTCACTGATTGCACTGATCAAGACATCAGCTGAAGGACATGCTGTTCCTCTTTGCTTTTAATGTACATCTGGCAGAGTTTACTAGTATACTTTAGGTCATTATATTGCATGAATAGAAATATTTGAGCCACAAGCCACATTCAAGATGGGATCTTGTGATGCTGCAGTATGCTGTGATAGTCGATCTGATTCAATTTGCCTTCACCCTGGGCAAATCCCAACTTTGCAAATGGCAAAAGCCCCCTCCCCCACAATAACAAAGCCTTCTACTCAAGGCTTTACGGTTTGTGCAGTACAGCTCTTTCACCAACTCTTTGATGCACATAGAGCCTCCTATTTGACTGAAAGATTTGAAACTGATTTGTCAGTCCAAGGGACTTTATTTCACTACTCTATTGTCCAGTTTTTGTATACCTTGGCCGACTGGAGCCTTTTGACATTGTTTCACTTCCTCAACAGTAGTTCCTTGACAGTAATTCTGCCAAATGGGCCAGTTTCACTGAGTCTTCTTTTCACAGTTGATGTTGACACATTTCTTTCATGACATTGGTTCAGTTGCGCAGTGATGTTTGGAGCAGTCAACCTTCAGTCATGCAAGCTGGTGACTAATGAAATTGTCTTCTAAATAGGTAAAACAGGTTGTATCAATCTAGCAGTAATTCAACACAATATAGTCTAATGTGAGTTCAAGTGGTGGTATAATGTAACTTTTGGAAAACAATTTATTCCTGCATAGTTCTAAAGAAGAAAAACATCTTCACATTAATTTTTCCAAAAGATATCTGGTTATAGTAAGGTGAAAGTTACCGAGGAAGACTTGTATTTACTATAATATATAAAAACATTGTGGTATTTAACTTGTTTCATTAAAAATAACACTTTTTGGATGAAAAATAAAAATTTTTGAGAGTGGCCAAATACTTTTGACTTGTAGTGTATGATTTTTAAACAAGTAGTTTGTAGATAACATTTTTTGAATGAGCCTGAACTCATTTTTTTGTATACAGTTAAATTATTTCATGTATTGCTGTGTAACAGTAACAACTCAGGTTAACATCAGTCATTTCTTTGCATATAATTGAATTCTCAAACTGTTCTATTTGGCTTTAGATAGGACTATCCTGTATTACGCCTTTGGGTCTGAGTGGATCTGAGAGAAATGTCAATAAATGGGTACTCTACCTTCCCCGAAGCTTCAGGATTGGAGCCTCACCATAAGATGCAGTTTCATATGATACAGGATACTCATTGGGTAGAGGTCTTACTCCTCTGCAGAGATGCAGTCGACATATCTTACAGCCCCAGCCAACAGACTTTTAGTTGTTCACAAAATTGAAAGAGATCTTGAGAGATTAACATGTTTCATCGGATGCCTAAATTGAAGTTGATTTGCACAACTGGATTAAAAGTAAACTGGAAACTTTCTTCATAGATGGAATTAAAAAAAAAAAAAAAGAGGGGGGGTCCTTGTAGTGTAATGGTTAAAGCGATGGACTGCGGAATCGTAGTACGCGAGTTCGTACTCCAGTCGCGCTATTAAGTTCACTTTCAGGCAAATACCCTTGGGAAAGGTATGAACCCCCTTATTCTCCCAGCTATGGGTTAAATAGTACCACTACTGTTCTTCCTAGAGAATAGCTTTGGCATTAAATAACCTACAAAGGTTGATATGCCATTAAACAAAGAAACCAAACCAAACCAAAAAAAAAAGGAGAGAAAATATTTAACTGAAAATAAATTATAGGGACTGATATATTTGAATAGAATTTCATAACCAAATTTACCAGTTTCATTAGTCTATTTGGTCAAAAATAGTTTTTTTCTGATGGGGTCTATATCAACCCCTAGGGAAACTTTGAATGATCAGGGGATGGTGGCTAAAACCATTTCATAAAGGTTGTATATCATTCCAAAAAAGTATAGAAAAAGGAAGAACCAAACTATAATGTCAAATTTGATTAAGTTGAGGTGGACTGTGTGCACATGTAACTTGTGTGTGCACTTTTTTGGCTGTGCGAGGTGGGCAGCAAATAGTGACTGGAGCAAATTCAAAAAACCTTGTATTATGTTTAGAAGGATAATTAACTTCTAACTTACAGTAGTTGAATATATCCATATTTACCAACCCCTCCGCTCAGGCAGGATATGACACAAGGTCAATTTTTAAGTGGAGTTTAACAGGTTTGAATTCAGAGTTTTCATTCTCCTTAGTTGCCTTACCAAGGCTAAAGAACCCAGTCCGTCCTACTATTTTACCCATAGCTGTAGGGAGAATGATTGGATTCATACCTTTCCCAAGGGTATTAGTGCTATGAGAAATGCAATCAGCCTAGTCCAGGATTTGAACTCGTATCGCTATGTCCATTTCCTACGATGATAACCATTACACCATGTGCACCTCCAAAAAAAGCAGTTGAATATATCAATACAAGATTAAGGAAAAGTTTAGCAGCAACCTTTATCTTTAAAAAAGAATGTTGATTTGACTCTATGCACAAATAAGGATGCTATAAAAGTGCTTCTACATTGAGCCTATATTAACCCTAAGAGTGGGATAGGGGCTATAAAGGGCAATGACTAACATAAGAGTATAATTTGCGGGGGGGTGTTGAAAGCATCTAAGAGTTTTGATTGGCCCTTTGCACCCAAAGCTTGGGAAAAACAGGTCTTAAACTTGGTTTGTAATATAGGAAATCTTATTTATCTACTGATCTTAGTAATTATTTCTTGGAAATAACATTTAGGTCTTCTATGTGCCATGTCTCTTCTGGATATTGGTGATTGTAGCTCTTCACAGCTTTCATTATCAGTAAACTGTGTACTACAATGATTAATCTTGGGTAAGATAGTGACTTGACTTTCAATTGCCAAGATCTTGGATAATCACTTCAAATTTCATGGAAAATATTTTCATTCTGGAATTGGTTAATAAAAAGCAACTTTCAAAAATCGTTTTTTATTTGGTGGGGGGCATTATTTTTGTTACTGATCAACCTTTAACATAGCTGCTGGTTAATTATGCAATAAAAAACACAAAAATCTGATTCAGCTAAATTTAATCTGAATCTGTCATCTGTGCTGAAGAAAGTCTTTTTGAAAGCCTTTTACTTATAATATCTAAAAATAAAATTTAACTCAAATATAAATGCAATGTAAGCTTTTTATGTTTTTGTTTTTTTTATATTTTTTGTTATAGTTGTGAATAAAATAATAAAATTTTAAATGATAAACAAATTTATCTCTCTTTTGTATTATTTGAGGAATCTTCTTTTTATATTGAATAAAATGAGTTAACTTTATGGAAAATTTGTACAATAGGTTAATTATAAGAAAAAAATGCTCAAGGTATACACAGGGTGTTTAAAAAGAATGTTACTGTCTTTCTGACTTGTATTGAAACTATTTTAAATCTAAAAATATGTGATAAAACATATATATGCATCTGTGTGAATTTTTGAGTTGACGGTTAATGTGTAATATTTTGTGTATGATTTTTCAGGCTGTTGTCCTCATCTTTATTGTGGTTTGTTGAAACACAACATTTTGGCCGCTGTATCTTCTGGCCTTCTTCAGGCATCCTTTGTTTATCTGGGCATAAAAAATGGTTCAACCTGGGGAAATTATTTTATGTTTTGAATTCATCTCATGATGCTTCTCGTAAAACTTTTTGTGATGATTCTCGGATTGATAGCATGAAAAACAATGACATCATTATTTGAATAAGATCTTCATAATTCTTGAATGCCTTGTTTGATCAAAAAGCTTTAAAAATGATTTCGCCAGGTTGAATCATTTCTATGCCCAGATAAACAAGGGACACCTGAGGAAGGCTGGAGGATACAGCAACCAAAACATTGTGTTTCAAATAACAATACTAAAGATGAGGACAACAGTCTGAAAAATCACACACAAAATATTATACATGTACATCTCTCTCTCTCTCTCTCTCTCTCTCTCTATATATATATATATATATATATATATATATATATATATATACGTATACACTATAAAATAAAGTGGGTTTAAAACTCATGGACTATAAATGTATCAATACATGCTCATCTGAAGATTAACTATATAATGCTCAGGGTTATGAGTTTTTCCCATTTTATTTTATACTTGAAATATTATGATATTGCTCAGCATTTTTGTCCATCGGGCACTGTGTTTTACTGTTTTCAAATGATTTTTGCAATGAATTTTAATCATAATTTCACTGCAACACACACACACACACAACACACACACACACACAATTATATTTGGTAAACTCACTGTAAGATAAAAACAATCATAAAATCAACAAACTTATAACAATGCTCAATATGTTGAATATGTTGAATATATATATATATTTATATATATATATATATATATATATATATATATATATATATACACAAGGTGCATACGATAAGTTTTCCGACTTTTTTCATATGGGCATTTAAAATAGTCCTAGACTCTTGAAAATTCAGTATGTTATTGCTATACATCTTATGAGATGACTGACCAATTTTTATGATTTCAGGTTCAAATGAACACCTACAGCAAGAATTGGAATACACCCTACTAAAGCCTGATTGTCACAGCTGGTGAATTTCAAAACTGCAATTTGGATATGAAGACATTTTCGAAGAACGATATGCAATAAAATTCTGTTTTAAACTTGGAAAAAATGCCACAGAAATGTATGGAATGCTTCAGACTGCTTTTGGAGCATCTTGCATGAATTGAGATCAGTTTTTGAGTGGCATAAGAGATTCAAGGAAGGCTGTGAGTCTGAGGGATGATGAGAGGTGTGGGAGGAGTAAGGAAATCAGTACACCAGAGTTGATTGGCCAAAGGGTTAGAGTTAGAGTTACTATGTTGAGGTTTTAAGGGAGTTCAGGAAGAGATTCCTAGGGAAGAGGCCCGCACTCTTCAAATCGAGTCAGTGGCATTTCCACCAGGACAATGCACCAGTCCACACCTCCATCCTTGTCACAGACTATTTGAGCAAGATGGGCATCAAGACAGTTCCTCAGCCTCCCTATAGTCCAGACCTTGCTCCCTGTGACTTTTGGTTATTCCCTAAGCTCAGAGGCTGCCATTATGAGACAATAGAGGAGATGAAAGAGGCTGTGACGAAGGTCATTGACATGCTCACACAAGAGGTCTTCCATGGGGCCATCCAGAAGTTGTTGGAATGGTACAACAAGTGCATTGCAGCCGGACGAGATTACTTCAAAGAGACTAATGGTTATCGTGGTGTAATGGTCATCGTCGCAGGAAATGGACACGGCGACACGAGTTTAAATCCTGGACAAGACTGATTGCATTTCACATAGCACTAATACCCTTGGGAAAGGTATGATCCAATTATTCTCCCTCCAGCTATGGGTTAATAGTAGGGCAGACTAGTTTCTTCAGCCTTGGTGAGGCAACTAGTCTAGGAGAAGGAAAACTCTGAATTCAAACCTGTTAAACTCTGCATAAAAAATTGACCTTGTGTCATATCCTGCCTGAGTAGATGGGTTGGGTAAATATGATAAATAAAAGTGCCCATACAAAAAAAGTCTGGAAACTTATCCTATGCACCTCATATATATATATATATATATATATATATATATATATATATATATATATATATATATATATATGAAAGTTTAAAATATAATAAAAGTGCAGAGCAAATATACAATAATAAGATATTTGAAAATATTAAAAAAACTTAAAACGTATATATATATATATATATATATATATATATATATATATATAGATTGTTGTATGTTCATAAACATCTTTTAGCTGTCAATAACTTTTATAAAGATAGTAATTGGGAAAATGATGAAACCACTAGAAATCATGAAACAAGAAAATCAGTAATGGATAGTGAAAATATATTTTGGAACAGAAATATATGATGTCAACTGATTCTTGAAACCTACCTAACAATTATTTTTAGATAATAATAGTACTAAACAAAAAATAGATAACTACCTAGAACTTATGTGAAAACTGTGAGCATTTAAAAAAATGGCAGTGATCTTATGTGTCACTGGCACTGAGGAGTATTGCATATTCTACATCAAATCTTTACAATTTAGACAACCACACTTTTAGATTAGTTAGAATACTGAGGTAGATTTTTAACAAAATGAAATGAGACATCAAGTATGACTGACAAAAATCCTATTCATTCATGATATATGTTTATAGTTTGCCCAACCCCTCTAGCACAAGAAGGATGTGATAAGGTCTATAGTGAAGCTGAGTACTGCTGATTTTAATTCAGTTTTCCATCTCTTTGACTGGTTGCCTTACCAAGGATAGAGAACCATACCATATCAAAAGGTGCATGTAAGAAAATTATTTAAGGGGCATATTACTTTGAAATAATAGGACTAATGAATATACATGTGCGTGTATATATATATATATATGTACATTCAAAATTATATAGTATTAGTTTTTTTTTATTTCTCCGGTAACTCCCTTCACATTCAGTTTTAGTGGTTGTAGTGACTGTCTGTAAGAAAGAGGATGTAGTTGGACAAAAATGTAGGAATGTTGTAAGATTAAGACAGGGAAATAAAAGTGGCACTTGACACTTTCTGTGATGATCAAAAAATAGGGTAAGTGAGGAGAAATATGTATATAGAAAAAAAATCTATACGAAAAGCTGAAGACATGAGCAGAATCTCATTTTAAAGAAATCCTTTCTCAGAGTAAGTTCATAAAAAAGCCAAGGTGGCTATAATGGATACATATGCTTCAAAAATCCAAATTTTTTTCAATACAATCATCTTACATATATATATATATATATATGTATATACATCTGGAAAAACTAGAAATAAATCTAGCAATATGAAAATGTAGAAAGATGAAAAAACACAAGGTCTTCAAAGGATGATTTTATTTATTGAATTATTTGCCATTGCTAGATATTTCAGATTTTAGGTTTTCTTCAGTGTGTGTGATTGATTAAATGAAATGAAAAAGAAGAGAAAGTTTTAAATTTTTCTATGTACTTTGGTAATGTGCTGCTTCAAATTTATGTGATGTAATAAGCATTTCAAAATTTATCTTTAAAAAATCCATCTATCTATTTATTCATCTATGTCAGTGTTTATTTTATTGAATTCATATCTACCTATTATAAATGTAAATAAATATAACTAATTGGTCTTTATCAGTTTTAACCTTCTTCTTTCTATCTCTATCGATATAAGTATACAAAAACACTAAAGTTAACTTATTTCAAATAAGAAATTTTGAAACTTTTCAGCACCAATCTGACCTATATATATATATATATATATATATATATATATATATATATATATTTACTAATCTAATATCTACCAGTATTCACGGTACCAGAAAAAAACCAAAAAACCCCTGGCCAGGAACAAGAGATAAAAATATCTCGAATCACGGTCCAGAGGAAAAAGAAAAAAGTTTTTTGGGTTAAAAAAGAAAGAAAAGACCAACCTCATCCGACTCCTTGAAAAAAATCAAGGGGTACTTAGTCAGTGGTCAAAAGAAAACCAAAAAACCCTCCGCGAATGCTGCAATGCTACAATTACTAAAGTGCTCAACATAAAACAATGGAGCCAATTATAGAATTAACTTAAATCGCTAGTCGAAAATCTTCTACTAAAGTTTCACCTTAACGGATCATCAGGAAGCTTCCTGATGATCCGTTAAGGTGAAACTTTAGTAGAAGATTTTCGACTAGCGATTTAAATTAATTCTATATATATATATATATATATATATATATATAAAGATTTATTTTAGTATGTGTAAGATTTATATCATTAAGGGTTTTCAGACTATTGCCTTCATCTTTATCGTTATTTCCACAATGTTTCAGCCGATATGTCCTCTGGCCTTCTTCAGATGTTTGTCGATCTTGGGAATCTTCACAGAACCTCAAACTATGTCCTTTATTAAATCCACAGGGGTCACCTGATCTGATTCCATAAGCCATAACTTGTCTTGTTACTCACCTGCAGTCAGGATTGAACCTGTAACCTCCAGATGATGTAAGATTTACTTAAGTTTCTATATGTTAGCATTTGTTGGGAGCTTTTATTAAGTAGGGATGCTATTTTCAAGTTAGCTCATTTTTCCTAACTACTAGTGACTCCCATAGAACTCTCTATTTGGTTCTTATTTGGTTGGTATACACTCTGTTGCTGCTATCATGTGGGTAGTGATGAAGTTTTCATATTTGTCATTTGGAGTATGTGTTTCAGATATTTCTTGAAGAGTATTGAATTTGTTTATTTCAGTTACTTAATATTTATTCCTACGAAAAGATCAAAGAAGCCATACATGCCAAGAACAAGTCTTACATAGAGTGGCTGAATGACCCGTCCTTCGTCTCTAAGCGCGAGAAGTTTAAGGCCCTCCAGGCCAAAGTCCAGACTAATCTCCAAGCAATGCAGGACCAGTGGTGGTGGGACAAAGAAGCTGAAGTCCAACACTATGCTGACACTCACAACGCTAAAAAAATTTTCAACTCACTGAAAACCGTTTTTGGCCCCTCTGCCTCTGGCAGCACCCCATAACTGTCGTCAGATGGGAAGAGGCTCATCAAGGACCAGGAGGATCTCAGCAAGTGCTGGCAGGAGCACTTCCGCATTCTGCTGAATTGGCCCTCGTCAGTTGACTCAAGCACCCTGAATCAGATCCTCCAACAGCCCGTAAGAGTTTCGCTTGCAAAACCCCCTACCATCGAGGAGATCAAGAAGGCAATCCACCAGACAATCTCCGGCAGAGCATCAGGAAAGGATGGCATCCCTGCTGAGTTCTACAAGGCAGCGAGCCACGATGCCCTTGGGGCCTTCCACGATGTCCTGCTCACCACCTGGGAGGAGGAGATGATGCCAGATGACTTCTGCGATGCCCCGATGATCTCTTTCTATAAGAATAAGGGAAGTAAGTCGGACTGCGGGAACTACAGGAGCATTTCCCTCCTCTCAGTTGCAGGAAAGATTTTTGTGCAGGTCATCCTTAACAGACTCATCACAGTCTCCAAACAGACCTTCCCTGAGGCACAGTGCAGCTTCAGGCCTGGAAGAAGCACTGTAGACATGATATTTGCTGTGAGACAACTTCAAGAGAAGTGCATTGAGCAGAACAAGCCCCTCTACTCAGTATTCATTGACTTGACTAAAGCTTTTGACACTGTCAACAGGGAGGCACTTTGGTCAGTCCTTGAGCACATCGGGTGTCCTCCAAAGTTGGTGTTGATGATCAGGCTCTTCCATAACGGCATGACTGGCCAGGTCTTCTTCAATGGCAATGTGACAGATGCTTTCATGATCAGCAATGGCATGAAGCAGGGCTGCGTACTAGGCCCGGTCCTCTGCAACGTCTTTTTCACCTGTATGCTCTCCCATGCTGTCTAAGATCTGGGGGTTCTACATTTGTAACCGCTTGGACAGCTCCCTCTTCAACCTGCATTGACTCACAGAAAAGACGAGGAGCCTGCAAACTCTCCTCCAAGAGGTTCTCTTTGCCGATGACTACACACTAGTGACCCATGCAGAACAAGACCTGCAGCGGATGCTGGACCACTTCTCCGAGGCATCCAAGCTCTTTGGCCTGATAATCAGTCTCGGAAAGACGGTGGTGCTCCACCAACCTACACCATACTCCCATCCCCTTCCCCCCACCATCACCATTGACGACACACCACTTGCCAACGTTGAACATTTCAAATATCTGGGGAGCACCGTATCCTGTGATGGCTTCTTGGACAGAGAAATTGACAATAGAATCAGCAAGGCAAGTCAAGCGCTGGGCAGTCTCTTCAATCGAGTGCTCAGCAAACACAACATCTCCCTATCTACGAAATTGAAGATCTACAATGGTGTGGTTCTTCCCTCCCTCCTCTATGGTTGTGAGACAGGGACACTGTATCACAGGCATATGAAGAAACTGGAGCTCTTCCACATGTGAGCTCTCCACTCCATCCTGGGAATCAGGTGGCAGGAAAACTTCACCAATCTGGAGGTCCTTGATCAAGCTAAGTCCACCAGTATAGAGGCCACCAACATCAAGGCCCAACTTTGATGGGTTGGACACATGATTCAAATGGAGGAATGTTAGATGCTGAGACGCCTGATGTACAGGGAGCTCCAGGCCAGCAAAAGAAACCAAGGTTGACCAAAACTGCGGTATAAAGACACGGTCAAAGCCAATCTCCAGTGGTGCCACATCAATCTGAGAGACCAGGAGGGATATGCCATGGACTGACCAAAATGGCGAGGTTTGGTTCACAAAGCTGCTGCCAACTTCGAAGAGCCTCAATGCCAGAAACTCACTGCTGGCTGCCAGAGAGAGACACTGCAGAGCTGCCTCAGCAGTGATCACAGCAACTGACTTGCAGTGCCCCCACTGTTCAAGACTATGTGCCTCTGGGCTGGGGCTGCAGAGCCACCTCCATGTTCATAGATGAGGTGCAGAATGCAGTCATCATCGGATCCGATGGGCAGCCACCAATTCCTATTATCTCTGTTAGTAAGTGAGGAACAGTCATAACATTTTTTTTTATTCTTTGTTTCTTATTTTTGCATAGACTCAAGCATATCTTTGCTGTCAGGATTCTGTGATTGGAAGATACTCCTTCAAAAGAGGAGTATGCCTCATAGTTTACAGCACTATTTCTCCCCATCTTATTTATGAATATATAATCAGGCTGAGTTTTTGAATTATTTCATTAGATGTTGGTCCATAGTTTTCCTTTCCCTTTTTTGGAATTCAGTATTAAGATATCTTAGCTTGTTCTCAAGTGAAAAATCTGCCAGACATTTTCTTATTTCTGTTTGACAAGTTGTATGAACAGAATTTGTTATTTTTTGTTTTTGTCCATTTGAGCATCCCTGTCTCCACCAATTATTAGAAAGTTATGTTTGGGAATGTGTCAAACAAGAGAAGATAGCTCGTAGAATCTGATGATGACCGTTTCCTTACTTGCATTGGTCAGACTGTAGAAAGAGATGATTATTGTGTAGAGGATGCCTTTAAATGAAACCTTCATCATTCTCATTTAGATTTTCTCAATGCTATTTTGTGATTTTAAGGGAATGAGGACTGGGAAGTATTCCTACACCTCCTATGATAGCAGTAATGGAGTTTTTCTATGCAGATACTGAGACAAATGTCCATTCTAACTAGCATCATGATATTTTATTTCTTATTCACTAAGGTAGTATCTATGTTCTGGTATTCACTATGGTAGTATCTATATTCTTGTTTGCATATAATGTCTATATTATACTAGGCTGCTGATGTGGTCACCTCAGATTACTGTTTTATTGTATTTCAAGTTCAAACATAAAATGTCTATATTATCAATAATTTTGCATCTAAGTAATTTTGGATTGTGTTTGGGCTCTGTTTTGTTTTTAACACTGGGACCAGAGCTCCAACTTCAGCAGAATTCACTTCTAACCCTGTATGAAGAGTGATGTGGTTTGAACATACAATTTGAATTGGAGTCACGGTAATCTTTTGTTGGCTGTTTTTTCCTTACAGATGAGTAGAAGTAGTTTCCTATTTGATCCTGGTTGTTAACCAATGAGGTTTCTCCACCTAGCATCAGGTGAGGCTTGCCACTGCTCCAACATTGAATTTATCTGCCTTATTTCACATCCATCATGCTGCTGCCCATGGCTTTTGTTGATATATGCTTGTATACTTTGTTTTTTTTTCTGCATGGAGGGAAAGTTATTGGATTTTTTGTTTGCTTTTTTTCCTAGCTTCGCAGGTTCATATGCTGGACTTTATAATTTATTCTTTTAAGTAAATGTTGTAATGGGAAATAGGATTAATAAGTTTATGAATGAGTGTAAATCCAACTACCCTTTTTTGTTTTATTCAAGTTTTGTGGATTGATTTTATTATTTACGTTAACAATGAACTTCAATTTTGTTACTGCCTTTATATATATATATATATATATATATATTTACTTATACCTTCAAAATATCTAGTTTTACTTAGTTTTTACTTAGTCTAGTTCAAAATGTCCTTTTTTTTATTTTAAGCAAAGATTATGGGGTTTAATCTTATCAATCTTTAAACATTTTTCTCACTAGTCTCTTTTGCGTTTTAATTCCAGCACCATCAATTCAGAATACAAACAGCTGACACTTTAAATATGCATTTTTCTTGTTTCTTAATAGATTTTATTCATTTATATTTAGGGATATCATATTTACTGGGCCACTGGCCTAATGAGTAGAGTGTTCGCCAATGGTCCGGGAGATCAGGGTTCACACCCCGGTTGAGTCATACCAAAGACTCGAAAAATAGTACTTGATGCTGCCTTGCTTAACACTCAGCATTATAAAGTAAGGATCAAGGGTAAAGTGGAGTAATCCAGAGAATGGAGTAGTGCCTCCTGTACACCTTGGTTTGGTAGCTATTGAAAAGGGAACCTTTGGGTCACTCTCAATTATGGTCGCCAACTTTACTTACTTATATTTAGGGGTGGGCTAATTATGTTAGCATAAAAGTTTGATTACATGGTGTCTGACTATCCATCACGTCATTGAAGGAGTATGTGCAAAAAATCTTAAGGCAACACTATTGTTTGTAGATTTCTCTAAGAATGCTACATGTTATTTTGAATAAATCCTGGAAGCAAAACTTCATAAAACAGCAGCTATATGTCTACTTATCTCCCATCTTAAAACCCATTCAAGTAAGACGGACAAAACATGTAGGACACTGCTGGAGAAGCTAGGATGATTTCAAAAGTGACCTTTTTCTATGGACCCTGACTCATTGATGACAATGTTGGCCAACCGGCAAGAACTTATTTACATCAGCTTTGTGTAGACACTAGATGCAGTTTGGAGGACCTGCTGGGGATGATGAAAGATTGAGGCAGATGGAGACAGAGAGTCAGGGAAATCTGTGCTGACTTGATGATAATGATAAAGATTCACTTAAGTATATATATATATATATATATATATATCTTTAAGAAAAAAAACCAAAGACCGGTTAATTCAGGATTATAAATTTATTTCCACCCTGTATTTTCAGTTTCTGGTGTGAACCAAAAACATGAAGAAAAAATTTATACAGGACTTCTTCAGATCCAATGAATAATTAATTAAAACAGAATAGACACGTGGGGTGGAGGGGGACAAGATTAAGGAGTTACCTCCTCGTTTTATTGAATTTCCGTTTTATTTTAATTTTTCAAATTTCTTCTGTCAGTTATAATTACGGTAATTTAACTTTTTTATTTATTTGTTTAGTTTATTTTCTTTTCATGTTAAGTTTGATAATTAACTTTTAAGAGAAATATTAATGCTTATATTAATTTCGATACCATTTAATTAGCTACCTATTTTTTTAGTGTATATGTTGGATACGTTTTTTTTCCTGGTTTCACTATTTATTTATTATTTAGTTATTTTCATATGCAAAAATGAAAATAACACTGACATCTAACTTTATCAGATGTATTTACCAAAATTACTTTAAAATATCTTGAAATGCTATTGATTAAATCTATTCAAAGAAATCTTTGGCTTCAACTACTGCCTTCAGACAACATTGGAATCTCTTACAAGCCTTTCAGATGGTCTTCTTGTTTTATTTGGTAAATGCTGCCCTTAACCTTGTTTTCAGTTCATCTCTGGTGTGGTACAGAGTTTTGTTGGTTTTTAAATCAACCACATCCCACTATAATAGGCACGAGGTAGAGAGAGAGAGAGAGAGTGTAGGAGAAGAGGAGAGATGGGATGTTTTGGGGTGGTCAGTAGGTACACCCTTTCTTTTTCTGTTCACTCCTTTTTCCTTTCCTTTCTTTATATGTGGGTTAAGGCAATGGCTGATTAAAGCAGCAGCAGTCACACTAAGGAACAAGAGGCCACTAGGCATCCATGATATAGAGGCTGAGCCCCCAAAGAAGACCAGATGATGCCTGAGAGAAAAAGGCGTAAAACAAAATATCAACAGTTGGAGATCATAATGGTGAAGCAAACAGGAAATATCCACCATCTAAATGGATAACACCCAAATTATTGCTGGGTGACCAAAATGGTAACCTGACCATTGAAGAGACTATGATATATGAAGGATTCGATATTCAGAAGGCATGGCACTGCTGAATATAACAAGATAAGTGGAATTTGAATTCTATCAGACTTAGATACTCATTGTCATGCCTATCCTTAATGTTGCATACACTACACGTAAACCCCTATACAAAACTTTTCCTTTTTTTCTTTCACATTATCAATTGTCGTTTTTTATCATTAAATTTTTGGTTATTGTAGTCTTGTGTTTTTTTATCTTTCTTTCCCCCAATTACTGCCTTCACTGTGTTCTTGTGTTCCCATCTGTGAGATACCTTTCATATATGAACCCTGAGGATCATATCCTGTTGCAAGAAAATCTCAATCTCCGGGTAAATATAAATTTTATTTGTATCAGAGATCATAGACTGTTACACCACACATAATAGTCAAGGGGATTGCAATCTCAGGAGTTAGGCAGCCAGATGCTTGCAGGCATTATCTGACAGTCAACACTAGTTTCTCCTACTAGTATGTTATTGCACAGACTAATGTTGCCAGATGTAGGATCTTTCAGCGGTCACTCTCTTGATCCAAGGTAATACTATCTCCTCGAGTCACTTGATGTAGACCTCCATGTTAAGTCTGAGGCCATGTGGGATGATGAATGAAAGCATAATGTCACCATGGTTTGTGACCACCATGTGGATTGGGTGTCTGCTTTTCATTAATAGGAATATGAATCTGTTCTCAGATTGACACCTAAATTCTCTGTAATCTTTGTATTGGAGCTTTTGGTAAAAATGTCAAGCAGTGCAGTATGCCATTTCCAAATTTCTGTTGGAATGAATTGTTTCTTGTTTGCTACAGAGTAGATAGAACCCGAAACACATATAGTGTACATGCAAAATTAATGATTTAGAATGACAACAATAACCCTTCACACCCTATATATATTATTCAATTAAGTATGCATGCATACATAATTTTTACTAAAGTATATACACAATATATATATATATATATATATATAGACAAAAATATAAGACTATGCCCAAAAATGAAGAAAAAGATATTGTTTACGATTTTTAAATGATGAAAATCAGATATATAAAAGATAAGGTTAAGATACTTTTAAATTTAAAATAAGAAGGAATTTTAATTCATTTTTTATATGTATGCTTGCATTTATGCTAAATTTTAAAATTATTTTTTACATAAATATAAGACCACCAATAAAAACTAAAGTAAAAAGGACTTAATTTAATTTTAATATTTATTATATAGCCTATGTAATATAAAAGCTATTAAAACTGTAATACTTAAAATTCTAAAAACATAAATGGCTAAAGGAACTAAATTATCTGAATTTTAGAAAGGTGATATTACAGCTCTGAAAAGAGTTGGAAAATCTCAGAGTGAAATTTCAATGGCTTTAGGACGCAGTAAAACTATTATCTGCAATAAGTATGGAACAAGAAAACCAACTGGCAGGCCAGGAAAATTATCACCATAATTTAAGAGAAGAATTGTTTGCGAAGTAAAAAAGAAAAGTTCATCAACATCAAAAATATTGAAATCTCTTGTGGATGCTTCTTGCTTCTTTAATTAGAAGGCATTTAAAGGACGAAAAAATTAAGCATAAGAAAAGAATTCAGAAGCACAACGAAAAACAACTGGAATATGAGTGCTAAAGAATGACAAAAAGTTGTTTTTGTGGACGAAAAGGAATTCAATTTAGGCAGTCCAGATGGCTTTCAGAACTACTGGCATGCAAAAATTTTTCCAGAAAAGAAATACTCAACAAAGAATAGTGGAGGAGTATCTTATGATATGATGGTGGGGGCAATCTCATCTTCAGGAAAACTTCAACTACAATTTGTCAGTGGTTGACAAAAAGTTGCAGATTATGTGAAGATTCTAAAGGGTGTCATCTATGTGGAGAAGAATGGATTTTTCAGCAAGGTAATGCTGCTATCCACAATGCATCATTAACAAAGAAGTACTTGCGTGAACAAAAAATTAGACTTCTTGTCCACCTAGCATGTACTCCAGATTTCAATCCCATAGAAATTTTGTGGGGATTGATTGTTGCAAAAGTTTATGAAGAAGGTCGACAGTACTCAGCAATTTCTGAACTCAAAAACACTATCTTAGACACATGGGAAAAATACCTTTGGTTCAACTTCAGAAACTTGTTGATAGTATACCTGGTCAAATTTTAGAGGTTATCAAAGCTAACGGGGGATCTACAAAATATTAAATAAAAAATTTGTCTTTGTATTCAATAGTTCTGCTTATTGGTTTATATTTATATCAAAACAAAAGTTTAAAATTAAGCATACATGCTAATATACATATAAAAAATGAATTGAAATTTCTTCATATTTTGAATTTAATTGTCTTTATGCCTTATCTTTGATACATCTGATGTTCGTAATTTAAAAATTGTAAACAATATCTTTTTCTTCATTTTTGAGGGTGGGCTTATATTTTTGTCCAGGGGTGTATATAAGATTTAATTCAATATATATATATATATATATATATATATATATATATATATATATATGTAAAAGATTTACTTTAGTATCTATGTATAAGATTTACTTTAGTATATATGTGCAAGATTTACTTAAATGTGTTCATATGTGTGTGTGTGAGTGTGTGTGTGTGTGTGTGGAGAAAGAGAGAAATGTATGAATTTACTCAACCTCTCCTCTATCGGCAGAATGTGACCCTAGGTCAATTTTTAAGTAAAACTGGTATAATTCAGAGTTATCCGACTAAACTGGTTGCCTTAGCAAACATAACTAGTTTGCTCTGGTATTTTCCCATTGCTGTGTGAGGAGAAGAGATGGAGTCATGATTTTCCCCAGGGCATTAGCATAAATGGAAACACAAAGTGCTTTGTTCAAGATTTGAACTCAAATCATCGATTCCATTTTGCACAATGATAACTGTTACACTATGCAGATATGTAATATATTTGTCTATTACTCTCCGAACAAAAAGGAAGGAAAAGTATGGTCACTTATTATAAATTTATCATCCCATTTCCGTCCTCCTAGAATACTTTCAATTGCAGTTCTGTGCTTTGGTTACTCAGTCCTTGTTTTTCACGATTCACTATGCAGTTTGCTTTTCTTGGCATAGCCTGGCCCCCAAAGGCAGGTTCTGCAAACATTTTCATGGAATTGGTCCAAACATATTCATCTTGGTCTTAATTACTGGAACTGTTTATCTCAAACCACAGGTTGGGTTGGCAAAGTTGTTTACAATGCTAGACTTAGTCTTTTATAGATCATCTTTTATATTTCAATTCGTATCATTTATATCAAGGCATTCTATAGGTTGGAAGCAGAAAACACTTGTGCACACTCTTTTTGCATCATTGACTCTTTTTGCACATATTATTTATAAGGATCAGTGAGATAACATTAGAACCCAATGGATTATCACTGAAACATTGCTCTATGATGATACTGATATATCAATTTAAAAAGGAGTTGTAGAGACCACTTATAAGATCAAAGAAGTCTGTCTCTTTGAAATGATTTACCAATAAATTATTTGTTAAGTTTTTTTAAATGAATTTAACTGGGATGGGGAGTTCCTGTGATGTAGTGGCTAACATTTTTGACTATGACATCGTAATAAGTGAGTTCAAACTCCAGTTGTGCTATTATGTTCACTTTTGGATGAACACCTACGGGAAAGGGTATGAACTCCCTGCTATGTGTTAAAAATTACCATTACTGTTCTTTTACAAGGATGGTTTTGGGATTAAATAACCCATGAGGATTCATATACCATTAAATAAAGAAACAAAACTAAACTGACTTAAGCAAAGTAGTAAGAGAGAGATTTGATAATGATGATGTAAATATTGAATTTCCCAGCATGCACTTATGATTTTGCAACAAATATTTAGGAAAAAACTGAAAAACCCACATTTTTCCATGGTTTTCATTTCTGTTTTCATTTCTTCAAAATCTGAAAATACAGCACTTTCAGGCTGATAATAATTGCTGCTGTTTCCAAAGAGAATATCATCCTTAGTTTCCTCAAATTCTTTAGTAGATATTGTTAATACAGTTCACCACTAAATATATGGAAGCAAATAATGTAAGATTATAAAATGATATGATTCTAAATTCTAGCTCTCAGTTTTCTATATTTCAAACATTACAAGTATTTTGATTTGTAATCATATTGTTACAAACTAGCTCCTGCTGCAAAACCGTCTTACAAAGCGATATTGCTAACAAACTTTAAAAGCCAGGCATTGATTTTAACAGTCGTTGAAACTCATAATAAAAAATAATGCCAGTAAAATTAAAAGTAAATAAGAGCAACAGCACAACAATAACATATAAACAAAATGCCAAATATATTTCATTTTGGAGTCATTAGGAAACTAGTATATCAAATATAGATATTTAAGAGCTGGCTGAGTTCTAGTAATCACTACCTGCAAGGCCTATAGAAATTTTAATATCAAGGTATAAGACACTGGGTGATTTTTAGAAAAAGCATGTGTTACAAGGAAGCTAAGTTGTTGTATATATGTCCTCTGTTAGTTGAGTTTTTGGTAATTGTTTAAGAATAAATTGTATTGTCCTGTGTATAGATGTAGTGGCTTGGTTTCAAAGTAATATGTTCTGAGTGTTATCTAAGTTTGGCTGTTGAGGCCAGAGAGGGGACAACTGTACATAAAAGATGAGTAAAGGAGTGGAAGAAGGAGGAACTAGTAAATCGTAGAATGTGGAGTATAATATATTTTTGATCAGATCAAGAAAACATTTGCAGCTTCAGTCAGTGGTGCCTTCCAAGTGGCCAAAAAAGCCTCAATTTTTTGTCATGTGATTGCCCACCACTACATCTCAAAGCAGTCAGATCCTTACAGTTTTTTGACTGGGATGAAGAGTTATGAATCATAACAAGATTTGATTTGAAAGGATGTAACTTTAAGTTGTGTGAATTCTTTCTGAATGTTGAATGTGTTATTGCAAAGAGGCTTATTTGTTCATTAATCTTCATAAAGGGATTAAAACTTTTTGCTCTGTGAATGGAATAGAAATGTTTCGTTAGAATTAAAATGCTTTGATAGAATGCTTACTATCAAAATACTTTTATGTAGTTGAAATAAAGCTTGTGCTTTGTCTTTGTGTTAAGATTGGTTGACAGGTTTGTCAGCATGAAAGTTAGCTAACTGAGCTTCAGACTCAATTAATGACGGAAAGAATCAGTGCCATAAAGTGTTTGTCTGATTCATAATTATGAACAATACAGAGACAGGATCTGATAGCATATTTTTGGTTACAACTTTTAATGATTCCTGATTAGTTGTAAAATCTATTCTTATGTCAAATGATGTGTTTTTTATTACATTTGCATTTAAGTTTAGAGAATGTTCAGAAGGTAATTGTGTTTTTTGCTACTTTGATGCCCTTGATCCTAGTTTCTTGCTAAATGTTTTATATGTGTCACAAACTGAATTTAGAGGGATGATAAAGTGGAGACATTGAATTAGCATTAAATGATTTTCTCCGTTTTATTAAGAAATTGAATAATAAAAAAACATTCAATGCGAATGCAAATCACATGAAATTATCATTGAATTGAAAATTGGACATGGAATTGCTTTCTCCTTTCAGTTAAAGCATTTCAAGTGTATTGCTTTCATAAAAATCTCAATATGATGTGCTGAATTATTGTTATATTTATACATTCAATGGAAATTTTACTATATATATATATATATAAATGACATTTATTCACACCACTGAATCCCACAAACTAATTCAGTTGAAAATTAAACTGAAAATTGCTTTAGTATCTAAGAGCATTTTAAGTGTATTGCTTTAATACAAAACTTCACAATGATATGTTATTTTTTTCTGGGTTATAGTTACAAACAAGGTGTATTCAAAAAGTTTTGAGACAGATGATACATGTACTAAGACTGACATGGACAATGAATTAAATATCATTTTTCATCAAAATAGTCCCTTAGGTATTCAAAAAACTTATTCAACTCTATTTTCCTTTGATTGCAGAAGCTCTGAAACTCCTCTTTTGATGTGGTATGAAATTGTGTACCTTATTTCTTTTCTTGTCTGTCATATCCTTAAATCTTACCCTTGAGGTGAAATTTCAGTTTAGTAAACAAGATAAATTTTTAAGAAACATAGACAACTGAACTAACTTCCCCAGATTTTGGTTTGGTTTGGTTTGCTTTGGTTTTATGGCATATCAACCATTGTTGGTTATTTAATGCCAAATCCTGTTTTTACATATATATTAAATATATGATTTGTAAACACATTTTGTAGATACACAGTTAAATGATCAAACAGTTTTATTTTTAACAATTCAGTTTAGGATAAGTCAACAAAGTTAAATGGTTCCAAGTCATGCTATGTATTACTAACAATTCAATTAAACACAGGTTTTTATATGGTTAAATGATCAAACAGTTCTATTTCTAACACTTCATTTTAGCATAAGTCATTTGTTTGCATTCAGTTTGAATGTCAGACAGTTCTATTTGATCCATAGATAGGACCCTATCAGGTACTATTATTCCAGGTCAGAGTGGACCTGGGAACCATGGCAATGAAGAGGTACTCTTCAAAGCTCCAACATTTCTAAAGCCTCACCATCAGATTATTTAGTGTCATATTGAGCACACTCATTGAGTTGGTAGGGGTTTTACCCCTCTGCAGTGACGCAGTTGGTGTATTCTACACCCTCTCCAGCCAACTAGGCTAAAACAAGAAAAAATAACCTGAAATTGGGAGTGTGAATATGGAGAGTGCTGCACTCATATTATGTGCTTTTCTAAAAACTGTTTATCAAAAAGTAATTGCATCAACTCACTTAGACTTTATCACTTACATATATAAGTTGCTCAGCTGTGTACACATCTTCCTTTAAGTTTTAAACTGGCTTCAAATTTATTTTTAAACTGGAACTGACTCATCTTGACTTTGCCTTGACATTATGATTTCTTTCAAGACATCTAGTCATCATCACTTAATTATACAAGTTGCTCAGATGTGTACATATCTTTGTTTAAATTCTAAAATGAAAAAATTCAATGTTCCAGTCTTGATATTTTTTGTCCACACTTTATACATATTTACAAACATAATGAGAATTTTACCAATATACAGATTTGTGTTTGGAACTGTGAGGATGTTTAAAAACATTTCTTGACAAATTCTTTCTAAACTTTCCCAATAACATTAGAAATAAAGCATGTTAAACATTTCATAAAAGCTATAGATTGCTCTAAAACTTCAGACAGTAAAGTGTTGTATCTGACACAAACTGATATACCCACAGATGTGGTTTGGAGTAGTCATGTGATAAGAAGAAGTTTATATTGTACCCAATGATAATTGAGACAAAAAGTCTTAACCTTTAGTTGCTTTGGAGCCTTAGTTAATCACAATCATTTACCAAACATTTATCAGAGAAAAAAAAAATCAAGCTTCTCGCTAAAGCAGAGTAATTGTCTATTACCAAAAAGTGAAAAGATACAACATACATACATGCATACTGTTATGGTGAGATATGTAATCACCACCGGAACATTTTAAATAAGGGACCGTGTCACTGGTCACTGGATATACGTGAACAGAGAGACTCCTTGGACTGAACACGATAAATACTACAGATTCTCTCTCTGTAAATATTTCAATAAATTTACTTTCTTTATTTAAACCTATCGTACATATTTATTCCTTTTTTCCTTCACAGAATACTATCTCTTGATTATCCCTATATTATTGCCACTACAGGATATATTACATACACACATACATACAAACATACAAAAGACTTTAATTCCGAGGATCCTTGCACTCATCTCTAATATACATAAACATGAGCACATAAATTAACTTTCATTTAACATCATGAATATTCCTTTTTAACGTTTGTTACATTTCATTCAATAAATTTCTGCTTGTTATTGTTGCAAATATTTGTGTCTCAATTTTATTTCATCTCATTTGGTTTGGTTTGGTTTTATAGTATATCAACCATTGTAGGTTATTCAAAGCCAAATCCGGTTTATACATATCAGATATATATGATTTGTAAACATATGTCAACAAAGTCAAATAGTCCCAAGTATTGTTTGTATATCACTAACAATTCAATTAAACACCAGTCATTTGTTTACACAGTTAAAGGATCAAATAGTTCATTTTATAACAATTTAGCATATGTCATTTGTTTGCATTCAATTTAGATGTCAAACAGTTCTATTTGATCCATAGATTAGACCCTACAAGGTGCTACCACTCCAGGCCAAAGTGGACCTGGGAGTAAAGGCAATGAAAGGATACTCAACATTACCCAAAGTTCCACCATTACTGAAGCCTCACCATCAGACTGTTTGATGTTATATCCAGGACACTTGTTGGGGTAGGAGTCTTACTACTCTGCAGTGATACAGTTGGTGTATTCTTCAGCATTCCAAACCAACTGGACTGTCATAACATTCATACATCTTTTGTATTCCTTCCAGCCACTCTCCCCTGATTACCAAGCAGACAAGAAAGACACATTTTCCCTATTTCAATGAATCAAGCTAAAAATTACAATACAAACAGTAAGCAAAATATCCTGCAAACTTCACCTGCTATGGTGTTTATCTGTCATAATGTATTAGTAGTCTAAATTGATTATAACTAAATTTTGACGATAACTGAAACTAATTTTCTGGAATAAAATGCTTTAGAAAATTCACAAAATTGTAAGAGAAAATATTTGATGGGGAAAAAAATTTAAATATATAGATCAAATTGAATTACAAAGCAAAGGGAAAGGAAAATTTCCATGTAAAAAGTGTATTATTGACCTCAATGAATATATTTTGTAATAGCAAAAAACTAAATTTTATTACAGAAAAATCCAAATGTCCATGTTCAGAAACAAGATTCTGTTTAACAAACATGATGCAAAAAAAGTAAGGGTTCAAGTTAGCATAATACATATATTGTAAATAGAACTCCATGTTCCATTATTACAATTGTTACAGCACAGAAAATCTTGTGAACATAGCCTAAACTGTCCTTGTATTAAGAAAGACAGGCGAAAAAGACTTCAAAACAAAAAAAACAAACCCTGAAGCTTCCTAGAATTTACCAATCTTTAAGTCTTTGAGTTACACAATGACAGACAAAGAGACATTTGATCAGTTGGTTGCTTGATTTTACTTGTCAGGTTATATGGCAGAGAGGTCAGTCTTTTTTACAACTATATAGTTTCAATTAATTATTCCTTTTTAACAATAATAATCATTTGCTTACACTCAGTTACTAATAATTTTCAAATAAAACTGATCCATTGATGGGCCCTAACAAGTACTATCATTCCAGGTCAGATTGAACCTTGCAGAATGGCAATGAAAGATGACTCCATATTCTTCAGAGCTCTAGAACTGGAGCATCACCCTTAGATGATGTTTAGTTTTATATCCCATGACATCTAGTCTCTCTTCTTCTCTCTCCAAGTCCAAAATCTTCTGTTGTAATATATTTTTCTAGATGCTCATGCACCTCATGGTCACTCTTCCTTCTAGCATGTCACCCATGCAATTCACATGGTATTTCCAGTGTTTTGATTTCCTTAAGAGATAGGTGCATCCTGTTTTGATATCCATGTAACTTATGCAGCCTGTCAAAGGTCAAATATCTAACATATAGCATAATGGTTATTTTCATAGAAAATGGACTTGGAGAGGAAAAAAATTCAAATCTGGGACAAAGCAGTTTGCATTTCACTTTGTGCTAAAGGCATGAATCCATCTCTTCTCCTCCAGGCTATAGATAATTAGGACAGACTTGGCTCTTTAGCCTTGGTACAGGAAGTTTAGGAGAAGGAAAACTAAATTCAAACCAGTTGTAATCCAATTAAGAATTGACCGTGTGTCATAAAGATTAGGTAAATACATACCATTTTGTGGAAGATTTAGTTGTTCATAGACATGGCAACCTGAGTTTAAATCCTGTACAAGGCTGTTTACATTTCACATACTACTTTTCAATGTTAGCACCT
Organism: Sepioteuthis lessoniana; assembly: GCA_963585895.1. NCBI lineage: Eukaryota > Metazoa > Mollusca > Cephalopoda > Myopsida > Loliginidae > Sepioteuthis > Sepioteuthis lessoniana. The sequence continues at coordinate 60,253,717 of OY757920.1, forward strand.
AATGGTGAGACTCCAGTTCTGGTGATATGGGAAGTATATAGTACCTCTCCCTTACTATTAATCCCAGGCTCACCCTAATATGGTCCCATCTGTGGGTAGATGTATTTAAAAAATTTTGTGTTCCATAGGACTGTGCGCAAAAAAAAACAAAAAAAACAAAACAACAAAAACAAACTCTTAACTTCTAGCCTTGTGAATTTAGGTCCCTACTACTTTTCAATGTTAGCACCTTATGGTGGCTGAAATTTTTGCAACTGGAATTTTCCCACCGATTTCATTTCACAATATTTCAGCATTAGTGCCCACAGTAACCCTATCTATGGGTTAAATAGAACTTACGGCATAGTTATGCTAAACTGAATTGTTTGACTAAACTGAATAATGGAACTTGATACCACCTTGCTTAACACTCAGCATTATAAGGTACGGTTCAAGGGTAAAGTGGAGCAATCCAGGGAATGGAGTAGCGCCCTCCCCAACACCTTGGTGTAGTAGCTATCGAAAAGGGAGCCTTCGGGTCACCCTCGACTATGGTCACTAACTTTACTTTACATTTAAACTGCGTGCTTATGCAAAAATGAATTATTTGAAATAGAACTGTTTTTTGACATTGAAATTGTACTTACACTAAACTGAATTGTTATATGTGGAACTGTTTTGACATTTAGTGAATGACAGTAAAATCATGACAAAAGGAGTCTGCACTTATGAATTTATAGAAAAACTGAACCAGACATCAAGTCCTGAAGATAAGATTAATAATTTTTCAACAGAATTAAAATAAAACACCACGACAATAAAATTTATTTAATTTATGCACTCACAGTAAAAAGACAAAACTGAAGCTTCCTATAATTCAGAATTCCTCCAATGAAGGGATTTGTGTGCAATTTTGAAAAAAAAAGTCTATAAACACAATTTTGAGAGGTACTCATGGTGTAATGAATATCATCATAGGAGATGGACATGGCAACCTGAGTTCAAATCCTGTACAAGGCTGTTTACATTTCACATATCGCTAATACTCTAGGGAAAGGTATGAATCCGACTATTCCCCCTTCAGCTATGGGTAAAATAGGAGGGCAGTCTGGGGTCTTTAGCCTTGGTAAGGAAAACTTTGAATACAAACCTGTTAAACTCTGCTAAAAAAATTGACCTTGTGTTGTGTCCAGCTCATGCGGAAGGGTTTTTAAATACATCAATACAAACATAATCTCCAGTTGCCCAGTCAGCTGCGGCTGTAGTATAAACTGACTGCACCTCTGCAAAGAGGTAAGACGCCCCCCCCCCAATGAGTGTCCTGGATATGACACTAAACAGTCTGATGGTGAGGTTCCAGTAATGCTGGGGCTTTGGGGAATACGGAGCACCCCTTCATTGCATTTGCTCTCAGGTCCACTCTGACCTGGAGTGGTAGCACCTGATAGGGCCCTATCTATGTGTTAAATAGAACTTACGGCATAGTTATGCTAAACTGAATTGTTTGACTAAACTGAATAGCTTGAAATAGAAATGTTTTCTGACTATTAAACCATACTTACATTTAAACTGCGTGCTTATGCTAAACTGAATTATTTGCAATAGAACTGTTTTTTGACATTGAAATTGTACCTACACAAAACTGAATGTGTGGAACTGTTTTGACATTTAACTGTGTGTAAACAAAATCTGTATTTATACTAAATTGAATTAGCTGAATTAGAACTGTTTGACTAAACTGAATACCTTGAAATAGAAACGTTTTTGACAATTAAACTGTATACTCATGCTAAACTGAATTGTTTGAAATAGAACTGATTATTTATATAAAAATGGATTTAGCATTAAATAACCTCCAAAGGGTAATATGCCATAAAACCCAACCAACCAACCATAATCTCCTGAGAGTTTTCTCCTTTTGCCAGTCTTGATTCTATGAAGAAACATTAATATCAAACAAACTCATCTACTCTTATTGAGTTGTGGGAACTTTTTGAATTAAGATGTATTAATTAGCATGACTTATAGTTATTTTGTTCTTCATTGGACACTGTTTATGGCTTTGTATTTGAAATGATTCAAATGGAACTATTGCATAGCTTCCATTAGGTTTGGAAATGGCTTAAATGATATTTTATATATTTATTTTATGTTGTTAAATGCAACAGCTGTTCCTTGTGACTTCATTTTTGGCTTAGCCTTTTGATAAGATATTAAATTTTCCTAGATTTTTAAAAATTTATACAATAACCCGCTGATAATTTCATTTCATGGAAGCAATTTTTTATTTTTAAAATCCCTAGTGGCAAAAGAGTGGCCCAGGGGCAGTATTTGTCATGCGCCTCACCAAGCGTAAAGTGGCTCAGCAGCAAATAATTCAAGTTAAGAATATAACATTAATAAACAGGTGTGCCACATGTTTTTAGAGTTTGTAAAAGAAAATAAAAGACCTTTTTTTTTCTGATATAAACATTATTGAATAATATGTTTGCAAAAAAATTATATTCCACTCTTTTCTGCTATCTTTCAAGGGAGTTCCTAATTCAATATTACCAGAACTTTTTAAAAATCTGTATTGGTAAAGAACTGCTGTACTTTTGCCTCCTCCAAAAAAAACCAACTTTTTTTTCATTTTTTGGTTATTTAATGCTGAAATCATTATTTTCAAAAGTAATTATCTGGTTTCAAATAACTAATGATATTTTAAAATAATTATTGCTCTAAGTCACTATTCTAAATTCTAATATTTGTTACTTAATTATATGGTTTCAAATAACAAATCTGATCAAATAATTATCATTTGTATGCACACAGTTATATAGTTTCAATTATTCCCCTCTAATACAAATAATTTTCAAACAGATCTATTTAACCCATTGATGTGCCCCTAACAGGTACTAATGAGAGTGAACCTTGGAACAATGGCAGCAGAGAGGTGATTTCCCTCTCTCCAGAGCTCCAGAAATAGATCCTCACCATTGGAGGCATACCAAAGGCATGGGATTGAAAAGTGTAAAAAAAAGTACCCAGACAGTGAATTTAATTTTTCTTACTCAATTACATAAAGAGAACAGTTCATCAAATAAGGAATGGTGACATTAAACAGCATCTGATGGTGAGACTCCAGTTCTGGTGATATAGGGAGTATATAGTACCTCTCCCTTACTATTAATCCCAGGCTCACTCTGATATGGTCCCATCTGTGGGTAGATGTATTTAAAAAAATTTGTGTTCCATAGGACTGTGCGCAAAAAAAAATAAACAAAACAAAACAACAAAAACAAACTCTTAACTTCTTGCCTTGTGAATTTAGGTCCCTACTACTTTTCAATGTTAGCACCTTATGGTGGCTGAAATTTTTGCAACTGGAATTTTCCCACCGATTTCATTTCACAATATTTCAGCATTAGTCCCCACAGTAATTTTGCTTTAAACATCAAGAGTTTTTTTAAGTCTGAGTAAATGCAAAGGTTTTCTGCTTTTATCAAAATGAAAAATTGATACCTTTCAACTTAGTGTTGACTGCCTTTATTTTTTACAAGAACAAGAAAACTCTCAGTCAGGAAATTAGACTGTTTTCTCTTTCTTGGCTAAGGCAGTAAGCAGAGAAACGGCACCATTCCAATAGCCGTTGACATTATGATCTGTAGCATCTCTTATGGATCACTGGATCCACATGACAGCATCCACTTCCATTATTAACAGGAACATCCATCTCCAGGGATGAATGTTTGAAAGTCCTCATTGTATCTTCATGGTATTAGCTATAATGCATTGCCTTGTTTTGAATGCTAAATTTCATGCTGTGTTTACTCCTTGATAATTGTAGAGAGCTAGATATTTGTAAAATATATTCTTTCCTTGTGGTAGTTGTCAATGAAATAATGAATGATTTCACTGACCTGTCTCTTGGTTGATATTGTTATTTCTTTCTCAGTGTTCAAACACAGGTAAGACAGAGCATTTCAAATGTAGATCTTCAAGGCAGGCTGAACTACACCTACTTGGAAGATTTCTTTCATACATACTAAGCTTAGTATATATCAATAAAATTTTGGAGTCATCTTTTTTAATTGTGTGATTAACAATTGATAATTTGCTAAAATATTGTGTATCAAAAAGGTTTTTTTTCCAGATCTGTATTCCAAAGATTATTTCATATACCCATCAAAGATTCACTATGACTCTGCTATTATCATTATTATTATTATTTGCTAGTTTTCCCATCAGCAAGTGGCCTTAACTGGAGTTAGAGTAATAGTGAATCTCCTTAGTTCTTCAGAATTCTTCTAAGTACTCAAGCGTATTTCAGCTGTGCTCTAGTCTAGATGGTATCAATTATTTTTTCGATCTCCAGTCCCCAAGCCTCTTTTCCAGATTATTTTGAATTGTTCTAAGAATTCTCTGATGAATACACTTTTTTTTATTCTCTTTGTGAATTTTCTCACAAATAGTAACTAGTGGCCTTTACTGAGATCTAAAAGATGGCAAGTCTCATCAGCTCTCCTGGACTCTTGTCAGTGCTCCAGCCAATCTCAACTGAGCAGTGGTTTGGAAAATTTCAGACCTTTCCCAGATTTCCAGTTCTCCAAGTTTCTTTTCGATGTTATTTTGAATTGTTCAAAATGCTCCAGCAATAATTGGTGTCACTGTTACTTTGATAATCCATTTTTTTAGTTCTCTGGCAAAGTCCTAGTTTATCCAGTTTTTGTTTTCTTTTAAACTCATTCTGTGTTCAGCTGGAACTGCAAAATCCAGAAGCCTACAGATTATTTTATTCAACTGGGTAATTTTATTCTTTTGGGGGGTCTTTTTCTTTCTCTTCTGTTAATTCATTATAAATATTGTGAATTTCTCAGTTACAAATTCATATATTCCTATATCTTGGCAAATGTAATCATCATCATCATCTCTTACTTCCAGTTTAATATAACCACTTTCTGGGTTATTACCTGAGATCTAGAATAAGAGGAAAGTAGTGAATATATAGATTCTGCTTGCCAAAATTCTGATGTCAAGAGAACATTGTTTATAGTTTCTTTACAATGCTGTTTTCAGTAGATATGCAATTCACCATAGTTAAATGTTTTGAAACTCTTTCAAACAGGGGCTACCAAGAATCAGATTTTAATTTTCATATTTTTGTCTTCTCTGTTTGTTTCTAATATCTGGTTGTAAAAGTTTTAGAATAAGAGAATAAGTAAAACAGTGTGAAGAAATGTGATAAAATAAATATATGATAAAACAAAACTTACAGTATCATCGATAAATATGTATACCCTCACAATTTTTATTTGAAAAGTTGATTATTTTATAAACTAAAGATACCAGCATTTCATTATATCTAGTGAAATATTATTCAATTTCTAAAGTCAACAGAATTTAAATTGAAATTCCAAATATGATATGCAGTAGTCCAAAAATAGTGGTACTCATGTTTGCACACACACACACACACACACACACACACACACACACACACACACACACACACACACACACACACACACACACAAGAAGGCCGACAATTTAATTCCTGGAATGACTGCAGCATATTACTAAGGTGGTGAGTCAGGCAAACATTAGTTCCTAAGTATGTTCAAACATGTTCCAACTTTTGATTTCTTAAGTCAAACCAAATTCGTCATTCATTGCCAAACAGTACAAGATGATTTATATATATATATATATATATATTATATATTATAGAGGAATTGATATTATATATATATATATATATATATATATATATATATATATATTATAGAGGAATTGATATTATATAAATAATATATATATATATATATATATATATATATATATATATATATATATAGTAGTAGTAGTAGTAGTAGTATTATTATTATTATTATTATTATTATTATTATTATTATTATTATTATTATTATTATTATACTGCTAGCAGAAAATAAGTGAAAGGAATCTGGAGTAGCTGATAGATATCAACATTTTGTAGGAAGATTGATAAAAGTGCTAGTGAAATGTTAGCCCAATTAAAAATGGTTCATGATTAACATGTTATGAAGAAATTGAATTTTTCTTTTGACGGGCAGAAGTGGTTTAAAGATGAAAGAAATGGACAAGCATAACACAAAAAAAAGATGCAAATGTGGACAGAGTACAAGACTTGGTACATTCAGATCAAAGTGATGTAACAGAAGAAGTGAATATAAATTGGGAAACAATGTGCTGAAAAGTTTAAGAGAATATATTTGTAGGAAAAAGACCTAAACTCTAGCTTGATGAGTAGATTCTCCATTAAGACAATTCTTCTCCATATGATGTATTAAGAATTTGTGAGTTTCTGGCTAAGAAATCCATTAAAATGATGCACCCATCCACCTTATCGACTAGATTTGGCTCTTTCCTACTTCCAAAATTGAAAAATACCTTTGAGGAATGGAGAGAACTCCTTCAGTGCCATCGTCCACTCTAGCCTGGAGTGGTAGCACTTGATAGGGTCCTATCTATAAGTAAAAATAGAATAGTGTGACATTTAAACTGTGTACAAACAAATGACTTATACTAAATTGTTAGAAATAGAAATGTTTGATAATTTAACTGATGAGTGGATTCTCCATTATGACAATTCTTCTCCACATGATGTGTTAGGATTTTGGGAGTTCCTAGCATAGAAATCCATTAAAAAGATGGATCACCAACTTTATCGACCAGATTTGGCCCCCTCCTACTTCCAAAATTGAAAAATACTGTGAAAGGACAAATATTTGCTGATATCCCTGATATTCAGAAATACATGACTATATTACTAAAATAGCCCAGATGGCTGGGGCTGTAGAATACTCCAACTGCCTCCCTGCAGAGGAATAAGACTCCCTTGCCAATGAGTGTCCTAGATTTGACACTAAACAATCTGATGGAGAGGCTCCAGTAATGCTGGAATTTTGGGGTATATGGAGTACCCCTTCGTTGCCATTGATCCCAGGTCCACTCTGAACCAGTATGTTAGCACCGGATAGGGTTCTGTCTATGGGTCAAATAGAATGGTTTGACATTTAAACTGAGTTAGCAAATGACTAATACTAAATTAAAGTGTTAGAGATTGAAATGTTTGGTCATTTAACTGTATGTACACAAATGACTGATGTTTAATTGAATTGTTAGCCATACATAGCAATACTTAGAACAATTTAACTGTGTGCAAAAGAATTAGCTTAGGCTTATTTAAAAATATTATCGACAAAATGTGTTTACAAATTATATATCTAATATATATGTACAAATAGGATTTGGCTTTAAATAAACTAAAATTGTTGGTATGCTATAAATCTAAACCAAACCAAATTATATACATTCAATACATATGTATAAAGAAGATTTGGCATGAAATAACCTAAAATAGTTGATATGTCAATAAAAACCAAACCAATAGCACTAAAAGGTATTCTGGAAAACAAATTCCAAGAATGTTTCCAGTTATGGCACCATCCTCTCACAAATTGCATAGCTTCAAAAGGGAAGTACTTTAAAGGTGACAGCAACCAATATTAACCAAGTAAGCAAGCTTAAATTTTCACAACTTATATATATATATATATATATATATATATATATACAATTTTATTTTTGGTCAGACAGGTATTTCAATTTTCTTTATGGTTGCTGATTATAAATTTTGTATAATAATATCTACTTTGATTGTATAATGTTCCACTAGAAATAAAATCCTGGTATCTTTCATTTAGATTTATAAAAACATTGGTGGGAGTGTACCTATTTATAAGTGATACTATAAACATAAAATAAATTACAAAAAAACTAAAAACAAAACAAAGACATTCAATGAGTAAAAATCAATATATATTCTTTGGTATATGTCTCTCTCTCTCTCGACAATGCCATAAATACAATGGTCTGAAGGGTTCATATCTGGAGAACTTAGAGGCCATATGTTGGGGATAGCATGACTAAGTCAGCAATGTTAGCTGCATTTAACAATGGTACTGATATATAATTGATGTTGTATGTTAATGGAACTGATGTAAAAGGTGATAAAAAAATAAAGTTTACAATGTAAAATGCTTTTGTAAACTAAATTTTGACTTAAGTTTGAATTTTGATAATGGTCTTAAAAAAACAAGAAAAAGACAAAACATGGTATATTTGATTTTAAATGTACATTTTGCAGTGAGGGAAAAAATGAGTAAAATTGTATACTTATGTATCTTTGCTTACTTTAAAAACATTTGGTGACTATATATATATATATATATATATATATATATATATATATATATATATATATATATATATATGTGTGTGTGTGTGTGTATGTGTGTATGTATGTATATATATATATATATATATATATATACAGTCACCAAATGTTTTTAAAGTAAGTAAAGATATATATATATATATATATATATATATATATATATATATATATATATATATACAAGTATTTACATTGATCAATAAAAACAAAAATGGGTGAAATAAACTAAGGTGGAAGCCATGGTAATGTTTACCAAATTCACTTGTGAAAAGATAAGCTTAATTTTTATCAAAATTATCAAACAATGACATTATAAATAAGGCTGTTTATGTGTTATGTTTTATAAAACTATCTACAAGGCATCTGGATACATTTAACAGAAGGAGAAATGATAGTAAACTCAGAAAAGAATGAAAATATTTTAAAGGAGATTGATCTTGAGTTATTTATACGTCAACAAATAAATTAATCAGGAGCAAGTATTCTTTTGTTCTTCATACATAGAATATTGTTGTCAGTCATTTCATATTAATTTAATTAGTTTGTCAATGGCCCGGGGTTCAATCCCAGGTCAAGTCATACCAAAGACTCAAAAAATTGTACTTGATACCTCCTTGCTTAACACTCAGCATTAATAAGTACATATGAAGGGTAAAGTGGAGCAACCCAGGGAAAGAAGTAGCACCCTCCCATACACCTCAGTGTTGTAGCTATTAAAAAAGGAGCCTTTGGGTCATCCTCGACTACTATATATATATATATATATATATATATGTGTGTGTGTGTGTATGTATATATATATATATATATATATATATAGTCACCAAATGTTTTTAAAGTAAGCAAAGATACATAAGTATACAATTTTACTCATTTTTTTCCTCACTACAAAATGTACATTTAAAATCAAGAATATTAATAGGTACATATCAAGGGTAAAGTGGAGCAACTGAAGGAAAGGATTAGTGCCCTCCCCTACACCTCAGTGTAGTAGCTATTAAAAAGAGAGCCTTTGGGTCATCCTTGACTATGGTTGCTAACTTTACTTACTTTATTGTTATGATGTGGAGACTATCAGATAGAGTTTTGAAAACATAGTTTACTGAAATGTCAGAGAGATATGCCAAGTTGATTTGTTGACATGTAACACTATAAAAACAGACATCTTCTTTAAAAAGAATTTAAAAACACAAAATTAGAATGTGCAAGTTATGATCATCATATTGTCTCAGTGACAATACAGAAAAACCGCATTGATATTATATGCAAATAGCACTAATGTAAAAGAACTGATAAAAAGGATATATATTATAAATAGTGTAAAAGCAAGCATATAGATATACTTGCAGGTTGGGATATACTTCCCTGGCCTTTTGGCTGGGCCGTCTGGCATTCGTGTCGGATGGGGTATCGAAACCAATGGCAGATTCGAGGCCGAAAGGCCCCCAACTTTGGTTGGGCCACCCTCGGGTGGGCGAACTGCACCCTCTGTCCCCTTTGTATGGCACTAGACCTTGCTGTCTAGTTTAAGCCATAACCCGGCATACGTGCCCGGATCCAAATTTGGATTCATGAAACTGCTTGCCTCATTTGACCCACATTGCACTTAGTGGGTCAACGAGCAGCACAGACCAGCAGGGTTCGAGTCTCGGCTCATTCCCGACCTTTCCCTCCCCTTTATCCCCACTTTAAGCGGCCTTCGGGCTTTTGACCTTGTGTCAAGTCCTGTCTGGTGGGAGGCAGCGACAAATATATATACTTGCAGGTTGGGCGAAGAGTAACTTCAAGGACAGAAGGACAGAAGAATCAATCAGGAAATCAAAATCCTGAAGGAAAGAATGGAGTAAAAGGATAGAAATATATTTAAGGATAAATTGGAAAGTCAGAGAGAAATGATGAATATATACAATATATATATACAATATATACAATATATATATACAATATATACAATATATATATATACAATTTTAATGAAATAAGATATCTGGTGACATTCACATTCAACCTTTTTATTAACATCTCAGTAAAGACATCAAGGATCCTGCCAGTTGTTTTTATTGTTTTCTCTTTCCAAAACATAATTCCTCCAACAACCTGAAAATTTTCCCTCTCCTTTACAACACTGTTAATTTCTTCATATCAACTGATTGTAGATAGTATCTCAAAGTACTATTGAATGATAAGAGAAATCTTCTGGTAAACAGAACCAGAGCTGCTAGTTAATTGTATTGAGACAAAAGGAGATGACAAGGCCATTAATAAGTCAACAGAAAAGACACTTATTTAAACATCTACAAGAATAAACATTTCATTATGAAAAGAAACTATCTTTTATATTTGAATTCTTTAAACATTACATATGGTTTGGGTCATGAAAGGAGTGTCAATATCATTGTTCTAAATATACAACATGTCTCTGAATGTATATACTGACCAAATATTTTCTTTTTTTTTCCCTAATATCAACATTATCGCATTAAGAACAATTTCCAAGTTTGTTACGTGGCTTTTTTTTAAAATTCTGATTTGTTTACTCACTGACTTCTTAAAATATTAAAAGATCTGTTGAAATCTCTTGATAAGAAGTTTTAATGTCACTTTGTTATGTCACTTGTTCACTTGTCTATTGTTTAAATTTTGCTTTATCATATCTGCTGTGGATATTTTTTTTACCAATGGGGTTTAAGGACTGCAACACCAAGGAAAGAAGTGTGTGGACTGCAATTAGAGATTGTTTAAAAATAAGTCAGCCTATGAGTGCTAAAGCTGACCCTTTTAAAGAGTATCTCACATTCTTACAAGTGGGAAGAGGGTAAAGTGGAGCAATCCAGGGAAAGGAGTAGTGCCCTCCCCAACACCTAGGTGTAGTAGCTATTTAAAAGGGAGCCTTTGGGTCACCCTTGACTATGGTCGCCAGCTTTACTTACTTATTTACTCATAGACGAAAGAGATAAAAAAAAAACCAATGAACTGTAATTAAATCATTATAGCTTTCATACGCTGACATGTTTCTCTTCTTCCACCTCAAGGAATGTCATTGATTGAAGGTATTTAACTGACTTCCCACTGAGCAAGAATGTGGCACAAGGTCATTTTAAAGTAGAAAACCATGAACAGATCAAAACCCATGCAAGGTCAGACCAAAAAAGTATTCCCCTACTAGGGCACTTCAGGCGGCAAGTCATGAACTGATCTCTGCAAAGCAGGTACTGCCTGGGGGGATGGTGAGTGTAATGAAACGCTCTATACCACAAACCTGAGGTATGCTTGTGAGGATGCCATATTACATTCATCTCAGCCTGTACCTATCACTCAGCATGGGGCAGCTGATGGGCCAGGTACACATGCCTGCCTGCTTTTATAGAAATTGGGGGAGTTGATAGGGAAATCATCTTTCTCTCAAAAATTGCAAGGTTTGAGCTGATTAACTCTCCAATGCACAGCACAGACAATCTTATATCACTTAGGTGGTGGGGATAGGCTGTGTCCACTACAGGTTAACATTTTTTTATATTACGCAGTTTCTTTCAAGCAGCGGTTGTGCCGATACTGCTGTATGGTTGCACAACATGGATGCTAACTAAATGTAGGAAAAAAAGTTTGATGACAACTAAACAAGAATGTTACAAGCGATATTGAACAAGTCATGGAGGCAGCACCCAACAAAGCAGCAGCTGTACAGCCACCAACCAACCATCATGAAAACTTTCAAAGTTAGATGAACCAGACATGCGGGACACTGTAAGGATGAACTCATAAGTGATATACTCCTGTGGACCCTTTCACATGGATGAGCAAAGGCAGGATGACCGGCTAGAAACTACATACAACAGCTCTGTGCCGATATGGGATGTAGCCCTGAAGACCTGCCGGAAGCAATGGACCATAGAGAAGGATGACGAGAAAGGGTCAGCGATATCCGTGCTGATGGCATGACATGATGATGATGATGATATCACATTAGAATTGTTGTATTCAACAGCCCCAGCCAACAGGGCTACATCGTTTGTAGTTGTTGTTTATGTCACTGGTTGTTTGACGGGTAGTTCACATTGCCAATGGTGTTATTGGGTTGTAGAACAAGTAGGAGACGCGGTGGTTGCCATTGCAGAAATAGTGAGTGGGTCCTGTCTTACTGTCAACGCTGTCGCTTCTTTCTTGTCCTTACCTTTTCACGATTATCCACACTCTCGCACCTAAACAAGTCTATTTAACCCATGCACAGGACTCTCATAGCTATTACAACTCATTAACAAGTCATCATCATCATCATCATCACTTTGCGCCATCAGCATTTAATTTTGTTACATTGATAAGTGTTACTACAGTTGAAAATAAGGCTAAATTCTGAATTTTAGAATATATTTGTTAAATCTGAATCATCAGTCAAGATGATAAAATGATAAACAGAGTAAAAGTTACCTTTTATCTTAGCATAAGGATAATAGTTATAGTTTTTGTTTAAAAGAGGACCGGCTCATTGGTCTAGTGGGTAGAGTATTCGCCAATGGTTCGGAAGACTTGGGTTCAATCCCAGGTCGCATCATACCGAAGACTTTAAAAATGGTACTTGATACCTCCTTGCTTAACACCCAGAAATATAAGACATGTATCAAGGGTAAAGTGGAGCAATCTAGAGAAAGGAGTTGTGCCCTTGCCTACACCTCGGTGTAGTAGCTATTGAAAAGGGAGCCTTCCGGTTGCCCTCGACTACAGTCGCCAACTTTACTTTTTACCTTGTTTAAAAGATAATTTATGATGATGTTCATTTTTTTTTTTTTTGTCCTGCAAGGTAGGATTGACCATGAAGTGATAATATATATGACTAAATTTGAGAGCTGCGAGTTCTGTAAGTGATAAAAGCCAAGAACAGTCTTGAGTTTACTAGAAATAACCAGAACTCTGACAGCTAGAGAAATGTGTCTGATTCAAACAAACAGAATACAGAAAAATAAAGAATTTTCTGACAAAGAATCTTCATCATTTAGTGTCATGTGTCAAAGCTGGCAAACAGAACAGCATGACCTTTCTAATATGTCACCAACAAGATGATCTCAGCTGGAAAGATGGCATTTCTTATGCTTTAATTAAACCCATACACTGTCAGACAACTTATTTTATCATATCAAATAATGTCCAATCTAAAAATACGAATATTTAAAATAACTCATCAAATATATATATATATATATATATATATATATACACACACATATATATATAAGAGAAGGGATCAGAAAGTTTTGTGACTCAAGCTTTAAATTTTTTTAAATCCAAAACTCAAATGAAGATGTGGTCACAGCTAAGTAATTTATAAAATAATAGTAAAGATATCTAGATATTGAGACTGCACACACACACACACACACACACACACATATATATATATATATATATATATATATATGAAAGTAGGTATCAGAAAGTATTGAGGCAAAAACTTTGAATTTTTTTAAATCAAAAATGAAGAAGTATGCTCAAAGAAGCAACTTATAAAATATAGTGATGATATCTAGATACTAAGAATGGTGTTGAGACATCAACTAGAAAAACACTCATGAAACCAATCTTGATATTTTTAAACATAAGTTTTGACAAAACATATGATTATGCGTAACTTTCTATACTTGCTAGACCTAACTTCAGTCAAGTTTTTCTTGTTTCCTTGAATGAAAATTTATTTCAAAGATTCGAGGATGTGGAGTACAATAAAATGTATGGTATGGTTTGGTTTGGTTTGGTTTGGTTTGGTTTTATGTCATATCAACCATTTTAGAGGGGGTGGCCTCGTGGTGTAATGGTTAAAGTGATGGACTGCAAAATCATAATGACCGAGTTCGAACTCCAGTTGCGCTATTACGTTTACTTTCAGACAAATACCATTGGGAAAGGTATGAACCCCCTTATCCTCCCAGCTATGGGTTAAATAGTACCTCTACTGTTCTTCTAGGAGAATGGCTTTAGCATTAAATTACCTACAACAAACAAACCATTTTAGATTGTTTAATGCCAAATCATTTTTATTCATATAAACAGTTCTATTTCAAACAATTCAGTTTGGCATAAATACACTGTTTAACCCATAGATAGGACCCTATCAGGTGCTACCACTCAGGGACAGAGTGGACCTGGGAGCGATGGCAATAAAGCAGTACTGTGTATTCCTGAAAGCTCCAGCATTATTGGAGCCTCACCATCAGATTGTTTAGTGTCATATCTAGGACCCTCATTGAAGAAATGACACGTTATCCGTTTTTCTCCCAGCCAAAAGAAAACACCTCAGAACAATTGATTATATAAATTTTACAGTCCCCATTTAAAAGAAAAGTATTCATATATTTTCTCCCTCGTTTTGGCTCACTCATTTTGGCAAATACACTGGTCTCTCAAAATAAATTGTATTTTAACTCTTTCTGCTTTAATGATTCACCTCAATTAGTTCTTTCAACTAATTAGTCTACCTGTCTAGGATGTACCACATCATACACACTCATACATACACATATATTCAGTATCTCATTTTTAAGTAAATTTGAATATACACTGAATTTCAAAACTCCATAAAAACTGCAATGCAGAAATTTAATATTAACATGGCTAGGGTACCTCAAATGGTGTAATAGTAAGCAAGTAAAACTAGCAAATCTACATGAATCAGTTTGAGTCTCATTGGGTGCCCCATTCATACAGTCTTGTCCCACATCTAAATGAAAAGCTTAGTAAATTACAATATTAGTATGGCTTGTTTTGTCCTTTTTGTTATATCTATTTGTGGACCAACTATTTACAATTTATTTTAGTATCCTGCTTAAGTTAACTACTGACAAAAATGTCAGAAAAAATAGGGATTTTTAAAAAATCTATTTTTTCTCTTATAAACTATTTCCTGTATTGAAATCTATATTATATTTTATATGTTTTTTCCTGTATTGAAATCTGTATTATACAGTTTGAATTTCATTTAGTACAATTCTTTTCAGTATTATAAGAAAATTTGTCCTTTTTTCTGAACTAAAAAGAAAGTACTTTACGTGCTAATATTTTTCTTATATTATGCAGTAAGTTTATTTAGCATGATTGATAGGTTCTACTCCTTATCCTAGGATCATTTATTTACTAATTTTTGTATATTACATTGATTGTAATAATACTAAGAAATATTCAGAATATTGAAGATCTTTTCCCAACTTTTATCTTTCTTACTTCTGCTCTTAAGTCATACGCTTATTCATTACATTGTACCGGGAATGTTAAGTATTTATGAATAATTTCATCATCAATTTACTCCAAAGCTTCCTCTAAACAGTGAGTTTGGTCTTGTGGATAGAGTGTTTGCCAATAGCCCAGGACACTCGAGTTCAATCCCAGGTCGAATCATACCAAAGACTCAAAAAAATGATACTTGATACGTCCTTGCTTAACATAGCATTATAAGGTACAGATCAAGGGTAAGTGGAGCAATCCAGGGAAAGCAGCAGTATCTTCCTCAACACCCTGATGTAGTAGCTATTGAAAAGGGAGTCTTCAGGTCACCCCCAACTACGGCCGCTAACTTTACTTACTCATATATAAACTGACAACGAGTTGAGGTTAATATTCACTTTTCTGCTCATCAGGTGAACTGACTGGGGTGTGCACTATTTTTTCATACTTTTCTAGTCACGTTACTACAATACGAGTGGTATAAAAAGTCACGAGACTCAAGCTGGTACCCAATTGGAAAGAAGGTATTTTTAGTTACAGGCTCATCTCAACACGAGTTCCGACCTTTTGTTTGAGTCAGGAAAACTAATGATGAAATATTTCTTTTTTAGGCACACTCTACAATTATTTCAACTCAGATATTTACTCTTTTAAGGATCGATCCCTTGATTTAAGGTTCTTCTGCCATTCCAGATATTGTAAAAAATTGTTTTGGAGAGAGACTTGTTCACTGAGAGAAGACCAACGGTTTACTATTCTAACTACAGAGTAGTGCATTTTAAAGTATTTTTGATCACCCACCTAGAGAGTGACAGAAAGGAATAGGGCTATTCTTATTGGCATTGGATTGGGCAAAACAGTGGGCTTGCTGCTGCTATTGTGTTGGAGGAAGTGTCAAACGTCCTTTTTTGGAAGAGGTTGAAGAAAGTAAAATTTCGTTCTCTTTCCTCGATAAACCATCGTAGGGTAAAGATTTACTGGAGATAGCTCGTGGCAGAAGTTTTTTTTAATGGCCTAGTAGAGAAATGTAATTTCTGAGAGATGCAGGCCTAGAAATTTTTGAGTTGAAACTTGCTATTATAGTCAAGCTGAGATGAGTAATTATCTGAAACTAGCGGACTAGAAATTGCCACTTCGTTTATTAGCTATCTTGAGGAAAAACAAACCGAAATAATTCAGGTCTAAAGGACCGTTATATTCCGAACAGAAACAAAGAAATACAAAAGAAAGAAATACAAAAGAAAGAAAGAAAGAAAGAAAACCACAAGAAAGTACTGACAAAATTCTCACCAAAGACAAAGAAAGAAAAAGAAAGAAGGTACTGACAAAATTCTCACCAAAGACAAAGAAAGAAAGAAAGAAAGAAAGAAAGAAAGAAAGAAAAATAAATAAATAAAATAAAAAAGAAACTAAAGAAAAGAGAAGTCTCCGAATAAATAACAGATAACATGAATAAAGAAGTTTTTGTCTTTCTTTTAGGAGAAAAAGAAAGAAAAATGAAAAAGGAAACCGGTTTTAGCCGCTTACAGGGAAGTTAGATACATGTAAATTTAGATACTATTAGTTATGTTACGTTAGTTTTGTTTTGTCAATAAATGTGAGATATATAATTTTTGTTTATGTTTTTAATGTTGCTTTTGTTTTATATTTTGACAATGAATTAATTCTTGCGTAGGGACTGATATGCAACCTACTAACTATTGTCTGTTTTTTTTTTTCACTTTATAGAATAAACTTTATAATTTGTTTTTAGATCCGTCTTCTTTGTTTTATTTTCTTTTTCTTTTTCTTTTTCTTTTTTTTTTTTTGTTAATTTGTTTCAAGTCGGTTTTTGGTAACGACCCCTAAAATTCCAATATATTTGAATAGTTTTGTGCTACTCTCGTATCCTCTCATTTCTAAGAGAAGGTTATTGATTATTTTAACGCTCCTTCCACTGTCTTGCAGTCCATCCGATGTTTATCTTTTGTCTATTGTTAACTCTAACTTCAGCCTGGTGGAATACATTTTTATTTAAGCATTTTTTTCTTATGGACATTCACTTGCTCTGCAATTACACTGGCGTTGATTATTTTCTTGCGTCTAAGTTTGTTTTTTTTATGTTGACATATTTAAAAACAATTTTATTTTCTTTGTAACCACTATTTTTTAATGTTGTCTCACTCATAATTTTCGTCTGATTAGAAAACTGTTGATACGTGACTTAATAGATAGTTTATGGGTCACTGAATTCTGAATTAGGGGTTTGTTCAAATAGCGTCTGTTGGTGGCTGAGAGCAATATTTTTATAAACGGGTACATAATTGTTTTTCCTATATGGTTTACATTCTTTCTTGTTCAAATCAAATGTAACATCCAAGAAGTTAACTTGTTTTATGTTTGTATTTCTATTCTAAGTTCTTCTTCAACGAAAGGTTTTTTTTCTTTTCTTTCTTATTAAGTCTGTTTCTCTTTTATTTATTTATTTATTTTTTCCTTTTTAGTACCAACAACTCGTCTCGATACAATCCAGTGTCCTCTTTATTTACTGTCTTCGCCGTTTTGTTCAATAAAAAAAATTCCAATTAGATGAATACTTTTTTCTTTTTTAAGTAGAAGAATTATATTGTGAATTGAATTACCATGACCAGAAAATCTGGCGAACATCTACGCACGACATACGGAAACACTGGACAGCTGTTTCGACCGTATTAGGTCTCATCAGCAGGGTATACCGCGATCTCCACCACTGGAGATCGAACCAGAGACCACAGAGCCGAAATTCTACAACTGAGCCAACAGTCCATATCGCACACAAGTGATGCCAAATTAACTCGTCGTGGCAATTGCGCGGCCAAACAACTTGAATGTGTCTTGTAAGTTACATCCGTACTCTTTACAGAGGACACGGTCACCAATTCCAATTAGTTCACAGAATTCGGCGCTATCAAATCCCCACCCCATCGAATCTCTGGTTCGGTTTCTTTTCATTCATATTTCCTTATTGTAGAACAAAGATTTTCAGCCATGTTTTATTGTTTTTATGTTTTTGAATTTATAATTTTTCGCCCTACAAATTGTTTTGTCTCGTGTCTCCTCAGTTATAGACAAATAATATGTGAAACTGTATGAATTCTCACCAAACTCCAGTTATTTTGTTGAATTTTAACTCTACGGTTGGCCGCAATAAATGTTGAATTGTGCTAATGGCAACGATTTTAAAAAATGCAATGAAAAATCCTTCACGTTGCTAACTGGATTAAATATTCCTCCTCGTAAAAGTCGCCATACTGTCTGTAACTATCTGTGAGTTCCGTGACGGGGTAGATTCGTAAAATGGATCGCCTTTCATATCCTTTGCAGGATAACATTCAAAACCACCGCCCCACTATCCAATCAGATGGGACAGACCGTAATATAAGAATTAAACACGACCGGCTTACAATTGCAGGCATCCGTTTAGTCTCAGGGGGCCATACCCGCCCCCGTAAATACCTACTTTGAAGGGCTGAATTTATAGCTTGGCGCCGGAAGCAGCCCAATAGGGGAATGCCGACGGGACCAAACATTTTTTTGGTCAGGCTACGCATGAGTTTCGATGGTTCCCTGCTTTAAAATGGCTTGGTGGGAAGTCAGTTAAATACCGTTGAATTTCTTAATTTTCCATCTCGACTTTCGTTGAAAGTTTCTACAATTTTCTCGAACCACTCACTGCTGGTTTTAGTGCTTTTCCATTGGTTGATTTGTATAATTCAATTTAGTGCATGTCCCATCAAATGTAGTTTTGGCTATTTTTCAAATATTGTTTTTCGTACGACTTATTAAGCGGCATTCGCGTTTTCTTTGTGGTTTTTAAGATGTATAAAAGGATGTTTCTTTGCCAATTTGTTAATTCTATTGTCTACTGACTTATTTATTCCTTTTCCTATTCCAGCTGGCTTTTTTTTTTTGTTCACCTTTTTATACTCAACTTCATAAACGTTTCTTGATTTTTCAGCCATTAGAAAAATCATAAGTGAACTACTTATTTTTCTTTGTGTAGTTTCCTTTGGAGTGCTTTTTTAAAATTTTCTAAATTTTGCTTGATTTATTTAGGTTGACCATATCTTTTCTCAAAAATGATTGGACATTTTCTCGTAAAACCAAATCCTTTGATTGCTTTGTTTTTTTATGAATAGAAACAAACAGAAAAATGTTTTCAACCCCCATTCTTTTTGGGAAACATTTATTTTATTCTTATGTTTAGTCGAAATTGGGATATTCTTTAATGAATGTACGTATGTTATTTCCTGCATAGTTGGTAAATAAATTTGGTTTGGTTTTATGGCATATCAACCATTGTAGGTTATTTAATGCTAAATCCATTTTTATACATATTGTTCTATTTCAAACAATTCAGTTTGGCAATACAGTTTAAATGTAAAAACAGTTATATTTCAAGCTATTCAGTTTAGTCAACAAAGTAAAATGGTTTCAAGTATTGCTATGTATCACTAACAATTCAATTAAACATCAGTCATTTATTTGTTCAGAGTTAAATGTAAAATCAGTTTAATTTCAAACAATTCAGTTTAAAAGAATTTTGAAGAAAATAAAATTTGCAATATAAAGAAATTAGGAGAGAATAAAATTGGATATAAAGGAAATGAAGTGAATGTTAATATGAAGAGAATGACACTAAGGCCAAATTTAATATTTAACGGGGTAATGTTTTTAGGTGGCTTTAGTGTGTAATTTTAAACAGTTAGTTCAAACAGTAAGTTCAAACAAATAAGTTCCACAGCTTTCTAGTTCGGATACTGATTTGAAAAGATAACACAGACAAAAAAGTTTTTAAAAAGGAATTTTATACAAAAGAAACATGAAAGAAAGGGATAGAAAAGATAAAGTGTTGCAAATTTTTGTGCAATTTGCAGGAACTTATCTGAGAGAGTGTCCGAGGAAACAAAGTTCTTTGAATTTGAGTATTTTCTTTTCTTTTCAGTTTTGTTGAAATGTTTCAGTTTTCATTTAATTTCGAGTCTTCTGTAAAGTTCTTTTCAGCAGAATTTTCGGTTGAATTTTCTTTCAGTTGTTTAACTTGGGATAATTTCAATTGTCGACTTTGGTTTAATTTTACTTTCTTGGGAAGCTTCTAGCCTGTTTGAACTTATCGGCTGTTCACGAAGCGAGTGACGAAACTTTTCTGTCTTGACAGTTTGGTCCCAGAATTCGTGCAGAGGGTCCCAATAGTTGTTCTCGATTAACAGGGGAGGTAGTTTTTTGGTGCCGTATTTTCTGGGATTACTTCTCCCTTCTCCACTCGGATCTAATCAAGTGCTGCACGTGGCCGGTTTGATTTTTTTCATAGAAATAAATTTTTATAAGTACACAGTTTAGTTCTATTCAACCCATAGATAGGACCCTATCAGATGCTCGTTGGCGGGGTCTTACCCCTCTGCAGAGATGCAGTCAGTGTATTCTGCAGCTCCAGCCAACTGGGTCAGGAACTACCTTTCTGGTTTGAATATAACGTCACAAGTACTTCTAAACCGCAAAATCTGAACAGGGCACAATACAAAAAAAAAAACAAAAACAAAAAAAAAAACAACAAACAAACAAACAAACAAACAAAAAGAGAAAAATATAGATCATTATGATAATATATAAATAAACAATTGAAAAAAAAAGCGGGGTCATTTTTACGACTCTGAGTTCCACGTTTCCCATTGTCAGGTGAGATGGTAATCTACGCGTCTGACATATTAAATGTTGCATACTTTTATATTCATGTGACTACAATGTGGATGGTATTACAAGTTATGTGACTTGATCTGGTGCCGAACTGGAAAGAATGTAAACAATATAGGAAAAACAATAATGTACCTGTTTTCATTTAATTAAGATAGCATCTAGCTACCCATAAATAGCATCTAGCTACCCACAAATATTATTTAAACAAGTTCCTCATTCAGTGGACCATAGACTGTTATCTCAAATAAGAAGGCTTTTTATCTGACGACGTGTATGAATGAGACAGCATTAAAAAATAGTGGTTGCAAAGGAAATAAAATTATTTTTAAGCATCAATATAATAAAAAAAAAAACGCCTGAGAAACAGGAAAATAATCTAGTTCAACCCCTTCTTTTCTTCAATAGAGGTGCAAAACAAAAATAGGATAAGATTATTTTTTAATTAATTGGGAAACGTTTTCTGCTAGCTTGTAAATTGCACAAAATATTTAACAAAAATCCGATAAAAATGAACTATAGCTGCATGAAAAATATGTGAGTGGTAATAATAAAAATTATACCCAAAAAAGGATTAGAGAAAAAACAAAAACAAAAAAATTATCATTCAAACTACCAACGTCATTGTAGAACAAGTGAATGCCTATTACAAAACAAATGTTTAAATAAAACTATGGTCAACCATGCTGAAATTATTGTCAACAATGAACAAGAAAAGATATACGTGTTCAGTCAGCTGGGTCAATCGAAATTGCTGACTGCATATCTATTGAGGAGCAAGGCCTCCCCCATCAACGAATGTCCTGCAATTGACACGAAATGGCATCTAATGGTGAGACTCCTGGAATGTGGAGTACATCTTCATTACCATTACTCTCACCTGGAGTGGTAGTACCTGTTAGGGTCTCATCAATGGGTCAAATAGAACTATCTAATAATTTACTATATTTGAAACCATTTGACTGTGTGCAAACAAATGATTGATATTAAAACTGAATTATGAGTGCTAATTTTGCAATACTTGAAAGCATTTAAATGGGTGTGTAAACAAATGACTTTTGGCTCGTTTAGAAATGCTACTTACAAACTATTCGTTTACAAATCATATATATATATATATATATATATATATATATATACACTACCAGTCAAAAGTATTTGGTGACCCTAAAAAAAATTTATTTCTCATCCTAAAAGGGTTATTTTTAATGAAACAAGTTCAGCAGCACAGCGGTTTTATTTATAATACTAAATACCAGTCTTTCTGAGTCACATTAAATATAAATCAAACTAAAAACATAAAAAAACTTCTTAAACTTTTGAATTATTAAAATGACCCCCTTTGGCTCCGATCACTGCTTCACAGATTCTTGGCATTCTTTCCACTAAAGACTGGAGATAGACTGAATATAGTTCTGCCCAGTTTTCCTGCATGAGTTGTCAGAGGTGAGCTTCACTTGTGGTTTGTTTAGCTCTGGTTTTTCAGTCGAGTTTATCCCACACCAGTTCAATGGAATTTAAGACTGTTGATTGCACTAGCCAAGACATCAGTTGATGTTGACCTTTAATGTACCTCTATGTTAACTAGTATGCTTTGGCTCATTGTATTGCATAAGTACAAATTCTTGAGCCGCAAGCCATGTTGCAGATGGGATCGTGTGATGATGCAATATGTTGTGATAGCCAGTCTTATTCAATTTGCCCTTCACCAACTCTTAGCAGCTCATAGAACCCTCTATTTGACCGAAAGATTTCAAAATTTATTCCACTGCTCTATTGTCTAGTCTTTGTGGACCTTGGCCAAATGGAGTCTTTTGACATGGTTTTGCTTCTTCAACAGTGGTTTCTTGACAGCAATTCTGCTATATAGGTCAGCTTCACAGAGTCTTCTCCTCACAGTTGATGTTGACACAATTTTTTCATGACATTTGTTCAGTTGTGCAGTGATTTTTGGAGCAGTCAGCATTCTGTCATGCAAGCTGGTGACTGATGAAATGGTCCTTTGTATAAGAAAAACAGGTAGTATCTAGTGACAGTAATTCAACACAATATTATCTAATGTGAGTTCAAGTGGCAGTATAGCGTAAATTTTGGAAAACATTTTATTTTTGAGGGTGGCCAAATTCTTTTGACAGGTTGTGTGTATATATATATATATATATATATATAAGGTTTGGCATTAAATAACTTATATGGGTTGCTATGTCATAAAACCCACCCAGCGAAAAGATATAGATTGGAATGACTGAAAAACAGTAGTAAGAGTGTTAGAATAATCATAAAGCTTCTCTCAAAAATGAGAGATATGAGAATAGCACAAAGCTATCCAAATATATTTGGGATCGCAAAAGAAATAATGAGGTAAATTTGAAAGCAAGTGGTCGATTCTTAAAAGAGCAGATACCTGTAATAAGAGTTTAAGTAATTGTAGACTGTGCCTAGAGAAGAAATATTACATCATCAGCTTTCCAGATTCAAATAGACTACTAAACAAAAGATTATAGCTTGTGTCAAGATGCCACCATGAGAGAACTTATTTTCTTTCCAATCTGGCACCATCTTAAGTCATGTGACTTGTTACACTGCTTACATTGTCGTTACATGACAACAAAAAGTATTTTTGTACACACCATTGAATATGTTGGATACATGAATCACTATCATCTCATTGGGTGCCCCATTCATATGTTCTTGTGCCACATCTAAGAAAAAGGCTAAGTAAATTACTACTACATGGATTACCTGCTCACCTTATTAAGTAAGTTGGCGACCGTAGTCGAGAGCAACCAGAAGGCTCCCTTTTCAATAACTTCTACACTGAGGTGTAGGGGAGGGCTCTACTCTTTTCCCTGGATTGCTCCACTTTACCCTTGATACGTACTTTATATTGCTGAGTGTTAAGCAAGGAGGTATCAAGTACCATTTTTAAAGTCTTTGGTATGATGCGACCTGAGATTGAACCCAGGTCTCCTGGACCATTGGTGAACACTACCACATCTTATTTTCTCAATTGTTTATATATGTTATATTACTCTGCATTATTATTTTATGTATAGATTTAACAGTGAAGAAGTGCTTGTGGTGTATGCACACACACACACACACACATACACACACACACACACAAACACACATAGATATATATATTTACCTACCCCTCCACATGAGCAGGATGTGACACAAGGTAAATTTTTAAGGGGAGTTGAACAGGTTTAAATTCAGAGTTTTCTCTCTCCTAGTTTGGTTGCCATATCAAGGTTAAAAAAGCCAATCAGCCAAACTATTTAACCATAGCTGGAAGGAAAAGAGTTGGATTTGTCTGCCAATGGCCCGAGAGACCGGAATTCAATCTCAAGTCGAGTCATACCAAAGACTCAAATAATGGTACTTGAGAACTCCTTGCTGAACACTTAGCATTATAAGGTACAGATCAAGAGTAAAGTGGAGCAATCCAGGGAAAGGGGTAGTGCCCTCCCCTACTCATTGGTGTAGTAGCTATTGAAAAGGGAGCCTTTGGGTGGCCCTCGACTTGTGTTGCCAAGTTTACTTATCATATTTACCCAACCCCTCCGTTCGGGCAGGATATGACAAAAGGTCAATTTTTTTAAGAGGAGTTTAACAGGTTTGAATTCAGAGTTTTCCTTATCCTAGACTAGTTGCCTCACCAAGGCTGAAGAACCTAGTCTGCCCTACTATTTACCCATAGCTGGAGGGAGAATAATTGGATTCAAGTTTACTTATATATATATATATATAGATATATATATATATAATTTCATCACACCCTGTCAGCTGGGGCTGTAGAATATGCCAACTGTAACTCTGCAGAGGGTGATACCCATCAATAGGGGCCACCTGTTGGCCGTCGGCGGCATCCCATAAGACACTATAACAGGATCCTGGTGGTTGAGCAGTCATTGATCCAGCGACAGAATGGTCAATGTCTTCAATGTCTTGCAACACATCATTTTAGCCCTTACTTGGTCTGACAGGTGGTTGGACAGACCCTGTCCAATCAATCGGCTGGTGCCAAGCCCTAGTACCTGTATGTTTATCCCAACCGTACTTTGAAATCTTCACTTGTTGCAAGTTCCCAACCCTTACCTTTTAGGTGCTAGAAAGCAGTGGCTGAGGGTTAATTGTGTTGAGAGAATAGGAATTTGACAAGTGCTGAGAACCTGAAATTAGCAACAGCCAAAACCTATCCTCAGCTTGATTATACTGGTCATGTATACCCATCTTAATCAAGATGAATGGGTTCCCACCTTGGTTCATTCCCAGCACAAGTTGGATTCCGTGGTGGGTGGAGGAGCACCGGGCCAGTGAAAAATATACAGTATCTATGGCGTCTACAAAAAAAAAAGTAAACTAAATGAAACCTGTCAAAATCAGACTCGGAGAATGAAGCAGCAGACTTCCCTAGATTCATTGTTATTGAATCTTTGGAGGAGGTCTGCCCAGTTACATTCTCACCTTTCTTCATAGAAAAAGTTCTTTCTATAAGGGCTACAACAAAAACTGTTAAGAAAACCAGGAACAAAGTGGACAACCAGAGACAGACAGAAAGCATATGAAAAATGAAAACCTTTTATACAATGAAATGCCGGGCCTACCCACATGAAAGACGCAACACTTCCAGAGGAGTTATCAGGAATAGGGAGTTGGCATTGGCTACAGAAGAGGAGATAGCTTCAGCCCTGGGAAAACAGAGAGTTACAAATATGAGAAGAAAAGGCAAAGAAGAATCCAGACCAACACTTACATCCTGATATTTAATCAGCCCCATACTCCCAAGGAGGTGAAGATCGGCTATTGTCTTGAGAGGGTTGAGCAGTACATCCAAGCACCCCTGAGGTGCGTCAAATGCCAAAAATATGGACACCAAAAGGAAGCCTGTAGAAGACGACATATGTGCCAAATGTGGTGAAAAGGACCTGGACCGCTTGTAGGAAGATTGCTTGAAGGAAATTAGATATTGCAAACTGCCAACAAGATCATCCGGTTTACGCAAGATCTTGCAATGTTTACAAAAAAAAAGGAAATACTTGAGGTGAATCACAAGAGGAATGTGTCCTTCCTGGAAGCAAGGAGAACTGTAGGGCACTATATGGGAGAAAACAGTAACACCTCTGTTACACAGAGGGTGGATACAACCAATGAAGACAAATATCAAATACTCGTGGAAAAATTGATTCAGTTGGAAGCAAATGATTGGCCAAAGTTTCAAGAGCACCAAAAAAAATTACACTACTATGGCCGAATTTTATCAAGTACCAACTCAGCAATGGGTTGGGAATAGGGAGAGATCCAATGTGCTAGTCCAAACAAAAACACACGTAGGATCTATCACTCCAATATGAACTACTCCTAAAAGTGCAAAACCTCCAGCAAAACAGCTGTTACATAAGTCACCAATCTATCCACCAAAGAGCATTAAAGACAGATGAAAAAACTTGTCTCCTATAAAACCTGGACAACATAAACAAAAATTAAAAGCTCCCATTAGCCAAGCTGGGAAAATACAGATGAACAACAAAGTGAATAATGAAAAACCAGGAAGCGCATTCAAAATGCCCTCAAGAACAAAGTCGTCTATAAGAATCAAACAGTGCAATGCTCAGGGAACGACAAAACCCCTACGAAGAACCTATAGTATAGAAAGTATGTATAGTGACACAGACAACATAGGTGCCAACTTAATCTTGAAGAAGTATTAAATAACTACATTACTTGAAACCATTTACCTGAGATCAAACTTATAAGCCCGTTCACATTTTTAAATGTTTATCTCTTTGAATGCTAAACTGAATTATTTGAAATGGAACTGTTTTTGTATGCTAAACTGAATTGTTTGAAATGGAATTGTTTTGACATTTAACTGTGTGTATACAAATTCATAGGTAAATTAAACTGATTTGGTTGAATTGGAACTGTTTAGCTTGAAAAAGAAATGTTTTTGACAACTAAACTGTGTTTTTTGAAATAGAGCTGATTATTTAGTACAAAAATGGATTTGGCATTAAATAACCTACAAAGGTTGATATGCCATAAAACCCAAACAACCAAACCAAATGATTTTATCATTATTATTTTTATTAAGTAACAATAACATTATTATTTTTAATTAAGTAACAATAATAGAGGATAATGATATACATTAATCTTGGGATTAAAACAAAATTATAATCTGGTAACTGGTCTACATTGTCAAAAGAAGCTAGGCCCACTCAGTTGGGGCTGCAGAGTACACTGACTGCATCTCTGTAGAGGGGTAAGACTTGCCACAACAAGTGTCCTCATATGACACTAAACAATCTGATGGTGAGGCTCCAGTAGTGCTGGAGTTTTGGAGAATGCGGAGTACCTCTTTTTGCCATCATTCCAAGGTACATTCTGGCCCAGAGTGGTAGTACCTGATAGGGTCCTTTCTATGGGTTAAGTAGATCTAAAGAGTGTACTTATGCCAAACTGAATTGTTTGAAACAGAACTGTTTATATGTATAAAAATGGATTTAACTTTAAATAACTTACAATGGTTGATATGCGATAAAACCAAACACCAAACACTCTAAGGATGCTCATGTGATTGTTCACCAGCCACCCCACGAGAAATCTGCTCATTTTTTATGTAGAGCGGCACCATCATCTTGTTAGTTCTTAGGGCCTCAATAAGACTTAATCTGGCCCTGTGGACAGGTCAGTATTGTTTTTCACACCAACAAATTTTGGTTAATCTATTTTCAATTGTGACAAAAGGGATTAGAAAAGATAAAGTTCAAGCCTGAAAGTTAATACATAAAAAAATACACAAGGGAAGTAATAAAGACAATCTATTATTTGAAAAGATGATAATGTTGATTTTGCATTCATTGCTTTTGGAAAATTGAAGATATCCTTTTCTGCTTAATCAATAATCAGTGTCATTGGGGAATTTTCAGTGGTCAGATTGGTAATGATAAAACTCTCAGTAGAGACGGACAATATTAACATATAAAAAAGGCAACAGACATTAATGGCAGCCCAAAATCAGAATAATAAGAAAGAATAGAAAAAAAATATCTACTGGGAAAATGATTTCTTCAAATCTCCTCTGGCAGCTTAAATTCTTAGGAGACAAAAAAACAAAGTTCAATTTATTTTTCTCATTATTGGTTATTTCAAATTCATTATAGCTTTATCTTGAGATTTGACCTGAACAAGTAACAGAACAATTTGGATTTTGATTTCAAACAGATTTATGACAATTTATCAAATTTTTATTTTATTTTTTATTTTTTTGTCATTATACATTAAATGCCTTCTGTGTGATAAAAATAAACCCTAAAAACAAACAAACAAACTTTTATTTGTTATTTACCTTTTGTTTTTTTAATTTTCATTTTTTAAAGAATATTTTTCTTCCTACTTCCTGAAATTCTTTCTTTTATCAATGTCTAGAATGAGTTTTCTTTGTTTTTTCATATTTATTATTTGCTTTCATTTTGTCTGTGCTTTTTGTCAACTAGATATTCATTTATTCGTTTTTTAATAATAGCATATACTCTGAGTATATGTGAAGAAAGTACTACACGCCAACTCAAAATTGTATAATTAACATTACTATTAAGCTTACAAGATTTAATAAAAAATATTAATATAAAATTTTTATGTTTTTAATAATTCAAATGAAGACATTTGCATAGCTGAGCAACTCATATAATAAAGCAATGATGTCTAAATGTCTGGAGTGTTGTCAAGATCACTAGAATCATTAGTCCTCAACAAGTAGGTATTTATAGGGATGATGGGTTATTATATATCCCAAATAGTAATGGCCCTCTTAGCTCTAGCATACAAAAAAGGATTATAAGGGCCTTTAAGTTTTTGGGATTTAAAATAGAAATCTCATCTAATATTAAAATAGCCAATTTCTTGGATGTCACTTTAGATCTATCTAATAATTCCTATAAACCTTTTATAAAACCCAATCAGAACCCATCGTACATTAATGTTAATTCAAATCACCCTAAAAATATAATCAAGCAAATCCCAAAAGCAGTAAATTTAAGAATAGGTAAGCTATCTGCAAATGAAAAGATTTTCAAAGAGAGTAGTAAAAGATATATAGAAGCCCTTAAAAATAGTGGTTTTAATGAGGATTTTAGGTATTTAAAACAAAATATAACAACTGAATTTACTAAAGAAAATAATAATTATGTTCAAAAAAATAGAAAAAGGAAAATTATATGGTTTAACCCCCCTTTTTGTAAACTAGCCAATATAGATGTAGGTAAATATTTTTTGAGACTGATAGATAAACATTTTAAACAAGATAATATATTGCATAAAATATTTAATAGGAAAACCTTGAAAATAAGTTATTCTTGCACTAATAATATTTCTCAAATAATAAATAGCCATAATAATAAATTAATTAATAAATTTCATAACCTAGTAAATAATAATAACATTAATAGTAAAAAAATAGAATGTAATTGTAAATCTCAAAGTGATTGTCCAATGAATGGTTTGTGTAGTTTAGATAATGTAGTATACCAAGCTATTATTTATCCAAAAGAGGACATAAGTGATAAGAAATATTATATTGGCGTTTCTTCTACTAATTTCAAGATTAGATATGGAAATCATAAATATTCCTTTTCCCATGAGCATCAAAAAAATCAAACTGCTCTATCAAAACATTATTGGGGATTAAAAAATAAAGGGTTAACCCCTGACATTCAATGGTCCATATTGAAAAGATCTAGTACCCCAAAATCTTTCGATAGTAGGTGCAATCTATGTCTTGAAGAAAAGATCCACATTTTGCTTTTTCCTGAGCCAAAAATTTTACTAAATAAGAGAAATGAACTAATAGCCAGGTGTAGACATAGGGCCAAATTTAAACTATAAATAATTAAGTAAAAAAATTTTTTTATAAAGCATAAATTTATTTGAGAATGAGGTTTAATTTTGAGAATAATTATAATAAATTATTAGATAGAAAATTATGAAATAGCATATAATATATATGTACTAAGCATAAAAAATGTGACTGATATTTTGAAATTTTTGAAATTTTAAAATATTTAAGTCAATTAAATATTTGCTTTTGTTTTAATATATCTATTACTGCATCTTTACGTGAGATTATTAATTAAAATTTAAATTTAATTAGAAATATCTGTAATTTAAGTCTATAGAAAAAATTTTTTAAAAAAATTGTTTTAAAAAAATTGTTTTAAAATAAATGTACTACATTGCCAACCGTAAATTTAAATTTAAAACGGAAGTGGGCTCAATGAAGAGATAACTCTTCACCCCTCTTCTATCCCCTCTCACTTTTCTATCCCCTCCCACTCTCATGTGTCTACTCCAGTTTTTTTATCTAATTGATCTGATGAAGTCCTGTTAATTTTTTTCGTGTTTTTGAAAATTTCAAAAATGCGTAACAGGATTGAAATAAATTTATAATCCTTTGTGATTGGTTTCGTTGTTTTTTTCTTAATGAAATTATTGCTCTGTATAATTGATACATTGAGCTCTTTACCAGGAAGATCTAAATATTCACGAATATTTTCTTGTCCTGATGGAATTACTCCTAACTCCGGTTTAACTGGACTAAGTATTCTCTATATATATATATATATATATATATATTAAATCATTGTATCATTATTATTCCAACTTCAGAGCAATACCTCACTAAATAGAAGGAGGTTCATAGGTTGCTTTGATACCTTTGCAACAAAGATTATGGAGATAAGGAATTTCTTTACTTTCCCACACATGCACGTATAAAAGGGTCAGCTCTTGTGTTCTTGGTTCCCATAGGCAAACTCAACCTGTGTCCTTTAAAGTACAATATTGTCTATTTACAAGTAACCACTTATCAGCTGTCCACCTGATCTTTGTAAAAGTTTGAGGCAGTTTTGGCAAACGCATTAACCTCTTCTGAAACATTGCTTTTGAGAAAACTTAGTGATCATGACAGAAAGAAAAAATTTTCAAATTTTCAGTCTTCTCTGACAAACAAAGAGAACACAGCTATAAGACTTTTATGCAGGAAGCATATCAAATAGTACAATCAAAGGCTCAGTTTAACCTATATTCAGACACACACATGAAGATGTGAGATCATTTAGGATTTTGGCAGGACTGTCTCGGATGAAATGAAAACACATTTTTTTTATATAAAGAATCACAAGAAATGATGAAATATTCAAACTGCCAGAGAACCAAAAATCGAGGTTAAACTTTGGGATATTTTTTTCTTACCATGAAAAAACAGTTGCTTTCATTGCATCCACTTCTGAGCCCAGTTGGCTGGGGCTCTAGAATATGCTGATGGCACCTCTGCAGAGAGATAAGATCCCCACCACCAACATGTTTCCTAGATATAATACAATCTGATGGTGAGGCTCCAGTCTTAAAGCCTTAAGAAATGTAGAGTATCCCTTCATTACTATTACTCTCAAGTCCACTATGGCCAAGAGTGGTAGTACCCATTAAGTCTCCATGAATGGGTCAAATAGAACTGTTTAATCATTTACTCTTCTTAAAACTATTTAACTGTATAAACAAATGAGTTCTGGCTCATTTAAAAATGTTATCTACAAACTATTTGGTTACAAATCAGAGAAACATGATTTGGCATTAATAACTGACAAGGGTTGATACATCACCAAAACCCATTTAACTGTGTGCAAATGAATGATTAATATTTAATAGCATTATTTATATTGGATAAAAATACATGAAACCATTTAATTGTCTGTAAAAAAATCAACTCTGCCACATTTACAATAATGTTACTGCCAAACTATTTGCTTACAAATCAAATATAAACAGGATTTGACCATAAATAACCCACAAGGGTTGATATGTCATGAAACACAACCAAACCAAAATTCATCCAATCCTAGAAATATCTTTTAACCAAATTAAGCAGTAATGAGACTGGATAGTACTTAGTTGGGTAACAACTTAGTAACGGTAGGTAGTGTAAGTAATCCTTAGTCTGTGTGTCTGATTAAGTAAAGCATAGTAAATAACATTAACAGGTCCCATGAGTCTTTGTGCCTGAATAAGCAAAGTTTATTAAAGTTTTAGATCACTTTAAAAAATGTAATGGTTAATGAGCTCTGCTTGCAAACTATTGTTAGTGAGTTTGATTTTCAATGGGTGCTCTGAACTTCTGGTCTTGTACTAGACTAAACTTAGTAAATGACAACTTTTGCACATTTTTTTAATATAGTTAAGCATCAATAAGTTTGCTCAGTATATGGATAAATGACTGCTTAGGAACAGCAGTTAAAAATTTACCCAATCCTTCTGACATGGGCAAGATCTGACAAGATCAATTTTCAAGCAGAGAATGCTGGTCTGAATTCAGTGTTTTCCTTCTCTTAGACTGGTTGCTAAACTAAGACTGAAGAACCCAGTCTGCTCAACTATTTACTCATAGCTGTTACAGGGAGAAGGGCATTAGCATGAAGTGAAATGTAAACAGCCTTGTTCAGGTTTTAAACTTTTGTTGCCAATTCTACGGCAGGTACTGTAGCAAAACTTACAATTTCCTTTTGCTTTCATTACCTTTGCCACCTTTTTTCATGCCTAAACTCCTTAAATAACCTGATAAATATTCTATATGGTAATACAATGGTGGAAGCATTAGTGTTCATTGGGGTTCGAAGAGACAACCAGATAATTTACCACTTCAAATGAATCAATTGGTCATGAACATCCCTCTGGGAAAGGCCTTCATCATTATCATCCAATGGATTATACTTGTTAATACAACAAATGGTGAGGGATACAGTAACTTCTTCATGGCTGTGATGCTTAACACATGACGGACACCTCGCATACAAGTGTCTTAGGAAATGAACTTAGCAACCAAAGTTCAAATCTTGGACAAAACTGTTTGCATTTTTCTTTGCACTAATCCCCTTGGGAATCCATCTCATCTCCCCACAAGCTATGGGTAAATAGTAGGAAAATTGGGTATTTTAGGCATGGTAAGGCAACCAGTCTAGGAGTTTAGGAAAACTCTAAAATCAGACCAGCTTAAAAAAATTGACCTTGTGTTACACACTGTCCACAAGGTTACAGATGACATATTCCAAACATTCAGAATTGTCCCTATTTTAACAAGATTCTTAGAGACAGAGAATTGATCATCATAGATGATATTGTTCATATATTTGCATGTCAGTTGTTTTGCTGAATGATTAACTAATTCTATCTGATCTTTAGTGGGAACCATAGGTATACAAACAAGATTCACTTCAGAGTCTTGACATTGATGTTTGGCATTAACTGTTATTCTAGAGGACTGGGACTAACATTTGGTGTCAGTTCTTGAGTCTATTTATAATAGTCAGTACACTAGTATACTTGTTTTGGTTTGGTTTGGTTTTATGATA
Source organism: Sepioteuthis lessoniana (assembly GCA_963585895.1). Lineage (NCBI taxonomy): Eukaryota > Metazoa > Mollusca > Cephalopoda > Myopsida > Loliginidae > Sepioteuthis > Sepioteuthis lessoniana. The sequence continues at coordinate 60,287,278 of OY757920.1, forward strand.
TATCAACCATTGTAGTTAGTTGAGATTCGGACCTGGGCGAGGCCAGTTCAGCTGGAGAGTTTTTTGTTTGCACAGTCATTTGTTTAAATACAGAATTTTTATTTACACCATTAAATGTAAAAACAGTTCTATTTCAGAAATTCATTTTAGCATAAGTACAGTTTAAATTACTATACTTGTAAACTCTATTCCTCACTTATAAGCCTAATATAAGGAAAGAATCACTGACTCTTAACAGATTAGGAGGAGATAAAATGCTATTCCTTACAGGTTACTGTGTCAGAGGTTCATATGAGAATTGTCAATGCATGGAAATATTTGTGATGATATCAATGAGAAATGTTCTTGGCCCAGTGAGACTTACAAATATTCATTGAACATTAATTTATACACATCTATCCAATAACCATGTTTTGTTGTGAAAATATCATTCAAGTTTTTTTTGTTTTTTCTATAAAAATATCAGACTAATTATTTTCCTACCTTTTTAATAAATTTTTCAAAATTCAATCTTTTGCAGATTGCAGTAATTGAAAGAGTAAATAATTTATTCCATGCTATTAACTGGGATGACAATCAATTGAAAGATGTGGGATTTATTATAGATGAAGTAAGTATCTATTTGTCTTTGCATCTATCAACTAATTTCCTGTCAAAAAACAATAGCTATATATAAGTAATTTTGCAATTAAATTGTACTAAGAAGAGGATGTAATAAATAACATTGTAGGAAATGGAATTGGTGACAAGAGTTCAAAACCAAGACAAAGCTGTTCATATTTTACTTGGTTCAGGTATGAATCCATCACTTCTCTCCCACCTCTATGTGTAAATAGTAGGGCAGACTTGGTTCTTTAGCCTTAGTATAGCAACCAGTCAAGGAGAAGGAAAACTCTGGATTCAAACTAGCATTACTCAGCATGGAAACTGACCTTGTATCACATCCTACCTATGGTGGAGGGGTTGGGTAAATATATTGTATCTATAAAATATTAAAAACTTTGTATTGCTCAGCATTTTCTTATTTTGGCTCAGTACTTTCTGCTAGTTTTGTCATGCTATATGGAAAGATATTCATAAATATGATTGAGTCAAGAAGTTGTTCTTTTATTGATACAATTTATGTTGATAGCGAACCCGGACAGACAAAGTAGCTTGATATATATATAGGTGTGTATATATATATATATATATATATATATATATATATATATATATATATACTTAATATGTGTTTGTATGTGTACATGAAAGTGGATTTTGTTAACACATAGGTAGTACAGGATAAAATAAAGATAACAACCGTTCTTGACCTGTGTCCTTTTGTTATTAATGACAACTATTGTAATAAATTGAACTTATATTGAATATATAAATATATTCAAAAACACCTTTAAAGTTTGTCTACTGAGCCAATTACAATTTGAAGGCTGTTATATCCCAAACTGGTAGGATCAACAAGCAATAAAAATCAACAGTAAAACTGGAGGTGCCTGTGGTGTAATGGTTATCGTCGTAGGAAATGGACACAGTGACACGAATTCAAATCCTAGATGAGACTGATTGCATTTCACATAGCACTAATACTCTTGGGAAAGGTATGAATCCAATTATTCTCCCTCCAGCTATGGGTAAATAGTAAGGCAGACTAGGTTCTTCAGCCTTGGTGAGGCAACTAGTCAAGGAGAAGGAAAACTCTGAATTCAAACCTGTTATACGCCACTTAAAAAATGACCTTGTGTCATATCCTACTCGAGCAGAGGTGTTGATAAATATGGTAAAACGTGTTTTTAACATGAATAATATATTTATGATCCTGGACCACGGTACAGAAAGATAGAAAAGGATTAGATTTTAACTGACCACAGGTCTATGTTTATACAGTCAACTCCCCACCTCCAACACCAGCTTCCTTTTACTGAGGAGTGGTATTGTTTCTTAGTGAAGAACTACCTCACCAAATAGGTGCTAAACATACTTCTTGAGACAAATCTCTCATTACTGTTAGGTAAAATAGTTTTATGCTTGGTTTTTATTATCTATATAGTAAGCCTCTATACTGTAAATTTCTCCTCTCTATAGAGAGGTAAGACCTGCCCCTGCACCACAACAAGTGTCCTGGATATGACACTAAACAATCTGATGGTGAGGCTCCAGTAATGCTGGAGCTTTGGGGAATGCAGCATAACCCTTCATTGCCATCACTCCCAAGTCAACTCTGGCTCAGAGTGGTAGCACCAAATAGTGCCCTATCAATGGATTAAATAGAACAGTTTGACATTTAAACTGAGGCAAATGAATGACATGATAAATCTTTAATTTGAGTGCAAACAAATGACTTATGCAAAACTGAATTGTTAGAAATAGGATTGTCGGATCATTTAGCTGTGTGTAAACAAATGACTGATGTTTGATTGAATTGTTAGTGATACACTGCAATACTTGGAACCATTTGTAAATTTCTATGCACCTTTTTTTCAGTATACTATCTGTTCATTTTTTAATTAAACTTATTTTTGCATTATAACAAAAAATGTATTTTGTTTCTTCATGTGATTGCTATACTGCATGTTTTTTTTACTTCTATGTATGATTCAACACAAACTATAGCATAAACTATTATCTACAGATAGATAATTTTGCATTGATAATAAACAACATTATTAAAGCTGATATTCAATCAGAAATTTCTGGAAAAAACAATGCTGAATTAATGGTAGACTACACAGACTTCAGATAATCTTATAATGTTAAACATTTACTTTATTCAGATATCTATTATATTCTAAGTCTGATTTCACCATAATTCATGGCTCTCCATTAAGGTAAAAAAAATAAAACTGTATCCTTCCATATTTGAATACCGGCTAACTGCTTACTCTATAAACGTGGTGCGAGGGACAAGTTGCATGACACCTTTTTATCCATTAGAAAGCACCACAAGGAGTGCCCACAAAGCATGTAAATACATTGATATCCCCTCTTCTTTCTTTCTCTCTCTCTCTCTCTCTTTCTCTCTCTCTCTTCCTTGGCAGCAAATTTAGTAGACACGTGTTTGCATGTTGCTAGGTTTCTGGTCAAGCAATGTTGGCGCTTCATAGCAGTGGTCAACTAAGTTCACTAACTTGACTACAGTTGCACTTGACACACCCTCAACCAAACCATTTATCAAAGCCTTCATGCAGCACAGCAAATTAGCACACATGGCTATTCTCAACTTTGTGGTTTGCTCACAGATAAAGCTTCACACAACAGTTTAATGTCAAATCCTGTTTATTCATTATATTAAATACATTTTTAAAGGAGTCAGAGCTTGTTTATTTGCACACAGTTAAATGGTTTTAAGCATTGCTGCATAATATTAATAATTCAATTTGACATTAATCATTTGCATGTATACAAATGGTTTCTTTTAAAGGATTGAATAGTTCATAGATGGGACTCTGACTGGTACTACAACTTCAAGTCAAAGTGAACCTGGGAGTAATGGTAATGAAGGAGCACTCCACATTGCCCAAAGCTCCAGGACTGGAGCTTCACTCTTGGATCCCGTTTAGTGTCTTATCTAGGACACTAATTAGTAGGGGGCGGTCCTTTCCTCTCTGCAGAGCTGCAATTAGTGTATTCTACAGTCCTCACTGACTGGGTATTACCAGACAAGCACAACTTTAAACACCAAACAGAACCCTTAGTCAAATGGGCTTCTTGACTGTATAAATTGCCTTTTCTATTAGATTCATGAAAACACCTTTTTCTTGTTTTTAATCCTTGTTGTTTGTCGTTCCTTTCTTTACTCTTTATCACATTGTTTGTCTCTTTCAATGCATTACCAAGCACATATATAGCATATCCAAGTAGATTTTATAGCAAATATTTTAAGTCACAAGATTTTTTAGTTTTAAGCTATCTTTAAAAAGTTCTTAAATTTTGTATCAATATTGTGACATAGACAACAAACAGAACACAAAGCACAAATAGAATGTCCGTATCAAATATACTTGATGATAAAACAAATTCAAAAATTTTTAGTTTGAGAAATAAATTGAAGAAGACTATCTTTTTTAGTGTTTCAAAATCTTTCCATTTGTGTTTGAAAATAACAACTTGTTAAAATTAACTTGACAAAATCAGGTGAAATCTTTTCCTCTGACATTTGTTGTTTCAACCCATTTATTTTTTAAATGCCAGCTCAAATTGATCTGTGTCTCACAAATATTGTAGAAGAAAAAAATATCCTTAATTTGATTTTTACTTTTGGTAAATTCATTTTTTCTGCTTTCACTTTTGATAAATTCCGGTTTTCAATTTTATTGTATTTCAGTGATAAATTACAATAAATTGTTCTATAAATATTATCAAAACAGAAAACAAAAGTGAAATTCAAAGTTTAATCACATTTAAAGAAATAGTAGATATAATTCCTGTTGATTTAACAATCTTCTCTTAAACATTTTCTTATCTCAGGTACACCTTCCTCATGCCAATATGAGTTAACTAATCTATTTATCATTACTGTATGAAATGCAATTTCTTCATGTTCAGTTGCACATGTTAGTTGTCATCTCAAGTACACCCTCCATACTAATATGAGTTGTTAAATCTATCCTTTCTCACATAATGAAGCAAAACAAAAAACTCTCTATGAGTGAGTTAATGTTTTAAAATGTATCATCCTTTCATCATGGAAGGTTCTGGAAACAAACTGATATAAACTTGACAAATGTTGTTTTTAAGAATGTTTTTTTTTTAATGTATACAAAATTGGATTATTTCTCCATCTGATCTTGAAGTGAAAGAGACTTAAATATTAAAAGTACATTCTACTTTACTCTAGGAGAAAAACGTGGTTGGGTTAAGGGACAAACTACCAAGTTTAGAGAAAAATAATAGTCATGAAAAGTTTTCTTTGTTGTAGAAAAGTAGTATATCATTTTTTTATTTATTTTAAGAATGATAGTGGAGACAATATTTCTAAAGTATGTAAGGAGAAAACAGATACTCTAGTTTCAAAATAGAAATAATTTCATTATCACTTGATGAGAGAAAAAATTTGAAACTGACAGTTGCAATTAACATGTTTATATTTAGTATATATTATCTCTCTCTCTCTCTCTCTCTCTCTTATAAATATTTCAGTAACTGGTAAGAGTCTTTTGTATTGTCTCTATACATAGTTAAACATTTTAATGTAGAACAACTAAATTTAGTGTGCATATTTATTGGACCCAGGCAAAGGTTTTGACATAAAATTTTTTGTTCTTCATGATGAAAAAAATGTCTCATTGAAGAGGAATCTCTAACAATAAATAACAATTGGCAGGAAATCATATTGCTTTAAGATGTAACCAATTGTATTGAATTTAAGTTTTCCAAATAAAAAGAAAAAATATTAAATTATGTTCATCTGTATTTCTTCAAGCTGCAGACACAAAATAATTAGAAGACTTTATTGTTTAATTAGGACTAACAATCCAAGAAAAAGAATTTTTGTCTGGATTCTTGAATAATGCCAAAAAAGTTATTAAAAATACGTTTTTTTAAAGATGACATCTATAGACAATGATTTTTGCTAAAAACTTTTTGGAATTTTTAGTTCTGTATAATTTAACTTTAACTGAAACTGCACTTACCTTGTTCCTCATCAATCCTTAGGAATAATTCTTCCATGATTATAACCAGCTGTGATCCAAGTCTTGATTCCATGTAAACAGGTTCTTTAGCTAGTATATATAATAGTTATTCTGAAGTTGATATTTTACATAAGTTTTCTTGCAGTACATGGATAAATATTTAATAATCATGTTCTGAATTCATCCACAGAATATTCAATATATCTGTTCATATAAATTTTGGCATCTGTTTTTGGTATTTGTTGTCACTTTATATCTTTGATTGATTGATTGATAGATTTTTATAGCATGTCAACAGATTTGAGATTATTGTATGCCTAAAGTTTAGGGAATCATATGCATTGTAAATCTATATCAACATTTTTTTGGCTGTAGTATAAGTTATTTTTTATATGGTTATATGATGTCAAATATTCCTATCTAAAACTAATAATTTGCATGACTTCATGTACTCCTATCTAATACAAATAATTTATAGACAATAATATAGTTTCAAATAACCACTTTCATTTAACAATGATCCTTTGTAAAGAACTAATGCTTAAAGTAACTATTATTAATACAATCTATATGGTATTAAGTATGCAGTGAAATACAAATATTTTTCAAAAGATCTTTGACCCATTAATGGGATCAAAATAGGTACTACCACTGCAAGCCAGAGTGGACCTGGGAGTAATGGCCATGAAGATATATTCTACACTTCCAAGATTTCTAGAACTAGATCCTCATCAACAGATGCAGTTTCGTGTCATACCCAAGATATCTCTCTCTTGAAAGGATTGTACCCCTCTGCAGAGGTTAAAATGTATTTTAATGATATGACAGGTGGCAATTATTTATTTTTATTCAATTTTGACTAGGAGATTGTAAATCACAACTAAAATTAATTTTGACTAGGACTTTTCTTAAACTTCTTAATTAAAGGTTAAATTGTTATTTTTATGACAGTAAAGTGGGCATATCAGAAGCAGCAATAAAAAAAATAAAAATCTGCTGTTAAGACTTTTAGTATGTTAGAAAAATCTCAACAACCTTAGCCATTGATTGTTTTTTAAAATGTTGAATTTTGTTCCAAGGTTGAAGGAAAGGGTAATGCACTGACTTACATGGTAGAAAGCCAAAATAATAGACTGAGAACAGCATCTATTATTATAAAGCTCCACATATATTTGTATACTTATTTTGTGTCTGTAGAATCAAAGCTTTGAGAATGGATAATGTAAGAAATGAATGATGAGTTACTTCCCTTAAACAGACTTTTTACAAGAGTAAATACTGGTAAACTCACTGTAGAGTAGTAGTTAATGAGTTACCTAAGCTGAGATTTACAGTTGCGGTGAATTTGATTCTCAATGGGTGCCATACATTTGTGTTGTGATAAATTTTCAAAATTTTTTTACGTGTGATAATACCTATCATTGGGGAACAATGAAATGTCATACATTTTAAAATCTGATTATTGTAACTGTCATCAAATTGTAAATAACACTGTACATTATATGGTAGTGATAGTTCACACACACACACACACACACACACACACACACACACACACACACACACACATACATTTATTTTAAATATAATCCAGGAATAACATGAGTAAGTCATATGAATTGTTTTATTTCTATTACATTCATAATCTAGTTCTTGTATGCATGCACATCTTTCCTCTCTTGTATTTTGTCCCATAATATTTATAAACAGGATTAGCATTGAATAACCCACAAGAGTTGATATGCCATAGATTATATTACTAAACTAAAAACCAAATGCTCATCTTTTCTCTCTTGTATTTTGTTCAAGTATTGCTATCCTGGTAATAAAAGCTTGTTAAATAATACAAATAGTTTTCAAATCCATTCATGAGAGGAATCTGTATTTTTTTTATTCCATATCCTCTACAATTCTTTTCTTGTGGAGTGAATAAAGAGTTTGGTGTGAAATTTCTTGAAAGTTAAAGACTGAAACAAAAGAAGCCTAAATGTAAAATAATGGCCGGGGGATTTTGGTTCATGCCTTTGGGTTTAGTTAGGCTGAGAACCTTTCGGCTCAGCACATGGGTTACTTAGGTGCAACATTGATACAGGTGTTAACACGGGGTCGCGCAGACCGGACATGTCACTCAGAGATGTCACAATAGCCTGAGAAGAGAAATGGGTGATGGAGTGCGAATGACGTCACGCACCAGAAGCGCGTGGAGGATTTGGGGAATTTGAAGAAAGTTAAGAGAGTTGAAACTAGACGCCAAACGAGGAGGTTCAACTTTTGGGGCTCGCCGAGGCAAGACAAATTTGCGTGCCATGGGTGCCACACGAGATAGAAGCCAGATGAAGAAGCCAGCATAAAAAAATTGTGTCTCTCCTTATGTCAAAACCTTTAACTCAAAAGTAATAAAAAGGTTGCGTACCTGAACAAAGAAGTCATTACGTGTTTTCGAATTTCAAGATTCCAGTGTCCTTTATGTATACATGTTATGTAAATGAGTTACCAACATTCGATGTCCATTTCGCAAATAGCCATATCATGGCTATGGTACAGAAAGAAGTTTGGAGAGGAAAATGAGTTAAAGATGACTATAACAACCAAAATGATTACAATATTCTAAGATGCATAAATAATCCAAATAATAATAACTCATCTCAGAAATTATGGCAGAAATTTGAATATTTGAATGGACACAAGTTGAGGTTTCAGTTTGGTATTATATTTACTTTGTAAATCAAATTTACTGGTTCTTTGCTCTCCTTAATTTATGTGATGAAAGTCAAATGGATAAAAATATATTTGTCAAACATGAATTGAATATTCCAACACTTTTCATCTGGAGAATGAAATAATTGTGTCCAGTCCCTGGGAGCCATTTCCTTGAGAAGTATCTGCTCTTTTGTTGAAAAGGATGTTTGAGGTACTCCTGTTTGAGGGATGCTGATGGGACTAGGAAAACTTTTGTCACTACTTGCTGAAGAAGTTCAGTTCCTGTGGTTGTCTCTATGTTAAACCAACGTCCTGCCATTGTTGTTGAGATGAGTAACTTGCATTGATATAGTCACAAAAAAATTAAAGTTCCCAAAACAGGACCTCCAAAATAGGAGTGTTAGGGAAATTAATTTAGTTAACTGAAGATTACAAGTTCAGAGGAAGACAATTTAGGAAAAGCTATCAGAAGAGTATTTAAGGGAAATGTATACTTTCCACTCCTAAAGCAAATTTTAACATTACAAAGTTACAGTAGATACTCAAGGAAGGTTAGAAGGTATAGATATTGAGATAAATATAACAAAAAAGAGGAAGTTAGTCTGTATAAACAAAAATACATTGTCTAACAGTAGCTGGCAATTAACTATAATCCTCAACGAACCCCTTGTTTACTTAGCAAAACCCTAAGAAGATATCTACTTTTGCATAATCATTGGTGCAAAATAGAAATGCTGCTTGGAATTGCATCACCCATATAAGTGTCAATGTGCCAGAAAATGATTCTCTGATGGTTTATATCTTGGGTCATTTAGTATTAAGAGACTTCTATTGTTACACGAGAAAGTGAAAGGTTTCATATAACTGAAAAATATAGTAATTTCTGTCTTACTTTGTGGTTATAAATGCAGGTATGCACCCAAGTGAGAACAAAAGTCTCATCATCTTTGCAATTAGAAAAATATCAAAGAGCAAGATAACAGGAAACAGTCCATAAAGCTAAACAGATGACCTGAAGCTGGCAAGGATGAAACAACAACAAAAAAATGTAAGAATGAAAGAATGCTTTGAATTCACTTTCTTATTTATTATTAAAAAGGAATTTATTTGTGGCTAGTAGAAAAGTACAGTCTGCAACAAATCTGGGTGGGTAATGCACAAAACATTTTGTTCGCAGATTTAAGAAAAAAAAAAAAACAACACACAAATATTTCTTTGAAGTATTTTCTTAAGTTCTACATGTTTTCTGCAGAGAGCTTTTTTTGAATGCTGATATCATCAGCCATTTTGAGTCCACTGCTTGACAAAAACTTTTCTTCAGTACCTCCATAAAAACCATGACTGTTTCAGTTTCTGCCATATCCTTCCAGCAAGGCTCTCTATCTTACATTCTGCCCTGTCTGCTGGGACTGTAGAATATGCTGACTGAACCTCTGTTAAGTGGTAAGATCACCAAATGAGGTTACCTTCTGACCATAGTTGGTGACTGGTAATACTTGAGAAAAAGTTGCTAGAGGCTGAGCACTTCATGGCCAGGTGACCACTTTTAAATAATTCAATACTGCCAATTAAGAAAATAAATTATCTGATCAGTAGTATTTAAAAAGTAAAAGTGCATAATATCAAGTGATCGAGTAATCTAATTCCTGCGAACACAAATGACTAAAATTGCTAAATTTCAAAGCACTGCTCCAAAGTTGTTCTGATAATTAGTTTAGAGCATGAAGCTTGGAATAGCAATTTTTGTTGTTTGTGTTTTCAGGGATTATGTATATCTGTGTATATCATCAGCCATTGCTTGTCCACTACTGGAAAAATACCTTTCCCAACTCTTTCAATGGCAACAATGACTATGGTAATTGCTGCTACATCTTGCTGGCAAACCTCTCTTAATCACATCTCTCAATTTTCTTCCTGTTCTCTTATTGCATTTATTATTTCTTGGGCACCATTCAACAAAACTTCTGAATTTATTATCCTCTTTGCTTTGTATGTGTCCTGCTTACATACATTTTCATCTCTTATTAACATCTATATTTTCTTATCTTGGATCCATGTTGTCCTTTTTCTATCTCTTCAGGTTATTCCTAATCTTGCTCTTTTCATTCATCTTTACAAAATCGGAAGTTTATTTTCAAGTGATTTTGTTAATTTCCATGTGTTGCATAATATGTTAAAGCTGGCATTATACATTCATTATTCACTCTATGTTATGTAGTATTGTTGAGATGAATGATACACAGAGAAAAATGAGTGCTTAACATATTTATTCAGCACCAGTATCTGGTGCTAATAGATACATACAAAAAGGACTCAGTACAATAAGTTATAAAGAATTAACAAGAGAATTTACAAGAAATTGAGGAGGATCAAAATGGGGTATAGCCAAACTAAGTAAGATCAGTTCAAATATTAAATGACTCCTCAAAGTCTTTAATTGTAGGCTATTTATGACTATGAGTCAGTCCAATCTAGAAGAGTGCGGAAGGGGTATTTAGCCACAGTAAAACATATTATAAGATTATTGTTTATTCTGTCTCTATCATTTAATGAATACTTTTGAGGCAATCTTTATTTGTCATTTTATTTCATTTTTGCGACCTTTTCTTTAAATCTATTATCTCTACTAAATTGTATTTTTGAACTTATTGCAGGCTTTACCCTCTGTTTCTCAAGATGTTCAAACTGAATATAACTTACGTTTTATTTCTATTCATCTTTAAACTTACCCTGAAACTTTCATTAAAAACTCTTCTGGGCATGATGGTGTGATAACTATTATTTATATATATATGGGTGAGTCCCGGTGGCTAAAGTGCTTGACTATGGTCTCAAAATAAACAAGTATGAACTCCAGTCATGCTATTATGTTCTCTTTGCCTTGGGAAAGGTAATGAACCCTCTTATCTTCCCAGGTTTAGGTTGAATAGTATCACTATTGTTCTTCTACAAGGATAGCTTTGATATAAGAAATAAATAAAGAGCTTTGGCATTAAAATAAAATAAAATAGATTAAATTAGAAAATTAAATTCAATAGAATTAAAGGTTGATATATCATTAAATAAAGAAAGCAAATGTATATATATATATATATATATATATATATATATATATATATATATCCTATTTACCCAACCCCTCCGCTTGGGCAGGATATGACACAAGGTCAATTTTTTAAGCGGAGTTTAACAGGTTTGAATTCAGAGTTTTCCTTCTCCTAGACTAGTTGCCCCACCAAGGCAGAAGAACCTAGTCTGCCTTACTATTTACCCATAGCTGGGGGGAATAAGCGGGGTTCATACTTTTCCCAAGGGTATTTGCCCAAAAGTGAATGTAATAGTGTGACTGGAGTACGAATTCGCTTACTACGATATATATATAAGTTGGTGACTGTAGTCAAGGGTGACCCGAAGGGTCCCTTTTCAATAGCTACAACACTGAGGTGTAGAGGAAGGGCACTTATATATATATGTGTATTTGGGCAGCAGTCCTTCATTCAAGCATATTTGAGTAAATAATAAAGACACATTTTGTCACGTAGGTCATCAAGCAACAAGAAACAAGAAGAATTTGATTAAAGGTATATCTTCTGATGGCAACAAGTACTTTCTATTGTATGGCAATTCCATATCCCAGATTCAGAGGTATGAGAAGAGAGAGATGGGCTGCATTGAATCCATGGTAGTGAAGAGTCATCTTCATTGGGCTGGTCATGTTGTTCAAATGGATGACAGTTGCCTGCCAAAGCAACTGTTTTACAGGGAAATGTGTAAAGGGAAGAGAAAAGCATCAAAATCAAAGAAAAGATTTCAGAACATAGTAAAAATTTGCCTTAGACAATTCAGCATATCAGTGGACCATTGGGAAAAATGGCACAGTGGCACAAACTGATTAATGTGGGCATAGAATCCTTGGAGAACAGCTGTGTTTAGTATGCCACTTACAAACAATCAGTTTGTTAAGGTGAATGAGGAGTAACACCAGGTTCACAAAGTCACCATGTCAATTGTAAAATATGTGGAAAACTCTGTCTCTCACTTACTGGTCTTAAAAGTCATAAGTGCAAACATGTCCAACCTGCTGCTCTGCATCTTGACATTCATGTGAGCCAAAATGACTGACAATGCACAGTCTGTTGTAAAATTTTCTGCAATTTGGAAGGCTGGAAAAGTCATCTGTGGGTGCATACAACCTAGAAAATAAAAAACTCAAAGATGAAGAGAATGGAATCTCAAAACTCAATAGATGGTCACACTCAAAACTGAGAAAACAGCCAATATATATATATGTATATATATATATATATATATATATGTGTGTGTGTGTGTGTATCTATATGTATGTATATATGTGCATGTATAGATATCTATATGTTTGTATATATGTGTGTATATATATATTAATATATATATATATATGTATGTGTACATATATATATATATATATATATATATATATATATATATATATATACACATGTGTGTGTATTTATATATGTGTATGTATATATATCTATATATATGTATATATGTGCATGTATAGATATGTATATGTTCATATATATGTGTGGCATATATATATAAATATATATATGTACGTGTGTACATATATATGTATATATATATATATATATATATATATATATATATATATATATGTGTGTGTGTGTATAGCTATATATATATATATATGTGTGAGTATATATAGCTATATGTATGTATATATGACTGTGTATATATCTGCATGTATGTATATATGTTTATATATATATATATATATATATATATATATATATATATATATATATGTATATTTATGTATGCATATAGCTATACATATATATATATATATATATATATATATATTTATATATATATGTATCTGTATATACATATCAGTATGTTTTTATACATATGTGTGTGTGTGTGTGTGTGTGTGTGTGTGTGTGTGTAATTTTGTGTTCATATGTGTCTATACGTATGTATACGTATTTATGTGTATACAGAGCATGATGGGTAAATTGTCATCTGAATTATGCAATATTAAAATTACACAGATATCTCACTTTATCAAATATATTTATCAAAATTATATCTTGAAATACTATAGATGTAATTTACTTAAATAAATTACCATTGGCTTTAACTATGGCCTTTAGATGACTCTAGAATCTCATATAAGCCTTTTTGACAGTATCCTTGTTTAAATTGGTAAAATCTGCCATCATCCTTTTCTTAAGTTTATCTTTGGTGTGGTATGAATTTTTTTAATCTCTTGACCAAGTGTGTCTCACATCTAATCAAATAGATTGTAAACAAGGTGAGTTAGGCAGCTGGATGTTGGGGTGATGTGGTCGCAGAAATTTTCTGCTAGCCAACACTGGGTTCTTCTGCTTGTGTGACATGATGCTGAGCCCTGTTGCCAGAAGTAGGGTTTTCCAGCAACCACCTTCTCGGACTAGGGCAGTAGTACCTCCCTTAATCATTGGATTTTAGTCTCTGTGTTGAGTCAGAAATCTTGTGGGAAGATGAATTGAGACATAACATCCCCATTGCTAGTTACCACTCCAAACAAAATGATGAGGTCTGAGAGTTTGTTTTTCATCTATATGACTATAAATGTGTTCTCTTGCCCAGTCAGCTGGGGCTGTAGAATACACCAACTGCACCTCTGCAGAGAGGTAAGAACCCCCCCTAACGAGTGTCCTGGATATGACACTAAACAATCTGATGGTGAGGTTCCAGCAGTGTTGGAGCTTTGGGGAATGCAGAGAACCCCTTCATTGCCATCGCTCCCAGGCCACTCTGGCCCGGAGTGGTAGCACCTGATAGGGCCCTATCAATGGGTTAAATAGAACTAACAGCATACTTATGCTAAAATGAATTGTTTGAGTAAACTGAATAGCTTGAAATAGAAATGTTTTTGACAATTAAACCGTACTTACATTTAAACTGTGTGCTTATGCTTAACTGAATTATTTGAAATAGAACTGTTTTTCGGCATTAAAACTGTATTTACACTTAACTGAATTGTTACATATAACTGCTTAAATAGTTTGAAATGGAAATGTTTTTGACAAACTGTGTACTTATGCTAAAGTGAATTGTTTTAAATAGAACAGATTATTTACATAAAAGTGGATTTGGCGTTAAATAACCTACAAAGGTTGATATGCCATAAAACTCAACAAACCAAACCAAACCAAATCTGTTCTCAGTTTGACTGTGAAATGTTCTTATTGGGCTTCAGTGGCAAATACCAAGAAGTACAATATGTTGTTTCCAAATTTCTGGAGGAGCAAATTACATAATGGTGCTGCTTTCCTCACAAACAGTGCCCAACTGACTCTACTTTGCAGCACAATATGCAAAAGTAGAAACAAATAAAGTGCACCAGTGAAATAATTTAAAATGGTAACTATTTACACATTACACCTAAAGGAATTTAGAGGGAATAAAATTTATAGGTATGTGAGTGATGCCAAAGCCAAGTTTAGTATTTAACTGGGTAATGTTTTTAGGGGGCTTTAGTGTGCAATATTTAATGGTAATTCAGACAGTAAGTTCCATAGCTTTCTAGTTCAGATATTGATTCGAAAAGATAACACAGACAATAAAGTTTTTAAAAAGGAATTTTATACAAACAAACAATTAAGAAAGGAACAGAAAAGATAAAGTGTTGCAAATTTTAGTGCAATTTACAAGAACTTATCTGAGCGAGTGTCCGAGAAACAAAGTTCTGTGAATCTGAGTATTTTTTTTTTTCTTTTTAGTTTTGTTGAAATGTTTCAGTTTTCATTAAATTGCAAGTTTTCTTTAAAGTTCTTTTCCGCAGAATTCTTGGTTAAATTTTCTTTCAGTTGTTTAACTTGGTGGAATTTCATTAGTCAACTTTTGTTTAATTTTACTTTTATTTCTTGGGAAGCTCCATTCAAGAAGCTAGTGATGAAACCCACCTGCTGGCTTACGTTTTTCGTGCCTTCAGGTCAGTCCCTGAATTCGTACTTTTGTTTGATTTTGGTTTTATTTCTTAGAAGCTCCATTCAAGAAGCAAGTGACTAAACCCATCTGCTAGCTTAAGTTTTTCGTGCCATCAGTTTGGTCCCCAAATTCGTGTGAGGGTTCAATAGTAGTTCTCGTCAAAGAAAGGAAGTCACTTTTTGGTGCCGCAATGTCTAGGATTACTTCTCCCTTCTCCACTCCGGCCAAATCAAGTCCTCCTTTGAAATAATTTTTTATACACCCTGTGTATATACATGCATATATATGCATAAGTGTATGTATGTGCATATTTTGAGATATATATGTGTATCTGTGTGTGTATATATATATGTGTGTGTGTATGCACATATGTATTTATATATATATATATATATATATATATGTGTGTATATATTTAATCATATGTATGTGTGTATGCCTATGTATATGTATACATAACTATATGCTTATGTATTGTGTCAGAAGAATCTACTTCTTCATTTATTCTCTGAGTATCATTTGAAAAAGTTAAGCTGTTCTTTGCCTGTTGACATGTTAACTACACTTTTATTCCCTTTCAAGTTGTCAGTTTTGGATAAAGAGAATAAAGAATATGTCTTAAACTTGGTAGAAATTGAAAAATCTCACTCTGAAAAGCAAAGCATAAAATGACCCAAAATGCAGCAACGGGAAAAACGGAGAATTTCTGGAATTCCAAAATCTCGTTAAAATGTAATGTATTCCTCAAAAAGGTGTAAGATTCCCCTACTCCCAACTTCCCATAGTATTTTAATAAAAAGAAAAGGTAAATAAATTCTTGAATGAAAATGCAAAGCCAACAGATAATAATAAAAATAGTGAGCCGAAAAAGTTTAATAGGAATAAATTATTAATATAGCTAACCTTAAAAACTGGGGGAAAAAAGTGCAGCACAAGTAAGTAAGATTAAAACTGATACTCGGATTTTGATAAAAAGACAGACTTTGACTTCAGTTAAGTTAACACTTAAAGTTTAAAAGCAGAAGCAAAAAATTTGTTGTGACCAGCGAGAATCTTTTTTCCCTTGGAAGAATACCAGGTCAAATCTTTGACAGGAGACCAGATAATAATCAACAAATCTCATCTATAAGAGTGGTGTCTATTCATGAGAAGAAAGAAAAAAAAACGGACACTGAAAGATTACTGTGATTCTTGTCCGGGAACTATCACCACAACTTGATGATGATTTATATATATATATGTATGCATATGTGTGTATATGTATATTTATGTATGTGTATATATATGTAAATGTGAGTGAATATGTAATTACATGTGTATATGTATGTATGTATGTATGTGTGTGTGTATATATATATATATATATATATATCTGTATAAATATGCAAATATGAAAAAGACAAGTGTTCAGAGGATATAGTTGAATTATTTGTCAACATTAAATGTTACAGTTTTTATATTAAATCATCATCAGGGCAATGTTAATATATGATGTATCTTCTGAATTATATTCAATTTTAAAAGGAAACCAAATAATGAAAAAAATCTTAGTCTTAGCATTCGTTTTCAAAACTATGTTATGCAATTAGTTTAAAAATTTATTTTAAAGCTGATCATCTTTGCTTAAAAAATGTGTGTGTGTGTGTGTGTGTGTGTGTGTGTTTGATTAAGTTAGGCTAATACTTTGTGTCTGCCTATTCTATCAAGTCTTTGTACAAGTTGTTTAACTTCTGTATGGAATGAATTTAGAAAGGTACCATTCATTTTCCAAGTACTTTCAACTCCAATTGGAGCCATCAATAGGGAGTGAATAATGAAATGACAGACACAGGGATGAATCATATACATTTACATAAAGAGCACAAGGAAAAACAAGTGGGTGGTAAATTTATGGAAGAAAAGAATTTTACAAGGAAAGAGGAAGAATTAATAAAAATGTCCAGCAGGCATTTCAGAATGTGGCTGCTCTATTTGAAGTTGATCTTTGCTCATATAAAGAAGGCTCCAGTTGAAGCTGAAAATACTGGAGAAACATTTCTAAATTCATTCCATACAAATGTCAGACAACCCATATGAACACTTGAATGGAACAATAATTGAGTTGGTAGACACAAAGTGTCTGTTTTTTAATCAAACATGTTTAAAAGAGGAAATGCTTCCTTCATATACATATCTGATTATACATATATGTGTATGTATATATATGTATATATTCAATAGATTTTTTTGTTACAATCATGAAGTTTGTTGATGGTTTCTCCAATTGAGCTATTTGTGTTATACCGAGTACATTCAGTTCTTATCAGAACCATTATCAAGGTAATATATATATTATTTGTAATTTAAAATTGTTCAGTATTTAAACTTAATTATTTCATTTTGGATTTTATTACTAAAGTGTGGCTTGTTTTTATCAACAAGGTAATGATAAGTGGCAGTAGCAGTTTATTTGTAGATATTTCTATTACGGGATATGAGAAATGTACTCAATTAAAAAAATATGCTAGGCTTTATCTCTGCCTAACTTTAGAAATCTAGCACTAACTGTCAGGTTTGGTGAAGGGGTAGAGAAATGTATAAAAAATAAAGTTGATAAAAAGGGTAATAGGAAAGCTTACTTTGTATCTGAAAGAGAAGCATGTCTATATTTCTAAAAAACAAAAACAACCAGTTCCCACAAAGTAATATATTTAAAGAGAAGTAAACTTTACAAAATGCGGCTTTGCATATTTTTCTTTAAGCTTGTTGAAAACTTTGAATTAGGTAACAAAAATAACATGCATTCACGTAACGACAATATTATACCTAAAAAAAAAAAGAAGAATGGTATTAAGAAATATAATGACTGACTAGCTCGAAAGAATGCTGTCAACCACTTTCTGTCAGTTTATCTTTTGTTAATGATGAAATGCCATTCTTTGGTATTTTATGTCAAAATTCTTTTTGATGCCAATTTTTTGGGTTTATTCTCCTTCTCGGTGTCTTCTTGTGTAGAATCAACCTGGAAAACTATGTTCTAGTTTCCTGTGTAAACTTGTTGAAAACGAAGTTTACCATTTCTTTAAGTGAACTTCGAGTAGACCACCGCTTCCTTCTCTTAGAAATGAATATCTTTCTATTTCAACTCGAATTTTCTTCTGTTGAACCTATGGAGGCTTTTACCACATCTTCTGACCTGCCAATAGCTTCCTTTGTTGGCAAAAAGTCCAATGATACCACCTCCAGACCTTAGACCCGACTTTCTTTTGAAGGGGACAGCATACCAAAACCACAAATAGTCTGCTGTAGGCTTATTGTTTGAACAAGTAACAATAAAAACCCTGTAAGGAAAAGAAGATTAGCACAAGCAACTAATGGGCCTTTTACCCAAGCCACCTTGCTCAAGAAAAACTGCCCAAAGTCAAAGGCGAATAAACAAGAGCAAAAAAAAAAAAAATTAAAAAGAGTGAGTCCGGCAGAACCTTCTGCTCATGCTGAAAAAAAAACAAAAGAAGAGGGAGATCCTTTGGCAGTTCTCACTTAAATAACAGTTGGGGCTGAGGCTAACAGCACAACTTCAAAACAGCCAATCATATTCTAGCTGATATTAACTGCCAAATTTCCAATTTCCCACAGTGAAGTAGAATAAAATTTATTCTTTCTTTTGTAATATGGATTGTTCTATCTATTTTAAACATTTTAGAATGTTATCACTTGTCTAAATCTTATATATAAAGCTTCAACGATTTTTAACTTTATGACATTAAAATCTGTATGGAGTATTTTTGTATCATTAACTAAAATATTTCTATATGTTGCATTAAGACAATTATGTTTTTTTTAAATGGTGACATATGGAGCTAGAATCTGAAAGGTGCAGAGTGAGCCTCCTTGATAATTTTGTTGTGGTATAAATAATGTAACTCATGTTTTTTTTATTGTTGAAGATGCATTCTTCAAATGGACATATATATGTGTGTGTGTGTGTGTGTGTGTGTGTGTGTGTGTGTGTGTGTGTGTGTATATATGAATATTTGTGAATGTATGTATTTATATATGAGGTGCATACAATAAATTTCCAGATTTTTTTCGGATGGGCACTTTTATTGATAGTACACAAATGAAACTCTAGTCCTCTTCGAAGTAATCTTTTCCGGCTGCAATGCACTTGTTGTACCATTCTCACAACATCTGAAAGTCCCCATGGAAGTCCTCTTGTGTGAGCGTGTCAATGACCTTCGTCACAGCCTCTTTCATATCCTCAATTGTCTCATAACGACAGCCTGTGAGCTTAGGGAATAACCAAAAGTCACAGGGAGCAAGGTCTGGAATATATGGAGGCTGAGGAACTGTCTTGGTGCGCATCTTGGTCAAATAGTCTGTGAGAAGGATGGAGTTATGGACTGGTGCATTGTCCTGGTGGAAATGCCACTGACCCGATTTGAAGAGTGCTGGCTTCTTCCCAAGGAATCTCTTCCTGAACTCAAAACCTCAGCATAGTAACCCTAACCCTTTGGCCAATCAACTCTGGTGTTCTGACTTTCTTACTCCTGCCACACCGCTCATCATCCCTCACAGACTCCCTGCATTTCTTGAATCTCTTATGCCACTCAAAAACTGATGCTCGATTCATGCAAGATGGTCGCAAAGCAGTTTGATGCATTCCATACGTTTCTGTGGCATTTTTCCCAAGTTTAAAACAGAATTTTATTGCATATCGTTCTTCTAAAGTGTCAGATTGCATTTTTGAAATTCACCAGCTGTGACAATCAGGCTTTAGTAGGGTGTATTCCAATTGCTACTGTAGCTGTTCATTTGAAACTGAAATCATAAAAATTGGTCAGTCATCTCATAAGATGTATAGCAATAACATACTGAATTTTCAAGAGTCTGTGACAATTTTAAATGCCTGTACCAAAAAGTCTGGAAACTTACCATATGCACCTTGTATATATGTATGTTTGGTTTGTTTTCCTTGCTGGTTGGCATATCAACCATTGTAGGTTATTTAATGCTTGTAGAGAATCAGCTATTTATATACATTTATGGACTGGGCCATTGGCCTAATGAGTGGAGCATATGCCAATGGTCCAGGAGACCAGGGTTCAATCCCATTTCAAGTCATACTAAAGACTTTAAAAATGGAACTTGATACTTACTTGCTTAAAACTCAGCATTATAAGGTAAGGAACAAGGCTAAAGTGGAGCAATCCAGGGAATGAAGTAGTGCCATCTCCTACACCTCAGTGTAGTAGCTATTGAAAAGAGAGCCTTCAGGTCACCCTTGACTATGGTTACCAACTTCACTTATATATATTTATATAGATAACATGTATGGAAGTAAATTATGTGTATTTATATATGTATATATATATATATTTGTGTGTTTATATTAAGATTTGTGTATATGTGTATGCATATGCATGTGTATATTTTATACTCCTGCTGGGTGTCTAGCTACCCTCCTCTTTAGACAAACTCAGTGGGGGTACTGGGTTAGTCCCCTATGACCTGACTATAAAACAGGTAGTACTAGATTACACAGTACCAATAGCAGTTTTAGCAACCTGACGCAGGTACTAATAACCTAGTAGTACTTGTTTTATCCTTGGGTCATACGCGAGTTTGGTGAGAAGAGTTTGGTGAGAAGAGTTGCTGTACATCCTGCAGGAAGAAAAACAAGATTTGTCAAAGAGCGAAGGAAGCTTATTGAAGAATGGCTATCTAGCACATTATTCCTTAGAATGTTAAACCCCTTATTCTTTGTCAAGTTATCTAAGTGAAAGACAATTCTGATATAACATATGCAATTGCCATGATTACTTTTTATCTTGCCTCAGCTTTTCACTGGATAATAATCATGAAAACTTAAAGAGTGGTATTTGTGTTGTACAAACATTGGTCACTATAATACCCTGGAGTACAAATATTCCTTTATGATATTTTCATTGAGCTACCTTTCTTGCAAAAACATCCCATGGTGATGGGAGTGGAGTGACATAGCAATGAAGGAGTACTTCACATTCCCAAAGCTTCAGTATAACTGGAACTTCACCATCAGATTGCTGAGTGTCATATCCAGGATACTCATTGATGGGGTCTTACATCTCTGCAGAGATGAAGTTGGTGTATTCAACAGCCCCAGCCGACTGGGTCGAAACTTGGTTTGTCAAGTCCATTTCCTACTCCTTATCCAAAAAAGAGTTTTAAATTAACAGTATCTCAAATACCATGAGTAAATGAGGCTTTATTTTCTTATCCTTTACATCATACAATGACCTTTACCTGTTGCAACTCTTCTTTTGTCTTCTGTCGATTGATGATATGAATGAATTTCTTCTCTACCAATTTTCTCTGCCGTAATTTGGAAGCATGCAATGACATATCTGCACATGATTGATAGTAGTCTTATCTTGACATCATTGTTGAGTTTTCCTGTTTCAAGGTCTGACCTCGGTGGAGACTCTTGTGTCTGAGAATCCCTATTTGTGAGAGCACTTCTCACTCAGGAGGAGGAATGCTGATGGTGGGGGCATCGTGATTATGAGGAACAGCTGGGATCTGCAAAATATTTTGCAGTTAGCATATATATGTATAAGTTGGTTTGTTAGTCTTTTATGGCATATCAACTCTTGTTGATTATTTATTACCAAGTCCTGTTACATATGGTTTATATGTGAATAGTTTGTTGTTAACTATTTTTAAACATGTTAGAGTTCATTAGTTTCCAGTCAGTTAAATGATTTCAAGAATTGCAATGTAATACTGATAATACTATTTAGTATTAATCATTTGTTTGCACACAGTTAAATGTTGCCCAGAGGAGTAAGACCCCCTCCCCACAACGAGTGTCCTGGATATGACACTGAACAATCTGATTGTGAGGTTCAAGTAATGCTGGAGCTTTGGGGAATGCGAAGTAGCCCTTTTTTGCCATCACTCCCAGGTCTACTCTGACCCAGAGTGGTAGTACCTGATAGTGTCCTATCTATGAGCCAAATAGAACAAAACTGTGTACTTATGCTAAACTAAATTGTTTGAAATAGAACTCTTTTGACATTTAAATGTATGTAAACAAAAAAACTGTACTTATATTAAAATGAAATGATTGAAATAGACCTGTATATATGTATAAAAATGGATTTGGCATTAAATAACCTACAATGGTTGATGTGCAATAAAAACAAAGCAAACCAAAGCAAACCAAACAGTTAAATGGTTTTAAGTATTGCTATTTAACTGAAATATTATTAATAAGGATTATTATTGATAGTAATCTGAAACAATACAGCTGTGGGCAAATTGTTTGTTGTAGATAGGAATACTTGATTGATATAATTACTCATGTTGAATAAATAGCAATATTTATATGTATTTGCATGCGTAAATATATGTATATATGCATACGTGTGTGTGTATATATATGTGCATATATGTGTGTGTGTTTGTATATATATATATATATATATATATATATATATATATATATATATATATTTTTTTTTTTTTTTCAAAAAAACAACAATCAGTCACATTAGGATAATAAATTTATTTCCATCCTGTTAAAATCATTGATATAAACCAATGCTCTAAAAAATGTGACTGATTGTAGGTTTTTTTTACATTGAGCACTTTACCAAGAATATTTAAATTTAATATTCTATTTTTGAATATTTTTTATTTGTCCTGATTGGAATCCTTCCCAATTCCAGATTAACAGGATTGAATAATATATATATATATATATATATATATATATATATTTGTGTGTGTGTGTGTGTGTGTGTGTGTGTGTGTGTGTGTGTGTGTGTGTGTGTGTGTATGTGTGTGTCTGTGTGTGTGTGTGATGAGATAATCAGACATAAACATGAATGTATAAATATACAATTTAACTGTCCATGTGGTTTCAAGCAAGGTATGACACTTGAAAATAGAATAAGATAACACTGGTCAATACTAAGTCTACCATGACGTCAATAAAGACAAAGTCATTCATCTGAAAAATGCTAACATTGACAGATAAACTGGTTTACTTAATAGGCAACATTTGTTATCAGATTCAAACAATAAGAAAAGCAAAAAGCAATTAGTTTATATCTTTCAAATCTAAAAAGATTCAGTTGAAAATTCCTAAAAGCAAATTTAATATTGGTTAATCAGTCTCATAACAAACTTTTTCATTTTTCTTTCTCAGAACAATGCTGGAACAAAAGAGCCTAAAAAAAAATTTTTGCCTAATTGGCTGGGACTTTAGAATACCCCAACTGCTTCTCTGCAGAGGGTTAAATACCCCACCACCCTACTAGCGAGTGTCCTAGATATGACACTAAATAATCTGATGGTGAGGCTTGTGGGGGGAGTATGTAATTTGGTTATTTCTGTAGATTGCTCTCTAAATTATTCCCACCACAAATACAACACAAAACATTACAATTGTGCAAAAGAAATGGAATAGAACACAACGAACATTAAATAAACAATTTAATATGCATATAACCAGAATATGAAAACAAACAAAATATATGATGTGTAAATGGCCTTTTGGAAAATAAAGTTTGACAAAAGGAAAATAAATTTGTTTAAAGATGTGTGTATGGTCATGTTATCAGAGTCTGTAAATAAGTCGTTCTTACTTACATTAAGTTTATAGCGGGTTTTATGATTGTGGCGACATCGTGTCTCGTGGATGAAAGAAAGTTTGTCAGGTTTTCCTTTTGAATATAATTCTAGGCCATTTGAAAAGAGGTCATGAACTTTAGTTGAGGAAGGAAAGGAATTGGTTGGACATAGTATCGGCTACTGGCTTAGTGGCTTGTGTTCGTCTGTGTCTTCGTTTGTGTGTAAGCTTGGGTCTTGTGTGTATGGCTTCCTAACTCTGTGTTATTTATATCCTACAGGTGGATCAAAGAATCCTCCTAAAATTTTTGCGCGTAGACATTTATTGACCAATCAGATTTGTATTTTACTATTTTATTTTCGAGCCTAAATATTTTCTGTTAGTTCACTTCCGATCCTAATTTTCTACAATGTTCTATTCCCTGTTTTTAGCTGATTGGTTGAAAAATATAAAAATGTAATTTAAATGCTAATGTGGGTTTGATCCTAAATTTCTAGAATGTTCTTAAGTATATTTTTATTGCTTATTTTTAGACTAGAAGAAATTTGTATCCCATAGGCTCCAGTAATGCAGGATCTTTGGGGCAAACTAAGTACCCATTCATTGTCATTGCTCCTAGGTCCACTCTGGCTCAGAGTGGTAGCACCTGATAGGGTCCTATCTATGGGTTAAATAGAACTGTTTGACATTTAAACTGTGTGTTAATATATAACTGATGTTGAATTGAATTGTTAGTGATACATAACAATACTTGGAACCATTTTACTGTGTGCAAAAGAATGATCTTTGGCTTGTTTAAAGATGTTATCAACAAAATGTTTGCAAATCATATATATTTAACATATATGTATAAAGAGGATTTGGCATTAAATAACATGCAAAGGTTGACATGCCATGAAACTAAACCAAAGCAAACCAGACTAAAAAATATTTAACAAATTTCTAATATGAAATTTATTTAGTAAATATTCATGTTATGACATTAAAGGAGGCAAATTTGATAGATACAAAGATTTCAGGAGATTTGTAATTATTGAATTGTAGATCTTATTTATTATGAATATCAAAATTACAAATTCCCTGTCAATACATTATGAAGTAGAATGGCAGGATATGGCTTATTACTCCTCATATTTTAGCAACCATTTGGAAAGCTTGTCTTCTACAGTAAATTGAGAAAGAGACTGATGAAATGGCAAAAATACAGTAAGGCTCTCAAGCTTTGATAGGTCAATCAATCTAAAAAAGGAACTGTTTTCTGTTACTTAAAACTTTGTCCATTTTCCATGTAGGAAACACACAAGCTACTGCTAAACTAGAACAAGCTAAGTGACCTAGTTTACCTGCCAAATTTTTATTAACTAAAGAAGGAGTATAAAAGACGAGTTGGAGAACCATAACTCATAAAAAAACAAAAACTTATTCAATATGAAGATTATTAAGTTCAGGTACTGTTCCACCATAACTGATGAAATTTGGTGGCACATTTAATGTAACTGTAATCATGGTAGAAAATGAAATTGGCAACCTAAGTTCAAATCCTGGACCAGGCTGTTTGCATTTCATTTTTTACTAATACGTTTGTTCTTCTCTCAGCTAAGTGTAAATAGTTGGGTGGACTGGGCTCTTTATTCTTAGTAAAGCAACTAGTCTAGGAGAAAGAAAACTCTGAATTCTAAGCTGGTGTACTCCACTAAAAAAATTGACATTGTGTTGCCTCATACTGGGGGTTCAGTAAACACACATACACACACACACACACACACACACACACACACACATATATATATATATATATAATTGGAAAAGATTCAACAAATCCTCATTTGGTTATCATAAATCTATTTCTGTTGGACACTACATAAGAGAAACCAACCTCTGCAGAAAGCCATCACACAATAGAGAGGAAAAAAACTATATCTAGAAACAACATCCCACAAAACAGCAGCTATACGGCTACCTACCTTCCATCTCTAAAACCACTCAAATCAGATGAACAAGACATGCAGGATAATGCTGGAAAAGTAAGGGCAAGCTTATAAGTAATGTTCTCCTGTGGACTCCTTCACATGGACAAGTGGATGTTGGACTTCCGGCTATAACCTATCTACAAAAGCTCTGTACAGGCACAGGATGTAGTCTAGTGGACCTGCCGAATGCGATGGACGATAGAGACGAGTGGAGAGAGAGAGTCAGAGAAATCCATGCTTGTGACATGACATGATGATGATGATATATATATATATATATATATGCAATATTTGAATTATAAAATAAAACAGTAAAACTGCTAAGATTTTTGTGGCTAATCCTCAAGTGAGCTTGTATGAGTTGTAATTTTTTTTCTCGTTTTATTTTTGTTATGGTGATAGGGACGTCACTGCATGGACCCTCCCCGACACTATAAATAGTGACTGACTCAATAAACAAGTCAAGTGAGTCTAGTCAGTTAATGGTAACTGTTACTGTCTGTATTTCCGTAAATATATACTGCTGTAAACCTTACATCTTGTTGTGTTATTCATTTCTGTCCCTTCAAGACTACAACAATTTTATAGGTGAAATATTATGATACTGCACTGCATCTTTGCATAAAGCTCTGTATTTTACTTATCTAAAATGTTTTTAGTGGTATAATCGCATATATATAAGCAAATCTTATGTTTATTGACTGTGTTTGTGGTGAGAAAGATATATCCAATATCACGTAGCCAAATCCTAGGTTTTTAATTCACACGCACACACTCATATATATATTTACCCAACTTCTCCACACAAGCAGTGACTCAAGGTCAGTTTTAAACAAAGTTTAACTAGTGTGAATTCATAGTTTTCCTTCTCTTAGACAAGTTGCTATATCAAGGTTAAAGAGCCTTGTCTGCCTTACTATTTACCTATAGCTACAGGGGAAATAGCTTTCCCAAACCTCTATGTGAAATGCAAGCAATATTATTCAACATATTAATACCTCTTTGTCAATGGTTCGGGAGACTGGGGTTCAATCTTATACCGAAGACTCAAAAATAGTACTTGATGCCACTTTGCTTAACACTCAGCGTTATAAGATATGGATCAAGGGTAAGTGGAGCAATCCAGGAAAAAGAGTAGCACCCTCCCCTACACCTCAGTGTTATAGATATTGGGTATTATAAATTTAAGGAACCAAGCAAGGGTCCCACTAAGAAGCGAAGTGTGGGCAAACCAGATTTTTGTTTAAAAAATAGTTATATAAAAGCAATGTTTTGTGTGTAATGTGCAGATTTTGATAATTTTGTGAACAGGTAAAGGTAATGTAAATACTTGTTTTCTTGAGGTGAATTTAATGTTTGATACATTTTTAACAGGAATATTGGTGCATCATGATTTTATGCCAAGACTGGCTAGAGATTTGTTTTCCATGTTTAAATTATTGATTTTATAGAGTAAATCACTATAGTTCTTGGTGTGCGAATTGCTAATCATGCCAAAGAGAGAGGATAACATTTTGGCCAAAGATTTTGATATGTTATGGGGGACAGATTTATATATATATATATATATATATAAAGGGAAAATGTAAGAAAATCTAACTGTATGAGAATGTACGGCTTTTTAAAAATTATGTTCTATTTAAATTGTTTGTTTTGTTTTGTTTTTTGTTTTATCTACCAAATAAGCATTAAGTTCAAATAAGATTCAGAAGGTAAAACATCACATATTTAAAAGGTCTGCTGAAGGGTTTATGAAAAAA
Source organism: Sepioteuthis lessoniana (assembly GCA_963585895.1). Lineage (NCBI taxonomy): Eukaryota > Metazoa > Mollusca > Cephalopoda > Myopsida > Loliginidae > Sepioteuthis > Sepioteuthis lessoniana. Next base: position 60,314,915 of record OY757920.1, read on the forward strand.
AACCCTGAAAGGTTGAACATTGGCAAATGATTCAACTGGGAATAAAATCAACCTCTGAAGACCTAGTATTTTTTTTTTCAGATTTGTTTATTTTCATTCAACTATATATTCTCTAAATTTTATTCTTTGTCAATAATGCTCACCTTAAACAAATTTCAAACATCCAAAATATTACAAAACTTGCTTGTTTGTGAGAATGAGCAAAATCTTTATCTCACAAAAGTGTTCTCTACAAATAAATATTCATCATCATGTCACATTGCTTGATTTCCCTTACTCTCTCACACCATTTGTCTCCATCATCCATCATCTTCTAGACTACATACTGTGTCCATACAGAGCTCTTGTAAATAAGTTCTTGTTCATCAGCTAACACTTGCACGTCTGCACGAAGGGTTCCATTGAAGAACGTCGCTTCTGAGTTTGTTTTTACTTCTCCAGTAGTGTCACACATGCCTTGTTCATCTTATTTGGATGATTTTAGAGATGGGAGGTAGGTGACCATACAGTTGCTGTTTTGTGGGATGTTGTTTTCAGGATTTGTTCAATGTAGTTCATAGCATTCTTGCACAATTCCCATCTAGCTTTTTCTCTATATACTTACTCAGCGTCCATGTAGAGCATCCATATAACAGAATTGACACAACCGCCGCTTGGAAGAAATTGTATTTTATTTTATTGGATATGTCTGGCTTCCATATGATTGATAATCTATGGATAGCAGTCCATGTCTTCACTAGTCACATATTGATGTCATTTTCAGTAGATGAGACACTGCTTCTGTGGTACATGAACTGGTCCACTCATTTCAGAGAACCACCATTTAGTGTGGAGATGTCTTCTTTTTGATAAAAACACATGCACTCCAGTTTGTATGCATTGACATGGAGGTTAATGCTACCAACTGCATGCTCCAGATTATGCAGTAGGGATTCAGCTTGGGTCAGTGTATTTGCAAGAAGCGCTATGTCATCTGCGCAGTTTGCATCTGTAATAGTTTCTGCAGGATATTGTCTACTTCTTCCCTTTTTTAGTGTAAAACCATTTTCTTTCATTAGATCTATCAATGTTTGAAGAATGTAGTCTAGCCAGATTATGAACAGATATGGGGCTAATGTATCTCCTTGCAAAACACCAGCAACAATGTCAAAGAAGTCTGTCTCTATCCTGTGAGCAAACTTTTACTTTCGTGTTTTTATCGAGGATCATTATGGCTGTGACAGTTTCTTTGGGGAGACCATATGCTTGAAGTATTTGCTCAATCAATTATTAATAACCAACTCGACATCAAACTAAAACAGTTTACTCAAGAAGAACTTGACATAGTACTAACAAAAATTAAAAACAGGAAAGCTGTCGGTCTTGATGAAATACTACCAGAAGTATGGAAGACAAGGAAATTTGATGACCTACTGCTCAAATACTGTAACGCCATATATAATAAGAACACCGTGGAGAGATGGACTAAAGGCTGCATCCTTCTTTTCCTCAAGAAAGGTGACCTCAGAATTGCCAACAACTGCTGAGGCATAATCCTTATTTCCATAGCGGCTAAGATTTATAATGTTCTGCTACTCAACCGTATCAAACCAGAAATTGAGAAAATTCTTAGGAAAAATCAAAATAGTTTTTGGAGTAAAAAATCTGTTGTATATTGACCTACGACCCAGCCGGGCTGTCAAAATAGGAAATGCACCTTTGTAAATAACAGGTGCATCCGGTTGATCAGGATATTATAACCTTGACCGTGGATGGGTTGAATGAGTGCAATTTGTGACGCCCACAAGAAGGTGGGCGTGGAACATTTATATAACTCAGTGAAGACAGGAAGTCAAGTAGTTTGGAGACCAGACGCGTTGGTGACAAGATGTGGTAGAGAAAGCCAGCACCTAGCAGGTTGAGCAGCCCAAGAGAACGAGAAAGAAACACAGTTATGGCCAATAGAGTGAGGGTCAATATGTTGCTGTTCTGTTTGGTCTCCAACTCCCTCTCACACACAAACCTTTCAAATAAAGTGAGAGGTATATTTTTCTAAGAACTCTGTTACTCGTCTTTATTATTGTGTGTCATTGATTCTGCATGCATATGTAGATGTATATGTATTATGTGTTTGTATAGTTGGTCATGGCTATATAACAAATCCACATCACAGATTCTGACAATCTGTCAAATCTTGGAAGGAGTTTGTGCAAAAATCCTGGAGGCCACACTTTTATTTGTAGATTTCTTCACATTAATATTAGTGTCCTTAAATAAAATAAAACTCTCATTAGGTTATCTGCTCTTGTTTTGAAGATGTGGAAACAAATTCTCTGTGTCCATCTTGCAACATCACGTAACCTACTGTAAAGTTAGGCATGTCCAGAGAAAATGTGCATAAACTCTTGTCTTAATTTCTATCTCTTTTCCTCAATAAGTTTTTACTTTTAATCCTTTTTTTAAAGACGTATTAAGCAAACTATGTTTTAGTAAATCGTTCAATATTAAGTCTTCATTGTGGTAAAATCCTTTTATTTTATGTCATTTTTATCATGCTTTGGAGGAAAGACTTTCCATGCGACTTTAGATTTAGTTTTGTCTTGATAAAACTTCTATTCATATTCTCTGCCTTGAAGTTTTCTCAATTCTTTTGTGCATTTGAATGAAACTGCATGTTTATTTCTACTTCTGTAATATTGTACACTTATTTCTGCTTCTGAATAATGTATATTTATTCCTGTTTCTGTCACACGGCATTTCCTGTGTAATAAACTTTTTTTTCAGTTTTGTTTTGTCACTCTTTTCTTTGAAAAGAAACAGTAAATACAGACTTCTCTAACAAAAAAAAAAATCCTTTACTTGAATAACTTTTTTTCTCTGGATTTTTCTTTGATTTTATCACCTGTCCTGAATAATTGTATTCCCAAAACTCTTCAATAACTATGTCCTCTATTATTGCAGTTGCTCTCAGTGAGCTTCAATTGAACATTACTATTTCTATTTTATTTTTGTTCATTTTTAACTTCAACTAAGTGGCCTAGTGGATTGAGTGTTCGCCAATGGTCCGGGAAACCTGGGTTCAATCCCAGGTCGCGTCATACCAAAGACTTTAAAAATGGAACTTGATGCCTCCTTGCTTAACACTCAGCAATATAGGGTATGTATCAAGGGTAAAGCAGAGCAATCCAGGGAAAGGAGTAGTACCTTCCCCTACACCTCAGTGTAGTAGCTATTGAAAAGGGTGCCTTCTGGTCATCCTCGACAACGGTCGCCAGCAGCTTAAGATTTCATCTAATATGTTCCTTTAGGGGATTATCCGACATTGGTATTTTCTCATGGTATCCAATTGATTAGTTTAATCAATTGATTTCTATGTCAACCCAACCACGGTTATTTTAGAGGTAAGGAAATCACATTCATTGTATGATCATATTTACATTTTTTATGTAGCTGTATTTTAAGAGTTTTTTTGCACATGAGACTATCATACAGGAAGAAATTTTAAACAGATCAATATGACCAATAAATGGGACCCTAACAGGTATTGCTACTTTGGGTCAAAGTGAACCTGAGAGTAATGGCAATGAAGGAGTATTCCACACTCTCTAGATTTCTTCAGTCGGAACCTCACCCTTAGATGCAGTTTAGATAGCCTTTGCAGAGAGGCATCTTGTCCCTCTGCAGGGGATACAATAATCATATTCTAAGCCCCACCAACAAGGTGAGTGATTAGCTTGATGATAGATTTACTTTATTACTTAATTGGTTTAATGATTACTTCTGTTCTGATTAAGTTTCAAACTGTTTACTTTTTTTTAAATGAAACAGTTGATATGAACTTCTTCATTGAAAAATCCTTTTGATATAAACCCGAGATTACCCTTCTAAATATCTTAAAATCTTTCCTGATTGTTTGTTATTTCTTAGTACTTTTATTGTTTTAATGGACTCGGCCCAAGAAAGGAGATTATCATTGTAGTATTTGGTTGTAGGGAAAATATTTAGCTGAGTCCCTTCTTACAAAGGACTAATATTTTTTTTTGTATATCTGTAATATCATTATCATCAGGTTGCACTGCTAGCGCAGATCTCCCTGACACTCTCTTACCACCCATCTCTATCGTCCATTGCTCCCGGGAGGTCTTCCAGGCTATATTCTGTATTGGTACAGAGCTGTTGTATATTGGTTTTTGCTGGTCGTCCTGCCTTTGCTCTTCCATGTGAAGGGGTCCACAATTGTACATTACCTACGAGCTCGTCCATACGTCTCCAGCAGTGTCCCGCATGTCTGATTCATCTAACTTTGATAGTTTTCATGATGGGTGGTAGGTGGTCGCACAGCCGCTGTTTTGTGGGTTGTTCAATATAGCTCACAGCATTCTTGTGTAATTGCTGTCAAGCTTTTCTCCATACGTTTAGTTAGCGTCCATGTGGTGCATCCATAGAGCAGTATCGACACGACCACTGCTTGGAAAAAACTGCGTTTTATTCTATCGGTCAGGTCTAACTTCAATATAACTGATAGCCTATTGATAGCTGTCCATGCCTTTACAAGTTGCATATTGATGTCTTTCTTGGTTGATGAAATGCTACTTCTGAGGTAGGTGAACTTGGTCACCAGTTTCAAAAGACCACCCATTAGTGTATAGATGTCGCCTCTTTGATTAAAGCACATGTATTCTGTCTTGTTTGTGTTGACATGGTGGCGTATGCCTCAAGCTGCTCGTTCCAGACTATGTGGCAGGGATTCGGTTTGGGCGGGCGTATTTGCAAGAAGCACTATGTCATCAGTGTAGTCTGCATCCATAATTGTTAGTGTGGGGCATCTTCAGCTTCTTTCCTTTGCCAGCTTAAAACCGTTTTCTTTCATTAAATCTATAGATATTTTAAATACGTAGTCTAGGCAAATAATGAAGAGGTATGGGGCTAATGTGTCTCCTTGGAGCACACCTACGACAATGTCAAAGTAGTCTGTGTCTTCATCCGGTGAGTGGACGTTTATTTTCGTGTTTCTATATAGCATCATTATAGCTGCAACAGCTTTTTTGGGGAGGCCGTAGGCGAAAAGTATTTGCTCCATCTTCCCTCTGTGTATGGAGTCAAATGCCTTGGAGAAGTTGACGAATAATATTGTTGCCTCTTGTTTTTTACACGTACACCTTCTAGAATTTGACGGATAGTCAATATTTGTGATATCATGGATCAATATCTCCGAAAGTCATTTTGGTTCTTCCTAAGTATTTTCTCAATTTTCGGTTCTATGCGGTCACATAGTAGAGCATTGTATATCTTGGCCGCTATTGATGTAAAGGTTATACCTCAGTAGTTCTTGGTTATTCCGAGATCACTCTTCTTAGGAGAAGGGAGGATGCATCTCTTTGTGCATCTGTCTATTGTGTTCTGGTTATATACGGCATTACAGTGTTGGAGCAGTATGTCGTTGAATTCCCTTCTCTTCCATACTTCTGGGGGTAGTTCCTACAGCCTTGCTGCTTTCCTATTTTTAATTTTTCTTTGAACTAAGTCAAGTTCTTCTTGTCTAAATTGTCCTAGTTTGATGTCTAGATGATTACTAATAATTTTCTTGATTGGTTCATGAGTAACTTTGGGGGGTTTTCCGTGTAAATTCTGGAAATGCTGTTTCCACTGGTGTATTCATTCTTCTTGGCTGGTAACTTTCAGTTTAGCTCTTGCAGTACTCTTCCTCCTGATCACTTGTTTACCATCTGCCATGTTATCCTAGATTGTCTATCTTCAACCGAGACTCTAATTTTATTGATCTGATTTTATATGTATTCCGTTTGTTCTTTTAGGTATATGTTAGTTAATTCCCTTTGTGCCTTCTTAAGTTTCTGGGCATTGATATTGGTTGGGTTCCACCAATTGTATTTGGAAGCAGTTTTCACATCTGTACACTTTTTTCTAACCACTACTGTCTCCCATGAGACTCTAGGTTTAGCTCTTTGTTTAGTTGGTACACATTCTGCTGCTGCTTCTAAGTGGGCATTGACGAAGTTCTCATATTCGTCATTCAAAGTAGGTATTTCAGATATCTCCTGAAGTGCTGCAAATTTGTTTCTTAGTGTTGACGTATGTTTGTCTCAAATATACCTGTTGTTAAGGAGGGACCAGTCATAGTGTACAGTTGTTGTTGTTCAAGCTGCATTCCTTCGTAGGATCAGTCTTATCTTTGCCATGATAATTCAGTGATTGGAGGCCACACTATCAAAAGAGGAATATATCTTGCAATTGAATGTTGCACTATTATTCCATTTTTTATTTATGTGGATGTAGTGTATCTGTGCTTTAGCACTATTTGCATAAGTGTAGGTCCATAGTTTCTGAAATTTCATATGGAGGCCTGTTAATCTATTTTCTTGGATGAAATCTGTTAGATATTCACCATTTCCATTGGACGAGTTGTCTAAGCTGAATTTGTTTATGTTTTTACCTATTTGGGCATTTATGTCTCCACAGATGATTAGAATGTTGTGCTTCAGGATGCTACGAACAAGAGAGGATAGCTTGTTATAGAAGGTGATGAGGCCTGTTTCTTCACTAACATTGGTTGGGCTGTAGCAGGAGATAATTATTGCATTGAGGTTGCCATTAAACATAGCTACCATCATCCCCAGTTGTATTTTCTCGATGCTATTTAGTGCTTTTAGGGCATACCTACACCTCCTATTGCGGCATTGATAGAGTTTTCCCATGCAAATGCCGAGACAAACGTCCATCCATTACCGGTATCATGGTATTTAATATCTTCACTTTGAAGGTATCTGTGTTGTTGTATGCATATAATGTCTATGTTATGATCTATTGCACAAACTATCAGCTCTTGTAGTTCTAACGTTGAATGTCGCTATTTTTATTATGCTTTTACATTTTAGTAATTTTTGTTTTAGTTTGAACTCTATTGCTGATTTTTCAAACACGGGGGCCCGCGCTCCAACCTCAGCAGGACCCACCCCCTTTTTTACCTGCGTGAAGAGTGATGTGGTTTGGACAAGTGGTTTGAGCATAAGTCATGGTAATTTTTCGATGGCTGTGTTTTTATTCTCATTTATAGAAGCCACCCTAATAGATGAGCAGCAGTAGTTGCCCCGATCGAACTATTTGATCCTGGGCATTGTCCCATGGGATTCGTATGCCCAGCACCTGGTTAGGCATGGTGATAACGCGTCATTGGGTTGGTCCGCATTTACGTCCACCATGCTGCTTCCCATGGCTTTAGAGAAAAACAAAACAAAACGAAAAAAACATTTTAAATTCATTTATGCATTCAGAAATATTTAATTTATACATACAAGTGCTATTGAAAAAATACACAAACATGTCTCAGTAGCAAGAAATATGCTTATATTATTCTATGAAAAAGCCGCATGGGAAAAATGTACGAGAGAAAATTTTTACTTGATAAAGATGGACAGTGAAATATTCAAAGCCATAATGACTTGACTGTTTAATGATTCAAAGAACAGAAGCAAAGTGAAATGATTGTCATGTGCTAACCTCATTTCAGTATTCATTCTTTATAATAAGTCAACTATTATTACTTTCCTGGTCCTGTCAGTAGTAGCTGCGGCTGCCGAGTACACCGACTGCATCCCTGCAGAGGGGTAAGACTCCCTAAATGAGTAACCTGGATATGACGAGAAACAATCTGATGGTGAGACTCCTGTAATACTAGAGCTTTGGGGAATGCAGAGTACTCTATTGCCATTGCTCTTAGGTCCACTCTGACCTTGAGTGGTAACACCTGATAGGGTCTTATCTATTGATTAAATTGAAAAAACTGTGTACTTATGCTAAACTAGATTGTTTGAAATAGAACTGTTTATATGTATAAAAATGGATTTGGCATTAAATAACCTATAATTGTCAATATGACAAGGCAAACAAACCAAACTTATAATTGTAATATAATTGCAGAGGGATTTCGTTTTATATATCTTGCCTTTCGGTTTAGTTAGGCTGAGAACCTTTCGCTTAGTGCATGGATTAGTTAGGTGCACACATTGAGTGCAGGTGTTCACACACGTGCTGGGTGGATGTGACAATCAGAGATGTCACAATGAAAACCCCAGATAGGAAATATGACCGGGGATGTGAATGACATCATGCCCAGGAGCGCTGAGGATTTTTGAATTTGAAAAAAAGACAGTTAGTAGAGATTTAAACACCGAAGGAGTGAGTTGAGATTCAAGTCTAGAGGAAGGTAGTTGATTTTTGGTCTCACCTTGGCGAGATCAGTTGGGGTCTACGAAATGTGCTGCACGTTCGTTGAAGAAATTGTGTCTCTCTCTCTCTCTCCTCATGTCGAAAAACCTTAAACTCAAAAAGGTAATAAAAAGTTTTGTACCTGAACCAATTTCATGTTTTTTGGATTCCTATATGCATATGAACATTTGTGAACGTTTTCCGTATCTGTATGAATATGTCTATTTCACGTGTTCGTATCTTGGTCATATATTTTTGGACCAATATATATTACAATAATTACTTTCCATCCAGAAGCATATTTTACATATAAATAATATTAATATTGGAGAAATTAATTCATTATATTTCATGAGGCTGGGGGTCACAAGCCCTTTTTGTTAAGTGCCAAATTTCTCTACAGTGTGTCTAAGTTTGCTCATCCAGAAAATATCTAAGAAAGCTATCTTAGCAGATTGGGCTGTCTACAGTCCTACTTTTACTGAGAAGTTGAAATTGTTTTAATTCAAGGCATCAAAAGGATTATTGCATTCTTTTAGAAAAAAATTCACTATGCTATTGATATACATCTTATGAGATGACTGACCAATTTTTTATGATTTTAGGTTCAAATGAACAGCTACAGCAGCAATTGGAATACACCCTCCTAAAGCCTGTTTGTCACAGCTGGGAAATTTCAAAAATGCAATCTGGATGTGAGGACACTTTAGAAGAATGATATGCAATAGAATTCTGTTTTAAACTTGGAAAAAATGCCAGAGAAATGCATGGAATGCTTCAGACTGCTTTTGGACCATCTTGGTTTAATCGAGCATCAGTTTTTGGGTGGCATAAGAGATTCAAGGAAACCAGGGAGTCTGTGAGGGATGATGAGAGGTGTGGGCGGAGTAAGCAAGTCAATACACCACAGCTGATTGGCCAAAGGGTTAGGGTTAGGGTTACTATGTTGAGGTTTTAAGAGAGTTCAGGAAGAGATTCCGTCGGAAGAGGCCAGCACTCTTCAAATCGGGTCAGTGGCATTTCCACCAGGACAATGCACCAGTCCACAACTCCATCCTTGTCACAGACTATTTGAGTAAGATGGGCATCACCCTCCCTATAGTCCAGAGCTTGCTCCCTGTGACTTTTGGTTATTCCCTAAGCTCAGAGGCTGCCGTTATGAGACAATTGATGAGATGAAAGAGGCTGTGATGAAGGTCATTGACATGCTCACACAAAAGGACTTCCATGGGGCCTTGCAGAAGTTGTTGTAATGGTACAACTAGTGTGTTGCAGCTGGGGGAGATTACTGTAAAGGGGACTAGAGTTTCATGTGTGTACTATTAATAAAAGTGCCCCCCCCAAGTCTGGAAACTTATTTAATTATCCTCATATTAACAATATCATTTTCCAAAGATAAACACATTTCCTATATAAACCTTATAGATATATGAGAGATAAATTTAATGTAAAATTTTCCCAGTTGAAACTTCCCAACATTTTGGCAATATTGGTATTTGGTTGATAAATTTCACGAGACTGGGAGTGTATGAGATCAAAAAAGATTAAACCAGTCATCTTTATGAAATGCCAAAATTTTTGATGTCTGAATGCACAATCAACTCACACAGGAAATCTCTTACAGAGATATTTTTACACATTGGGTTGTCTACAACAACTGTTTCCAGAGCAACACAAAATTTGAATGAATGCCTAACATGGTGTAGTGGTTAACAAGCTAGTCTTGAAGACTATTTATTGTGAATTCATTTGTCATTTGGGTGCTCCATAAGTCTTGCTTTGACCAAACCAAGCAAAACTTAGTAAATGATAATAAAGAAGTTTGAAAAATGAAGGGTGTTCAGAAAGTAATGCTTCTTATTTATTTCAATTGTATGAAAAAAGCCTACATACCAGTTTCATAAAAATCTCAGCACTGTCTGCAGGGCTTAGGATATGCTGACTATTTTTCCCTATAGCAAGGTAAGACCCTGTAAAAAAAAAAGGATATCCTGAGTATGATACTACATCTGATGATCCAGTCCTAGAGATCTGAGGGGTGTAAAGTACCCCTTTATTACTTGGTCTACTCGATTAGGGTCCCATCTATGACTCAAATTGATCTGTTGATAAAAATGATTTGTATTCCTATTCAAAAAACAACAACACAAAAAATATAAATATGAACAAACAATGAATGGGATTCTCTAACCTGAAGGTATAAAATAACCCTTGATGGGTTAACTTGCCATTAAAATTAATCAATTAATCATAGAAATCTACATTGGCAGAGGTGACCCATAATTTTCACAACATCTATAATGTATCACTGTAAAAATAAGTTGATCTTCCTTTGGTCTAATTTATTCAGATGAACTTTATTTCATGGGTTTATAGCTGTGTTGAATGTTGCTTATTATCCACATCCCTATTGCCATTGTTGAAATGTATTACCCACTGCTGTGCTCCTATCCACAGTTTAGACTCAGTAATGATTTAGTATATGTTGATGAATGTCAATGAGCCTAATTTTTTCAACATGAATGAATTCAATAATATATCTTTGCTTTCATGTCAGATATCATTTTGCCAGATTGCTTTGCTGGGTTATTGGTTGGAAGGTTCAACCTCTACTGTCATACCATCAACATCCACCACTGACATGGTGTAACATAAAAAAGGATGCATTACTTTTGGAGTAAAGCATTTATGAGTGCATCATTTAAGCTTTTGTTCATTACTGATGAAAATTCATAGTCATTGGTATGGACTTTGCAGAAAAAAAGAGTTTTGTAGTGGAGTTAATTTACTCTCTGTATTTATTGCAGTTTTTGTTGAAATAAATAGGTTTTACTTTCAGAGCCATGTCTTACAGTTAAGATATAAGTTGTTGGAAAAAGGGCTGTATATTACTATTAATACATCATTATTCATTTTACTTTTTGATGCTATTATTTTTTGCAAAATACTGATAAAAGATGTTCATTAATTCTTACTTAAGATAGGTAGTAGTTACAAAAAATGGCTTAATTTATTTTGTTTAATATCATATCTACTCCTTATATGATTATCCTAGTTGGCTGGGGCTCTAGAATACTCTGACAGCATCTCTGCAGAGGGGTAAGCCCCCCACCCCACTAATAAGTGTCCTGGATATGACTCAGAACAATCTGATTGTGAAACTCAAGTCTTGGAGATCTGGGGAATGTATGGTACCCCTTCATTGCTATTGCTCCAAGGTCCACTCTGACCCTGAATGTAGCACCTGATACGGTCCTATCTGTGGGTCAAATTGAACAAACTATATGCAAACAAATGACTGATGTTAAATTGTAATGGTTATATAGTAATACATGAAACCATTTAACTGTGTGCAAAAAAGAACTCAGGCTCATTTAGGAATGTTATCAACAAAAAGGATTTACAAATCATATATGTCTAATATATATGTAAAAACAGGATTTGGCATTAAATAAACTACAATGGTTGATATACCATAAAACCCAACCCAACCAAACCAAACCTTGTGTGTTATTTAATCCAGAAATTTGATACAAATATTTTGCATGCAGTTATACATTTTAAATTACACCTATTTAATTCTAATAATTTTTAAATTGATCCACTTAACCCTGAGATGCCATCCAAACAGGTACTGCCACTCTGAGTCAAAGTGGACCTTGAAGTAATGGCAATGAATTCCCTAGATACAGTCAGTGCACTTTAAGCCCTGGCAATAGAGCAATCAAAAATTCTAGTATATCAGTCTTTGTGAATCTCATTCGTTCATGATGGTTTTATTGGCTGTGCAATGAAATATAACTACTTATGAACTATCTTTTACTTTATTTTGTTTTATCTATCTATTCAATTTTTATCCTTGTAGTGTTGGGGGTGTCCTCATGGAGTAATCTTTAAAGCGCTGGACTGCAAAATCGTAGTAAGCAAGTTCAAACTCCAGTCGCACTATCACGTTCACTTTCAGACAAATACCCTTAGGAAAAGTATGAACCCCTTATCCTGCCAGCTATAGGTTAAATAGTATCACTACTGTTCTTCTAGAAGAATGGCTTTGGCATTAAATAACCCATGAAGGTTGATATGCCATTAAAATCAAAGAAAAAAGAATCCTTGTTATGTTACTATTGGGAATATTGGCTTTGAAAAACTTCTGTCAAAAGCTTTTTATATGATTATTATATCCTGACTGTTCAGGAAATTTGTGTTTAGGTTGAAGAAAGAAGATCTGAATCTTTGAATAAAAAACGTTTTCTGACCATCAGTTTTGGTAGTTTTCCAACCATCAGAGATCAAGCAGACTGTTTTGTCATTTTTGGTCTTAAGTGGATTCTCAAAACATTTTAGGTGGGCACATCAATTATATTGCTATAATCTACTTACACATAAATGACAATGTAACTATATACATTCCATTGTTATTATAAGTGTTACTTGATGGTACTTGATAAGAGAGAGAGAGAGAGAGAGAGAAAGTGAGTCATTAGGTAGACTACATTACTTAATCTTTCTCTATCACTTTCTTCTATTTATCTTTTTCACAACTCATTACTCTGTGTCATTTTCTGTTCTTTCTCTCTCATTTTTTCCTTTCCAACTTCAGTTTCTTCTCCCTATGTTTTGTTTGTTTCTTTCTTCTACTCATTCAAGTGATTTGAAAGATTTTGCCCAACCTCTATTTTTGACTTATGAACATGACTTGATATGACCATCTTGAACCCAGAGACAAGCAGAAGTACTAATTCATAAATAAATAATCCTGTTATTTATGCTGATATCATAAGACTATGTTTCCTATTTATTTTCCTCAAAAAGGTTATCAAACATATACAAGACATAAAGGTGGGGCTTCAATACACTACAGAGGGGTAAGACCCCCACCAACACCACCAATTCTCAAAGGAGTGTCCTGGGTATGATACTAAACAGCACCTGATGTTGCGGCTCCAATTCTGAAAATCTTATGAGTGTGGAGTACCTCCTTATTGCTATTACTCCCAGGTCCTCTGTAACCTGGGGTGGTAGTATTTGTTACAATCCCATCTATGTGTCCAAGAGCTCTGTTTGACAATTATTGATATTCAATTGGACTATGTGCCAAAAAATCTCTTAAAAATCATCTACTCAAAAATGTAAATATGAACATATAATAAACATCATTCCTTAACCTCTAGGCATAAAATAATCCTTGACGGGTCAACATACCATTAAAATCTATCAATCATCATCTCCTGCTATAAAAAAGATCTCATTAGTCAACTAATTGTATTTTGTTAATCACCATTAAACTTTTCTGTGATTAAAATACAGAAAAGAATATATATCCTTATTAAACTTTTCAATGTAACGTTTACACAAACAATATTTTCATATTAATTTGTTTGTAGTTGGGCATCCTCTTTAAAAATTGACCTCGTGTTATATCCTGACTATGGTATGGAAGGGCTGGATAAATTCAGTGGAGATGAGATGGACACTACCAAGTGAGCCCCATTGCCCTGAAAGATGGTTCTCTCAGTGACCTTATAGGTTATAAGAAATATCTGTCCTATAAGGCACTAATCCTTTGATTCAGTATGTTTTTAAATACAAAGGAAATTATTATATATAATATTGTTGAGACGCTTTTCACACTTCTAAAAAGCATTTCCTTTGCCACTAGGATGACTCAGAAAATAATTATTGGTATTAAAAACAGACAGTAAAGTAGGCTGGAGCTGTAAAATACACTGACTGCATCTCTGCCAAGAGTTAAGACCCCCACTTCCCTGCAATGAGTGACCTGGATATGATACTAAACTGTATCTGTGAGGCTTCAGTCCTGGAGTTTTGGGGAATGTGCGGTATCATTTATTCCAGATCCACTCTGATTCAGAGTGGTAGTACTTGTTAGGGTCCCATCTTTGTGTCAAATAGAACTGTTTAAGTGTGTGCAAATAAATGACTTAGGTTAAACTGAATTGTCAGTGTTAGATCACAATACTTGGAAGCCTTAAACTAAGGAAAAAATTGAATTATTGGTATTAAATAGCAATACTATACTTGGAACCATTTGACTGTTTGCAAATTAATAGTGTTGAATAGAATTATTAGTGTTAGATTGCAAAAGTTAAAACTGGCTCATTGGGCAAGTGGGTAGAGTGTTCGCCAATGGTCTGGGAGACTGGGGTTCAATCCCAGGTCGTGTCATACCAAAGACTTTGAAAATGCTACTTAATACCTCCTTGCTTAACACTCAGCAATATAAGGTACACATCGAGGGTAAAGTGGAGCAATCCAGGAAAAGGACTAGTGCCGTCCTCTATACCTCGGTGTAGTAGCTATTGAAAAGGGAGCCTTCTGGTCACCTTTGACTACGGTCATCAACTTTACTTACTTAACTGTGTGTGAACAAAAGCAGTACTTAATAGTGTGCAAACAAATTAGCTCTAACTTTTTTAAAAATAGAATTACCTACAAACTATTTACTTAGGAATCATATATGTATAACCATTTAACTGTGTGCAAACAAATGACTGATGTTAAATTAAATTGTTAGTGTTACATAGCAATGCTTGAAGCGATTTAATGTTATTAATGAAATATGTATTTACAAATCATATACATTCAATATATATGTTTAAACAAGATTTGGCATTAAATAACCTACAATGACATTAAATAACCTGCAGTGGTTGATATACCATAAAACTCAACCAACTAATAATAGATATGTTCTTATAGTATCCAGTGGATTAAATCAATATTTTTCATTGGTGGAGGATGTTATGAATTATGAGAAAGTACTTATTAAAATTATTTCACATGAGGGTATTTTGGGGAATCAAGAGGTGATGAGCAAATTTGCATATTATCATCAGGGATTTATTGATAAGGGAAGAATAACACCCTATGCTGTCAGATTTGATTAAATTATGGTTAACAGTGAGCACAAATAGCTACAAACAATAATATCTAGTAGTGCAAAGTGAAGCCTGGATCAAGTTTTAAAAATTGTATGATGTTTAAAATGATACTGAACTTTTCCTTTATAAATGCTAAATATATTGCAACAAGATTTAAGAAAATTGAAGTTGATCAATCAATAAATGAGACTGCAACATTGTTTCCATCAGAGGACTTTATTGCCCTCCTAGGAGGTATAAAGAGTTATGTAAAGGGTCAGTGAATTAGAAGAGTGTTTTGGATAGGTATTCATGCAGAAAGGTTGTGAAATACTAGGTTAAATGAACTGTAAAAATATTTATGTTTGAAGAACAAAAATTTTTTTGGGGTGGGGGTCTTTTCGTTTAGACTATTTCTGTTCTGGAAGAAGGTTTGTTTATTTTTTAAGTTCTTTTTCAAATAATGAAGACATTTTAATGAACGTTTTAAGATAAATTGATTTTAATGACACATCAACCCATCTAGAGTTATTTTATGCCTACTGGTTAGGGAATCATGTTCATTGTACATTCAAGTTTACATTTTTTTATATAGTTGTTTCTTTAGAGTTCTTTTTTTTTTGGCACATGGTCCAATTGAATTTGAATAATTTTTAAACAGATCTATTTGACATATACATGGAACCTTAACAGATACTAATACTCTTGGTTAGAGTGAATCTGGGAGTAATGGCAATGAAGGGATACTGCACACTCACCAGATCTCCAGAACTGGAGCCTGACTGTCAGATGCAGTTTAGTGTCATACCCAGGACACTCCTGTTTTATTTTGTTTTTTGAGGGGGTTCTTTCCTTCTGCAGGGGATAGTGTCTTCTAAACCCTTGTCAACTGGGCTAAGTTTTTTTAAGATTAGAAATATGCAACCTATGTCCAAAATTTCTTATTTCTAAAATTCCTATGTTTCTTGTGTTGTAGATATGCAAATATGTATTAAAATACATATACATTGACAATAATAAAAAAAAATGTATGATTTTGTCATGTCAACAATAAATATAAAAATGCAACTGAAAAATGATTGTATTAAAAAAAAATGGCTCCAGAAATGTGAAATATATCTGATAAACATCTTTGGTTTGAAAATTGCTGCAAATAACAATATGGCTTTCTATAAAAAGAAAATACTGTAAAGTACAATGTTTTAAGAATTATATAACTTTTTTAGAGGTATCAATGGCATTAAGGTTATTGGTATGGAAAATAAAATTAGTAAATTATATTCAAATTCCATAAACATCTTTGGTTTGAAAATTGCTGCAAATAACAATATGGTTTTCTATAAAAAGAAAATACTGTAAAGTACAATGTTTTAAGAATTATATAACCTTTTTAGAGGTATCAATGGCATTAAGGTTATTGGTATGGAAAATAAAATTGGTAAATTATATTCAAATTCCATCCAAGGCTATTGTATTCACTTTGCACAAATATCATTGGGAAAGGCAAAATTCTATTTCTTTTCTAAGTTATAGGTAAAATAGCAGAGAGATCAGGTTCCCTAGCCTTGGTAATGGGCAACCAGTCTGGCAAAAGAAAAATCTTGAATTCAGAACCATGAAAAGAGAAACCAAAATCTCTTCTAAGAACTGTCATAAGATGCATTGCTTACTTATAAAAGAAGTTGTCCTGGAAGTATAATGGCACCTTCCATTCCATACCATTCCTACAACTATTTCTTAGAAAAGCCAGCTAGTAGAATTAAATAATCTTACCTCAATATGAATTTAATATCAAAGTAAGCCCTACAAGTTGATATAACTTACCCACAGATTATTAAAGAACAAATATGAAATTATATTTTTTACGTTTTATGAGGGTCGTCCCAAAAGTAATGCCTGCAATTTATTTCCAAGAAAACGATAACAGATATAGAAAGAACAATAACACCATTAGATAGAGCAAACTTAGTTAAGAAGCATTAATAATACAAATAATAGGCGTGCCATATTTTATTATGTTGGCAAACAACATCTGAAACAGATGTTAGTAGTATGGCAGTATAGGTTGAACCTTCCTACCAATAACCCATAATTATTTTTATCTTTTTATCAATAGCAGTAGAGTGGCAGTTTTGCAAAACAGCATGTAATATGAAAGTAAATGTATTCATGAATTTGAAAAAACTGTACTCATGGACTGTTATTGACTCTTTCTTGCCGAACATTTATGAAGACCAAACACTTGATGTGAGCACAGTTAGGTAGTGGGTAATGTATTTCAGCAGTTGTGGCAACCTTCTGAATGACAAGTTATATTTAACACAAGTGTTAACTGACAACATGAAGATAACTTCAATTGGATGATTCATTCTGAGCCATTCATGTAACTATGAGGAAAATTATTGTTTTCTTAAAACTTAGGAGACACTGGAACATTTAAAGTTCTTTTTACATGTAACAAGATGCTCAAAACCTCAACATAAACTGCTATTTCAGGGACATACGCTCAAGGTCAATAGAAGGCATATAAAATCTTGACCATTCTTTTAAAACTACAACTATAATGAGAAATGTAGGAGAAAGAAGGATTACTGCTTTTATGGGAGATGATCCGAAGCAACCACCTACTTTAACTGAGGATGCATAATATTGATGATGAATGTTTTAGTTTATGTGAAAATAAATATGTTTGGTTTGTTTTATTAATTTAATTATATATCAAATCATTATGGGAGTGTTTTCCTATGGTCTGGGAGACCAGGTTTCAATTTAACTGTGTGTAAACATATGACAGATATTTAATTGAATTTTTGCAAATCATATATATTTTTTATATATATGTGTAAATAGGAATCAGCATTAAATAACCTACCATGGTTGATATGCCAGAAAACTAAACCAAACAAAACCATTTGTGTGCAAATAAATTAGCTCTGGCTTGTTTGAAATGTTATCTTCAAAATATTTGTTTAGAAGTCTTAGGTTTAATATACATTTAAACAGAAATTTATGATGGACCTAGGAATAATGGCAATGGAGGGGCACTTCATACTCCCCAGAAATCCAGGACTGGAGCCTCACCAGTAAATGAAAATCTTGGACAGTCCTTTTTGGGAGTTTTTACTCCACTGCAAAAGATGCAGTTAGCATATTCTACATTCCACAGGCAGGGCAAAAAATATAGGAGACATATAACAGCCCCCAGTACAGTGAATTATAGAAAAAAATCTGTATTGAAAAAGCTGAAACTATAAGATAAAGTAATCATACTTAGTTGCCATCTGTAGGTATCTGACTTGATTATTATATCTCCCTTTAGCTTAATCAATTTGGGTATAACATTAATTCCAACATAGAAACATCTTGCTGTCTCCATTCATTTTCTCAACTTAATATTAATTAGTACCAAATTTATAGGAAATTAAATGTAGAATTCTCCTGTGGTTTGCAATTCTGGTAATGGCTGAGGTCAGAATCCTTCCTTTTCAGCAACCACTGTAAACTTTGACTTGCCAAGAGTTGACAACAACCATATTAGTTACATATTAAATATCATTTCAGATTTAATCTTTCGCAAGACAACCTGTGAATACATTGCTTCTCTGTGGTAATAACAGTTCATGATGATATTGATATTCTGTTGAGGTAGGAAAGTGTGACAAATTCTCATTAATATTTCATAGTTATATTTGCAACATTTGGATGATTAAAAATTATGTTCAGCTCAAATGTATACTCCACAAAATTATCATTTGTAATTCTTTAAGATGGAGAATTTTAAGAATATTGTTCTAAAAAAGATCTGACGATGATGTGTCATTTTCGTTGGGTAATGGTAATACACACTCACACACACACACACACACACACACACACACACACACACACACACACACACACACACACATACATACATACTCACATACATACTTACATATATATATATATATATATACCAGTTCATTGGTCTAGTGGGTAGAGTGCTCGCTAGTGGTCTGGGTTCAATCCCAAGTTGCCTCATACCAAAGACTTTAAAAATGCTACTTGATACCTCCTTGCTTAACACTCAACAATATAAGGTATGTATCGAGGGTAAAGTAGAGCAATCGTGGGAAAGGAGTAGCGCCCTCCTCTATACCTCAGTGTTGTAGCAATTGAAAAGCGAGCCTTCTGGTCGCCCTCAACTATGGTTGCCGACTTTACTACTTATATATATATATATATATAGGTATTATTTGGTCCAGTTAAACCAGAGTTGGGAGTAATTCCTTCAGGACAAGAAAATCATTCAAAGGCTGAACATTTGAATTTTCCTGGTAGAGAGCTCAATGTAACTAATATTACAGAGCAATTCTTTCTTTAAAGAAAAAACCAAAGACCAATTAATTTAGGATTATAAATTTATTTCCATCCTGTTTTGTGTTTCTGATGTAAACCAAAAACACGAAGAAAAATATAACAGGACTTCTTCAGATCTTATGGATAAAATAAAACAGAATAGACATGGGGGAAGGAGAGAGGAAGAGAGGTGAAGAA
Organism: Sepioteuthis lessoniana; assembly: GCA_963585895.1. Lineage (NCBI taxonomy): Eukaryota > Metazoa > Mollusca > Cephalopoda > Myopsida > Loliginidae > Sepioteuthis > Sepioteuthis lessoniana. Next base: position 60,334,534 of record OY757920.1, read on the forward strand.
TTATCTCCTCGTTTTATTAAACTTCCGTTTTTTTATTTACTTATTTATTTTATTTATTTTTCTAATTTTACCATCAGTTGGAATTATGGTAATTTAACTTTTTTATCTTTTTAACTTTTTTATATTTTTCTTCGTGTTTTTGGTTTACATCAGAAACACAAAACAGGATGGAAATAAATTTATAATCCTAAAATGTATTGTACTTTTGCAATATATACACCTGTTGATGATAGCCAAAGAGAGGCATGGAAATACTTGAGAATCAGTTAAATACAGAAAATTTGATAGCCAATTCCTGCCAGATATTAAAACAACTATACAGGGATTTGAAAGGATCCAAACAAAAATATATTGATAAATGTTGTCTATAATATTTAATCATATATATATATATATATATATAAAACCCATTAGAATTTTAGTAACAGATAACTTGAAGATAAGCGGAAAACTAATTTCTTATAATAAAAGGAAAGTTTTTTTACCTATCCAGATATATCAAACCTACTGTAAATTGTTACATATAAGATGACCTTTAAGTCTGAAAAATATCTACAAAATTCAGACTCAACTTATATGGCAAAACTAAAATTCAAACGTTTATCATTGGTTGGTTGATCCTTCTGTTGTAAAGGTTTGGATTTTAACCTTGCCATATAAGTTGAACCCTAGTTTTATAGAGATTTTTTCAGACTTGAAAGATCAACTAATACACTGCAATTGATGGGAGTTAGAATGTCCGAATCAGTTGTTAATTAATGGATTTTAATGCCATGTCAACCTGTTTAGGGTTATTTTAAGCCAAAAAGTTTGGAAAACATGTTTATTGTATGTTCAGATTTACATTTTTTGTGTAATAGTTTCCGAAGATACCAGCATTTTTCCAGAGTTTTGAATTTTGGTCACCGATTCAATTTCCTGAGAGATGATATAATTCCTGATGATTATATATTTATATTATATTATATTAAGCATGCCTCCTTCTAATTCCTTGCGTAATCTCATGATATCACAAGTAAGGTTCATTTTGAAAACACTAAGGTATATCAAAAGTATTTAAACTTTTTTTAACCGATCTTTACTCCAAATCTCATTTCATATGCACAACTAGAGACTATCTATACCTCCAGAGTATTACCAGTGGGACAGTAAAGCCTTATAAGTAGTGTAGCTGCCACCATGAATTTGACAAATGTTGTAGGTATTTCTTTCCTTTTCTTTCTTTACCCTCTTATTAATATATAAATATCAATCTTTCTTTTATTGTTATATCTTATCATTATCAATAGTATTCAGCATCAACATCCATTTGAAATGTTATACATAGAAGATATAAGAGATTATTGGAATTTTTAAGCTTTATTTTAAACTCAGCCTCAAAACTACTGAAGCTACTTCCAGATCCGAGAAGTATAAGGAAATCAAACATAGTGTTATTGTTCAGCTCAAAACTAGTTTAAGAATGGTTACTTGTGCATTGAAATGAAATCAAGAAATAAACATCTAACAATTGCTTATTGTGATGATTTGAAATATAAGGAAGAGGAGAACTTGGCCATATGCACTCTTTTACAAGAGTCAGTACCATTGAAAAATATAAAGAGTGAATTGAATCTCTCGAAAAGTTTCTCATGATCTCTTAGTTGATTAAAACATGAAGAGTATTTTAATACACCAAAATACATTAACGTTTCATTCCCTCTTATAATTGCCTATATAGTAATATAGGAAATATTAAAAGCTTATATAGAAAGCAAGCAGATGTTAGCATTTTAATAGCATGTATAAATAATTTTATACAAAATTTGTTTTAGCAAGTTTCAGCATTGATGCAGTATATTGTGCATTACTGCCATATACTGGGAAGGAGAACAACTCTTCATGTGTATTATTTTGGTTGTGATTTTTCAGATTGTTGTCCTCATTTTTCTTGTGGTAAATCAAAACACAACATTTCAGACACTGTATCCTCCAGCCTTCCTCAGGTGTCCCTTGTTTTTCTTGGTAACCTGGGAAATCATTTTAAAAGTTTGTTGATCAAACAAGGCATTCAAGAATTATGAAGATCTTATTCGAAATAATGATGTCATTGTTTTTCTTGCCTATCAATCCGGTTGATTTTTCAGATTGTTGTCCTCATCTTTATTGTAGTGAATTGAAGGACAATGTTTTGGATGCTGTATCCTCCGGCCTTTCTCAGGTCTCCCTTGTTTATCTGGGCATAGAAATGATTCAACCTTGCGAAATCATTTTTAAAGTTTGTTGATCAAACAAGGCATTCAAGAACTATGAAGATCTTATTCAAATAATGTCATTGTTTTTCATGCTTATCAATCTGAGAAACATCACAAGAAGTTTTACGAGAAGCATCATAAGATGAATTCAAAACGTAAAATCCAATTGCATCAGTTATTCTAATTTACTTTAAAAACAATTTGATTTGGCCTTTTGAATTATTGGTTTCCAGATTGTGTTTATTTCTATACTTGGTCTACTCAAGAAGCCAACATAGCCCAACATATGTGCTGCTTCTTTGAGACATCATCTTTTCCAATGTTCTTCCTGATCGATTATTTTAGCTTTATCCCACAAAAGTAGATGGTTTCCCTTTTCTTTCCATATATTGTCAGCCATACCTGATTTTTCTATTTCCTCAAGTACCACTGCTTTGTGATGTTCCTATAGTCTTACTTTCTTACTTTTCTTGTGTATACTTTGCCATGGCTGTACAGGAAGGAATGTATGCAATTCTTGGTCATGTTGTATTCTGTTGAGAGTTTTACTGGGAGATGTTTTCAAAGAGTTGAGCCACTCCTGAATGTTATCCTGATATCATATGGACAATGTATTTTTGAATTTCTTCAGTCAAGCCTTTGACATAGGGTAGATAGACTATGGTAAGTTTTGGGGTTTTGTCCTCTATCATGCAATCTAGATTTCTTGGAGTTAATGTTATGCTCTTTTGGTAATTGTTTTGATGGAAGGTATCTCTTAATCTGTCCATTTCTCCTAGATATACATCATCACTCCTGATGGCTTTTGCCTGGTGTTGTCGGCAGTGGATGATTCCTTTCTTTACATTGTATAGATGGTGAGAGTTGAAGTTGAGGTAGTGTCTAGTGAAGGTTGGTTTTGAAACATAGATGGTCTAAATCCTTGATCTAGAAAGGACAATTCATTGTCTTGTTCTTTCTCCATGGTCAACTGTATAGATGGATGGATTAAGTTCACATGGTCCATTAGTGCTTGAACATCTTCCTGACGGGGCCAGAAAAGGAATGTGTCATCCACATATCTTAGCCACATTGATGGCTTTAGTGATGTAGATCTTCATACTATTTCTTTGAAGTATTCCATGTATATATGGGCTAATACTGGGGACAATGGAGATCCTATTGCAAGGCCCTCTTCTGTCAGACACCATCCCAGAGTAGGTTGTTTTCACACAGAATGTCAACATCTCCATCAGATTATCCACTAGGATACAAGTGCATTCTTCCAGGGAGGGGTCTGTAGCCAACTTATCCCTTACCTATGTAAGAGTCTCATCGGTGGGTACCTTCATGAATAGATTTATTACATCTAGACTCACCATCTGGTTGGAATGAATGGGAGCATTACTCGTTGGTTGTTTGGGTTTATGGCATATCACCCACTATGGGTTATTTAATGCCAAATCTAGTTCACATATATTAGATATGCATGATTTGTAAATGCATATTGTAGTAAACATATCTTAAAAAACAAACAAACAAACATTCCTCATGTGTGAATAAATGGTTTCAAGTATTTTTTATCAAACATGAGGTAGTTTATTTGATATAATTTGTTTGTACAGCCAAGTAGTTATTATTTCTCACTACAGTATTATTCACAGAGATTTAATGGTTTCAAGTACTGCTATTCAAAAGTAATTTCTAGAATTGTGAAAAGTGTTATATTTGTAGGTATAACACAGTCTCTCTCAAGAAAGAGAGAACATCATCTGTGTGGACATTCCCTAACATATCTCTCATATCATCTGTTTTAAAATGCCACTCTCTTGTGATAGCTAGAGCTCCACATTTCACTAGCACATGTTTAATGGTTTAAGGTGTCTGGAATGTCAAACACTGTGGTGGCTGTCCCTGCTTGAGTATAAAAGATTGAGTGAGACTTATGTGGCCAATCCGAAATCAAGATATGATGACTTGTTCCCTTCTTGATTTTCTGAATGCTGGTCTCCATTCTCTCAAAGTGGACTTTATTTGGAAGAGTTTGTTGTTAATGTTGTTAATTCCAGCGTTGTTGCCATTTTATGAGCATTACTGATTTTTCTACAAAATAGGCAGAGTTCTTGACATACAATGAATACTTACCAGTTAATGGAGTGACTATCTCTACAAGGAACTTTCTCAATGGATGATGGGGTTTCTTCACGGTGTATTGGTTAAAGCGATGAACTGCGGGATCGTAGTAAGCAAGTTCAAACTCCAGCCATGCTATTATGTTCACTCTCGAACAAATACTTTTGGGAAAGGTATAAAACCCTCTTTCCTCCCAGGTATGAGTTAAATAGCATCTCTGCAGTTATAGAAGGATGGCTTTAGTATTAAATAACCCACAAAGGTTGATATGCCATTAAACAAAGAAACCCAAACCCAAACTCCTCAATGGGTGACATGCCGAACCTTGACAGTTGACAAAGAGACTTAATGGAATGCTATCCTTATGAATCTTAGGGAGGCCATACATGTGTGGTAGCAATACCACAATGAGTTAGCTGTCTGTATTTCTTTTGTGGTATGAGATCTTTGTTTTTATTAAGGATCTGTGACAGCTTCCTCTCTGTTTTCAGCATTGGGTTCTTCTTTACATTGCAGTAGCCACCACTTGCAATTAAATCGGCCAATTTGTTGGAGTACTGCACCTTATCCATTACTATAGTAACATTGCCTTTGTCTGCTGGTAATAATATGAAATTTTTATCATGTTGTAGTGATTTGATGGCTAGTCTTTCCATTTTTGAGTTGTTTGGTTTTGGAGGCTTCAATTTCTCCAGTGCTAGTTTCACTTTCTATCTTAGCTCATCTGCCTGGGATTTGGGAATATTCAAGGCTGCCTCCTAGATTGGGGCTATTAAATCTAAGTTGAGCCTTTTGTTTAACACTGTCTTCTCAGGGGTATATAACTGGCATTTACTAATGTTGACAATGGCTTTTACAGGTGTGTAATATTGTTCTTTCTTGGTTCTGGTTTTCTTTTTTTCCAACTTCTTAATTTGGTGAAATTTGACCTCCTGAAATTCCTGCCGATATGATTCATCCAGATATTGTTGGATTCAGCTTCTATCTTTGGTCAGTGATACTCTTTCCAGGAAAGAGGTGAGTTTGCCAAAGATCTCAGACTGTAATTGGTGTTTTCTCCAGCGGTTATTAAATATTCGATCTTTTATGATCTTTTGTGCTCTCTTAGAAAGGATTAGTAACCTTAAATCTTAAGCCTGGAGGAACTAGCTTAAGATCTTGGCACCTATATAAAAATTTGAGATGGTTTGTTTTTCATGCCAGTTTCCTCTTGATCTTTTCAATCTGTCTCCATTTTTGTAATATATTAGGTCCGTACCAATTTGATATTATCTGAATGAATTTTGAGATGAGGGTTGATGAGAATTATTTTGGTAGTAATTTTTCTGACTGTTGTCCTCATTTTTATTGTGGTGAATTGAAACACAATAGAAATGAACACAATCTGGGAACCAATAATTGAAAAGGCCAAATCAAATTGTTTTTAAAGTAAATTACTTTAAAAAAAATATCAAGAATAACTGATGCGATCGGATTTTATGTTTTGAATTCATCTCATGATGCTTCTCGTAAAACTTTTTGTGATGATTCTCGGATTGATAGCATGAAAAACAATGACATCATTATTTGAATAAGATCTTCATAATTCTTGAATGCCTTGTTTGATCAAAAAACTTTAAAAATGATTTATCTGGTTGAATCATTTCTACCCCCAGAAGAACAAGAGATACCTGAGGAAGGCTGGAGGATACAGCATCCAAAACATTGTCCTTCAATTCACTACAATAAAGATGAGGACAACAATCTGAAAAATCACAACCAAAATAATATACATCAAGCCTCATTACAAAAATTAAAACGGATAACTCTTAATGAATAAAAATATAAACTGTGATAAATTTATCACAAAAAGTATGAAAAAGTTGAGAGAAGGAGAGAGTCTGGAACAACTAAGATTTACACACAGAGGAAGAAATGAAATCTCATTGAACTGCTTCTTCTTTGATCTGTTTCGACGAGAATGGTACAGGGCCAACTCAAAACATTTAATCATCTTTGATTCTTCTTCGTTCTTCTTTTGCGAGAATGGTACAGGGCCAACTCAAAACATTTAATCATCTCTGATTCTTCTTCGTTCTTCTTTTGCAAGAATAGTACAGGGTCAACTCAAAATGTTTAATCATCTCAGCTTCTACGTGTTTTTTTAACTACAGGGCCTTCACAAGGGGGGGGGTCCTTCTTCTTTCTTTTGGGATAATACCTGCTTTCAACTTTAGCAAGTCTGTTTCTTTACATTTCTTTACACTTTTCTGCATTATCTCAAGGCGTTTAATCATCTAAGCTTCTACATGTTTTTCAACAACTAGGCCTTCGCAAGGCACCACTTCCTCTTTCTTCTGGGATCGCTTTCGACTTTTGTGAGTCTTGTACAGTTCAGACCTTTCTCTACTTCTCAACCCTGGGCCATTTGGCACAATGCCAGCACCCAGAGTAGCAAAACATCTAGTCACTCTTCTGCTGGTTCCTTCCTTCTCCACCCAGATTGAAAATCCTCTGTTGTTAAATAATTTTCCAGATGCCCATGCAATCCTTATGGTTACACTTGCTTTTTGCATGCCACCCACACAATTCCCATGGCATTTTCTGCTGTTTTGTTTACCTTAAAATTCAGGTGCATATCCTGTTTTGATACCCATGTAACTTACCCAGCCAGTCAAAAGAAATATCCAACATTACAATTAAGAAAAAGTCAAGAATTCAAAGAAATTTTATAAAGAGACTAGGTTATGAAATATATGATGTGAATGGATGGCTAATGATTTTAATATAGAAATAAATCTAAAATAAGTTTACTGGAGAAATGTATTGTCTCTGAATGATAAATACTGAGGTCTTTTTTATAGTGGGTCCAAAATCCAAAAATACCTTTGGCCCTGTCATCATTCCCCCAATGGGGGCACCTCAGATGCTAGGAAACAAAACAGCAAAAAATTGGTAAAACAATTGGCGAATTGGTATTGTTTTCTATCACATTTTTCTACGTTGCTACATGATGTCATAAAAAGGATTTTATGTTCTCATAAAAATACAAAATGTCATAGAAACAAAAACAAAACCCATTTGTAGTTAATAGAGCAAGTTGCAATGTAAATGAAAGATTTATCTATGTTATTTAGTTTATTTTCTAAATAGACTTGTTGACTGTATCGGCGGCAAAAGAGAAGAATGTCTCCCCAACACATACACACAAAAAAACAAAATAAAACATGAGTGTCCTGGGTAAGACACTAAACTGCATCTTATGGTCAGGTTTTAGTTTTGGAGATCTGCTAAGAGTGGAAAATCCCTTCTCTGCCATTACTCCCAAGTGCACTCTGACCTGGAGAGTTAGTATCTGTTGAGTCCCATCTTTAATTCAAATGGGTCTGTTTGAAAATTAGTTCTATTTGATAGGACTGTGTGCAAAAAAAAAAAACTAAAAAAAAACAACTACACAAAAAATATAAATATAAACACACAATGAATGCAATTCTCTAACCTCTTAGCATTGAAATACTCAAAAGAGACTGAAATGCCATTAAGATCAATTAAACTTCTTTAAATTTAAACAAAAAACAACAAATTCTTATCATAGATATAGCAACAATATTTTGTTTCACAGATAATAACTTGTAAATGGATGATCTTTAAAAAACAAGTCTAGAGTATGAAGAAATAATTTTAAAGGATTTTTAATTTGAAATAATGTCTTATTTTGTGTGGCTATTAAATTCAGTGTGCATTATATTTTATTTATTTTTACTTAGTTTAATTTGCTTATCCAAGAATACAGTCTGTTGTAGAAAGATAAGTTGCACTATTGGCTTTTTAGGCTGCAGAGATTTTGTAATTAAACCAGGATTTATTTTGTAGCATCAGTTCTGCTGTCAGCTGAAAGAATAAACAAGAAAAAAGTCTTTGACAAAATTAACAATGAGCTTTGGCTAAAGTAAAGTAACAGAATTCAAGAATTAAAAGAAAACCTTTTGAGTGAAAATGTATTTTGAGCTGACAAATCAACTTGGCTTGAAGAAGAAGAGATCAGACTTAAGTAGTGGTAATGGATTTATTCAGATAAATTGATCTTAAGCAGGTGTAATATAAGTAAGCTAATGAAGTTGGCTGACTTGGGTTTCTCCTTTTTTGTGGTGGGGAGGTTGTACTTTTTTATTATTTAATGAAAGTTCTGTGTTGTAAGATAAAATAGTTAGTACTTTTTTGAATAGCACTGTGATTATTATCTTTCATAAGTCAGCTAATATTATTTGGGAGATTCAGTTCAACACTGTTCAAAGAGACATTTTTCATTATACATGAAAAAACATTTAAATATGTGGAAGTTACAAATAAAACATTTAAAAAGGACTCAAAAACTTATATATGCACACACACACACACACACACACACACACACACACACATATATATATGTATATATATATATGAATATAAATGTGTGTATATATATATATATATATATATATATATATATATATATATTGTTATGGTTCCTGTGGACTGTAATAAACTCTTCCTGTTGCTATTAATACCAGAAGAATATTCATCTCGGTGTGAGTTCTCCCCAGCCTAGCACTTTGCCAGTCAGACTGACATTCAACACCTTTTTATCTATGTGGTATTATACTTTCATTAATATACTTTCTTCCTTGTAAACCCGAGTTTGTGTCTTTCTTCCGGACCCTTTACTGGTGCACAACATATATGGAAGTAAATAATAATTGTAATCTGACAATTTGTAAAGAAAAATTGATATCACAGTAATCCAAGTAAGAGAATTATTGAGAAGCAAAGTCAAAACTATAGAGTTTTGGTTCTAATGAACCATCATCAGGGCTATAAGGGATGATATTAGTATTGTTAAAATTAGTGATGATAAAAAGTATAAAATATAAAAACCTAGGGAAAATTTGTATAACAAGAAAAAGTTGGCCGATTATGATAAAAAAAAGTTGGCCATCTAATTAATGAATCAGGATTTGTTGTTTTAAATTACGTCATTTGACTTATTAGAAATATGGTGCAGAATTTATGTTCTGTTTGTATATCGAGAAAGATTTCAAATCATTCCTTATTTTCAACAAAGTTCTAATCCTGGCTTTTTCAAATGTATGTGCCTCGGAAAACTCCAAATCACAAATAGAAGCTTCAAGGTATCGACATATATAATCCAGGAAAATATGTTGGGATAGACGAAAAAAGCTGGACATGCTGGTAGGTATGACTTTTTTTCTTGTATATATTTGGTTAGAAAAGTCCTCCTGTTTTTGAAGGACTGGGCAAAGATGAGTGGGTCAATGTATCTAAGAACCATCTTGATGTCATCCATGTGAAATATCAGAGTGGAAGAATGGGTTTAGATCTTGTTTGTCAATGGGACTGAATGGATTACCTTGTTATCAATTTTTCTTTACAAATTGTCAAATTACAATCCATTATTTACTTTCATATATATATATATATATATATATATATATATAGTATGCATATATATATATATATATATGTATATATATATGTATATATATATATATATATATATATGTATATATATGTATGTATAAATATATTTGTATGTATATATATATGTATGTATATATATATATATATATATATACATATATCATCATCATCATCATCATCATATCGTGCTGGTAGCACGGATATCCCTGACCCTCTCTCGCCACTCCTCCCTATCGTTCATCGCCCTAGGTAGGTCTTCAGGACAACATCCTGTATCCTCACATAGCTGCTGAATGTACGTTCGAGCTGGTCGCTCTGCTTTTACGCGGCCATGTGTGGAGATCCATAAGAGTACATCTCTTATGAGTTCATCTCTGCTTCTCCAGCAGTGTCCTGCATGTACATATACGCATACATCTGTATATATGTGAGTATGTATACATATATATTTATATATATACATATATAAACTAAATATATATATGTATATTTATATGCATGTATATATATGTATGCATATATATATATATATATTTATATTGGCTTGGTTTCTTTGTTTAATGGCATATCAACCTTTGTAGGTTATTTAATGCCAAAGCTGTTCTCCTAGAAGAGCAGTCGTGTTGCTATTTAACCCATAGCTGGGAGGATAAGGGAGTTCATACCTTTCCCAAAGGTATTTTCCCGTAATAGTGCGGCCAGATATGTATATATATGAATGTATATATATATATATATATATATATGTATGTATGTATGTATATATATATATATATATATATATATATATGTATGTATACCTATATATATATATATATATATATATAAAGTCATCCACAGACAGACTGTTTCGTTCTATTAGAACTCTTCAGTGTAGCTAGACACGCAGGACGCTTGAAGCCGGGATCGAAACCTGTCTAACTTTACGTTAGACTAAGTTTCAGACCATTCGGCCACCAAGCGGACCACGTTGGCTAAGGGAATTTTTAAGGTATTTATTTTAGCAACAGCAGCAGCAGCAGCCTTTGTTTACATTTTTTTATACCCTATCGGCTACCAGAGTGCTCAATTCTTTCGAAGAGCTTTGCATTACGCTAGCGGCGGCCAACAATTCCTTCGCCAGAGAGCTCAACCCCGATGGGGGAGCATATATATATATATATATATATATATATATATATATATACGTATATATATGTATATGTGTATATATATATATGTATATATATATATATATGTATATGTGTATATATATATGTATGCATATATATATGTATGCTTATATATGTATATAAATATATGTATATATATGCATATATATGTATATATATTACTGTATATACATATATATCTATGTATGTATATAAATATATGTATATAGACATGTATATACATTTATATACATATATATACGAAGATCATTAAATAAGTTTCCAGACTTTTTTTCGTATGGGCACTTTTATAGATAGTACACTCATGAAACTCTTGTCCCCTTTGAAGTTATCTCCTCCGGCTACAATGCACTTGTTGTACCATTACAAAATCCTCTGGAAAACCCCATGGAAGTCCTCTTGTGTGAGCGTGTCAATGACATTCATCACAGCCTCTTTCATCTTCTCCTCTGAGCTTAGGGAATAACCAAAAGTCACAGGGAGCAAGCTCTGGACTATAGGGAGGGTGACAAGCTGTCTAGATGCCCATCTTGGTCAAATAGTCTGTGACAAGGATGGAGTTGTGGACTGGTGCATTGTCCTGGTGGAAATGCCACTGACCCGATTTGAAGAGTGCTGGTCTCTTTTGACGGAATCTCTTCCTGAACTCCCTTAAAACCTCAACATGGTAACCCTAACCCTAATCCTTTGGCCAATCAACTCTGGTGTAGTGACTTCCTTACTCCTCACAGGCCTCTCATCATCCCTCACAGACTCCGTGCCTTCCTTGAATCTCTTATGCCACTCAAAAACTGGTGCTCTATTCATGCAAGATGGTCAAAAAGCAGTCTGAAGCATTCCATAAGTTTCTGTGGCATTTTTTCCAAGTTTTTAACAGAATTTTATTGCATATTGTTCTTCTAAAGTGTCCCCATGTCCAGATTGCATTTCTGAAATTCACCAGCTGTGACAATCAGGCTTTAGTAGGGTGTAGCTGTTCATTTGAACCTGAAATCATAAAAATTGGTCAGTCATCTCATAAGATGTATAGCAATAACATACTGAATTTTCAAGAGTCTATGACAATTTTATGCCTGTCCAAAAAAAGTCTGGAAACTTATTGAAGGCACCACTTATAATACAATCTGATGGTGAGGCTCCAGTCTTAAAGCCCTGAGAACTGTAGAGTAACCCTTCATGACCATTACTCTCAAGTCCACTATGGCCAAGAGTGGTAGTACCCATTAAGTCTCCATGAATGGGTCAAATAGAACTGTTTAATCATTTACTCTTCTTAAAACTATTTAACGGTATAAACAAATGAGTTCTGGCTCATTTGAAAATGTTATCTACAAACTATTTGGTTACAAATCAGAGAAACATGATTTGTCATTAAAAACTGACAAGGGTTGATACATCACCAAAACCCATTTAACTGTGTGCAAATGAATGATTAATATTTAATAGCATTATTTATGTTGGATAAAAATACTTGAAACCATTTAATTGTGTGTAAAAAATCAACTCTGGCTCATTTACAATAATGTTATATATATATATATATATATATATATATATATATATATATATATATTTATATGCATATATATGTGTGTAAGTATATGTATACATATATATATATATGGATATATACATATGCATATGCATGTATGAATATATATATATATATATATATGCATATGTATGTATATATTTTCATCATATAATGTGTGAAAGCACATGCGATAACCTGTCTTCATCAGCTGGTAACTTTTGTTGACTCAGTTGACTGGGACTGTAGAATATACTGACTGTTTCACTGCTGAGTGGTAAAACCTCACTACTAATGAGTGTCCTGGATATAACATTAAATAATCTGGCAGTGAGGTTCCAGCACTAGAGCCTTGGGGAATTTGGAGTACACCTTTATTGTCATTGATCCTTGGTTCACTCTGACTCAGAGTGGTAGCACTTGATAGTGTCCTATCAATGACATTTAAACTGAGGGTAAACATAAGACTTATCCTAAGTTGAATTGTTAGAAATTGTGTGTCAGCAAATGACTGATACCCAAATGAATAGTTAATGGCTCATAGCAATACTTGGAACCATTTAATTTTATTGATTTATGCTAAATTGAATTGTTTGAAATAGAACTGTTTGATCATTAGACAGTGTGTATTGACAAAATGATCAAACAAATCATATATAAGTAAAAGTAAAGTGGACAATCATAGTCGAGGGTGACCAGAGGGCTCCTTTTTCAATAGCTACTACACCGAGGTGGAGAGGAGAGCACTACTCCTTTCCCTGGATTGCTCCACTTTACCCTTGATAAGTACCTTATATTGCTGAAAGTTAAGCAAGGAGGTATCAAGTACCATTTTTTGAGTCTTTGGTATGACTCGACCTGGAATATATATATCAACAGAGGTGAACAATATATATATATATATATATATATATATATATATCAACAGAGGTGAACAATATATATATATATATATATATATATATATATATATATATATGCAAATACATTCAAATCTATATGTAAAGTGGTGCGAAACATTTTTACCACAACCAAGATGTAAATCACTTTAAAAAAATTATTGAATTTGTTTTGGGGTTTTTGAAATGCTAAAGAAACTTGAGAAATGATGTTACAATTGTATTGAACTGTGGGATGATCATGTTGAATTGTATGTACATTTCATGGCTCGAGGTCCTTCTCAGCACTCCATTGAATACACACACACATACACACACACATACACATATATATATATATACACACACACACACACACACATATATATATATATATATATATATATATATATACATGAACACAAACATATCCACACACTATTCAAACTTTCTATCACTCTCTTACTCTATTTCTTCTTCATAACTTTCTATACTTGGGTCTTTTCTGTTCCACTTTGAGCTTTTTTTTTCTCTTTCAGTTTCTCTTTTCTTTGGACGCTTTTTCTCTTTCTTTCTTTCTTTCTATCTTCTGTTTACTTGAGTGATTGCAAAGGATTTCAGTAGATTCCTGAGTTCTCAACTCACCGTCATGACTGATGCCAATATCTCAAAACCCATAGACAATCAGAAGTACTGATCCATATATAAACATTCCTGTCATTTATGATGGAAACTATACTTGTATAAATATCTATTTATCTATCAGTGTTTGCGTGTATGATTGTCAACAAGTTTTGATATGTAAGTCCATCCATTTATCAGTTGATCTATTTTATCTTTCCACATGTTCCCCAATGTATGTCTTTCAAACTCTCTACCTGACTGCCTCACTTCATATTGATTTTTTTGTCAATCTTCCAATCTATATATCCATTTGTATTCAATTTTTATTTTTATTTAGTGCTCAAATCAATACTCATCTTTGGAAAGTGACTGAAAGTTATTTGTTTTCAGAGTTGCTCTAAAAATTCTTCCACTCAAAGACTTCAAAACTTGCCACTTCTTGTTGCCGTTTTTGTTTTCCCACCTCTTTCTCATTTACATAATTACTTTCTCCATCACAGCAGTCAGTAAGTATATATGTAAATTGAAATGTGTTTTCATAAAATTAGCTGCTAATAAAAGTTGATGAATAAGTCTGGTTTCCAAAGTAAATACTAAAACAATTATATTATTTTTTGTTTTTTGAAGAAACATGTAAATATATTGTTATACCGGAACTATACACTCAGTGACTCTTTTTAGTATGACACCGGTAAAGATATAAATGGACGGTGTCTGACTACTTCAGGGGAAAAAGCGTTAATCGCTCTCTGATAGACTTGCCAACTCTTTGGCTTGTACCTGTGGAATACCTTTATTGAACCAATGATACAACATATATAAACATGTCTGTTTTTAGAAGCCAGTTTTTTTAGACATTATACCTACTTTTATATACACTTATACCTTAGGGGGAAAATTTGGAATTTATCTTTGGATAAATGTTGGAAAATGTATCTTGAGAAATATATAAAGGGTTAAACTGATTCTGAAAAATATATGGCATTTCATCAATGTTTGCTTAACTTATACCATTTTTAGACAATACTGATTTATGAATTTGGAAATCTTTGTAAATGAAATCCAGACAGCTGTCAGTATTTCTTTTGATCTCACACATTTGTATGTATTTGTATGTGCAAAAGAAAGAAAGAAAGAAAGAAAGAAAGAAAAAGTATGTTATTATTTTATTGGTTTGCCATTTTTTAAATTTGCGTATTAATACCAACTTAAGTACTTCCTCATAGAGTAATGGTTTGTAAGTCTTAAAAATCAATTACACCTCTCTCAGTTTGTTTCAATCTATTCATATCTATCTCTTTATCTATGTGTCATAATGTGGTTAATATTTGCTCTACTAAACCTACAACTCTGGCATGACTATTACTATGAAAAAACAACATTTCTAATGCAGTTCTTTAGTAAAATTTAATATTGTCACTTCATGTGCAAATGCAATACTGCATCTACTTCTTGGCTATAAGTATTACTCAGAAATTTATTGGCCCAGTTGGCAGAAGCTGTAGAATACACTGACTGCATCTCTTCTGAGGGGTAAGACTCCCCCAATGAGTGTCCTAGTGGCCCAGTTAGCTGGAGCTGTAGAATACACTGACTGCATCTCTTCTCACGGGTAAGACTCCCGCAATGAGTGTCCTAGTGGCCCAGTTGACTGGAGCTGTAGAATACACTGACTGGCTCTCCGCAGAGGGGTAAGACTCCCCCAATGAGTGTCCTAGTGGCCCAGTTGGCTGGACTGTAGAATACACTGACTGCATCTCTTCTCACGGGTAAGACTCCCCCAATGAGTGTCCTAGTGGCCCAGTTGGCTGGAGCTGTAGAATACACTGACTGCCTCTCCGCAGAGGGGTAAGACTCCCCCAATGAGTGTCCCGGAGGCCCAGTTGGCTGGAGCTGGTAGAATACACTGACTGCATTTCTACGGAGAGGTTAGACTCCCCCAACAAGTGTCCTAGATATGACCCTAAACAATCTGAAGTTGAGGCTCCAGTAATGCTGAAGCTTTAGGGAATGCAGAGTATGTCTTCATTATCATTGCTCCCAGGTCCACTCTGGTTTGGCGTGTTAGCATCTGATAGGATCCTATCTATGGGTCTAATAGAACTAAACTGTGTGTTTATACTACACTGAATTGCTTGAAATAGAACTGTTTTGACATTTAAACTGTATACTTATACTAAACTTAATTGCTTGAAATAGAACTGTTTTGACATTTAACTGTGTGTAAATAGATGACTGATGTTTAATTGAATTGTTAGTGATACATAGCAATACTTGAAACCATTCAACTTTGTTGATTAAACTGAATAGCTTGAAATAGAAATATTATTAACATTTAAACTTTGTACTTATGCTAGACTGAATTGTTTGAAATAGAACTGTTTATATGTATAAAAATGGATTTGGCATTAAATAACCTGTAATGGTTGATAGGCCACCAAACCAAACCAAACAGAAATTTATTTGAGGAATTATCTATATAGCAATATAAGTTGTGCTCTGAAAGTAAAAATACTGAAGATGTATTTACAAAGACAGAAATGAACAATGAGTCCATTTTACAATAATAACTCTTGTTACAGTAAGTTAGTCAAAGCACCTTTGAAACTTATCTTTTGATCTGGTATTTAGTTGTGCTGTTGGATTTCTTTTAATGTTTTCCATGCTGTCAAATCTTATCCTTGAGATGAATTTTGAATATAGAAAACAAGAAAAAAAATTGCCTAAAGCAAGTTGTGATGGCTGTGTAGAGTAATGCAATTTTACAATTCTGTATTTCACCAAAAACTGTTGTTCACAATGTATTAAAAATTGACACTGACTCCTCGAGACTTTGTTACTTCATTATATAAGCTGTTTAGCTGAGTATATCTTTTTATTAATATCTTAAGTTCAAAAATGATTCAGACTAGATATGTTTTATTACAACTCATTTATTTTTACATGCACCTCAAATGCATAAATACTTGGAACCATTTAACTGTGAGAAAGAAACTGAGCTTAGGCTTGTTAAAATGTTATCAACAAAATGTGTTTACAAATAATATTCAAGATATATGTGATAAAAATAAGTGGAAAAGTGGAAAAATCAAACACTTACAATGGATTTTGTAGTAATATTTTGTTACTTATTCAAGGAAGAACTTCTTCAGACTAAAAATCTTTTGAGTTTTCTACATTTTAACAATTGAGGAAATTGATAAAATAATGGTGAAAATGTAAAAAATATAGAGGGAGGGAAAGTGTCAAAAAACAAGAGATAAATGAGAAAAGAAAAGGGAGGGAAATAGATATAGGTTAAAGTGATTGTGGTAGGGGTTATTAGTTTTGACTGTGACCATCTGGGGAGATAGTCCAGGCTAGGTGGCATCAAGTATATCAGGTTTCATCTGAGATTTGACCAGACAGAGGTGGACTAATTTCAATGAGTAAGAGGGAAATATGTGGATGGGAGAGGCTTTGAGAAATGAAAATGAAACGGAGGGGGTGGAAGGGGCAGGGGTTTAGGCATATCCTGTTTTACTGAAGACATTGAAGTTAATGGAATGTCAAAATGAAAAAGAAAAGAGAAAGAAAAAAGAATTGTCCATAATAAGGTAGTATTGAGTGAGAAAACTTCTTAATTTTTACAAGAAATTTTTTGCTAAAAATCTTTTTTTACCCATTCTCTATTTTGACATTTGGTTTCATGTAACATAATGTCTGCCAAGTAGGGTGAAATCTGATAAAACCCTGGACATTGCTTGATAGGTTTTGTTTTGGAAATGACTGCAGATTTTAATTTTGGCGTGTTAGCATCTGATAGGGTCCTATCTATGGGTCTAATAGAACTAAACTGTGTGTTTATACTACACTGAATTGCTTGAAATAGAACTGTTTTGACATTTAAACTGTATACTTATACTAAACTTAATTGCTTGAAATAGAACTGTTTCGACATTTAACTGTGAGTAAATAGATGACTGATGTTTGAGATCTAACATGAGGGAGAAAAGGGCATTTCAGACATCATTTAAATTAATTGATTGATTGTGTTCATAGATTAATTTTCCAGATTGTGTTGGTTTTGCGGAGATGTAATCTTTGTCATAATCTTTGCATGAAATAGAATATATATGCCTACATGAGAAGTGATTGCTTTGTTGGTGTGTTTCATGGTGTTAGTGAAATTTTTAATGGTTTGTGATGAGGTTTATGATTGGTATACCTAATTTGGTTAATTTGTTGTGGAGAGGTTTGTTATGTGCATTAGTGAGTTGAGAGATACGTCCGTGGGTAAGAGAAATAGTGGGAGTGTTTTCCTTAAGTTTATTTGATGAGTGTATGTTGAGGGCTTCAAGCCTTTAATATGAAAAATTTAGGATATTTTAAGCTTTTAAGCGATTGTTTGATATACTTAAATTCTTCATCTAGGTGTTGTAGGCTACATATTCTTAGTACTCATAGATAAAAGCCAAATATGAGGCCTGTTTTGATTTTGTTGTTGTGGTGGTGGAAGTAAAAACGTATATAATCATTGTTGTTTGTAGGTTTGTGATTGACTTTAAAGTTAAATCACTTTGTGGTTTAATGATTAGGATGTCCAGGATGGGTATGGTGTTATTTTATTCTTTTTCATATGTAAAGTTGATTGAGGGTTCAACATAGTTAAATTTCTCTTCAATCTCTTTGATTTTTATACTTAAGGGTAGGAAAATGAGTATATCTTCAATATATTTAAAATATGTTGTGTTACTTGGTAGTCTGTATTTAAAAGGGCTGGAAACTAAGCCAAACTAATTAAATGTATAAAGGTTAAACAAGTGGTTAGTTTGACTCAGTTGCTAGCTGTAATATAATCTGAAACCTTCTCTTTATAAAGTTTGATCTATGTGACTAATAAAGAAGTATTGAGTCAAGTGCACGGGAAAGAGATTATGTTGAAAAATAAATACTTAATATTTAAATATAGGCTTTTTTCACCTTTACATTATAGAATTTTTTGATGGAGCTATGTAATGATATCTATCAATCTTGTCCAATCTGTCCATGCCACATCATTATTATAAAATGCGTTCTTTTTTTTATTGGAATTGCATTTTTTTAATCAGTAATATTCTTTTGTTCAAAAAATGTTTGAAACAGTTCCTCATCATCACTTTTATAACATTTCAATCAGGAGGTAATTTTGGCTGACACTTTATAACCTCTTCACTCTATGGAGGTGCCTGTGGTGTAATTGTTATCGTCGTAGGAAATAGACATGGCGACATGAGTTCAAATCCTAGACGAGACTGATTGCATTTCACATAGCACTAATACCCTTGGGAAAGGTATGAATCCAATTATTCTCCATCTAGCTATGGGTAAATAGTAGGGCAGACTACTTCTTCAGCCTTGGTGAGGCAACTAGCCTAGGAGAAGGAAAACTCTGAATTCAAACCTGTTAAAACTCCACTAAAAAATTGACCTTGTGTCATATCCTGCCCGAGCGGAGGGGTTGGGTAAATATGTATAACCTCTTTACTCTCATACAACATGAAATACTGAGCATGAAATGCTAACGCAATACTTAGAATACTGACTTGCAGTCCTACATTGTACAATGCTACTCTTAATCCTACATATCCTCTAGACTTCTGTCAGACTGATTTATATAATTACTATTTCTAGTCATGTGACCCTAGTAATAATAAGGTAGTAGCACAATCCATTTATGTTTGTTAGCTGGAGATCCGTGTTCGACCACATGGGTCGGTTCAGCACATTCTTCTTACATAACACTTTGGATAATGAATTTATTTTTATTCTGATGACAAAACAGCAATCAGGTTTTCTGAACAGTCTTCTTTCTCATATCATTGGTTTTCTCACACCTATACACTCACACACTCTCACAGGAGGTGCCTATGGTTATTGTCGGAGGAAATTGACACGGTGACACGAGTTCAAACCCAGACAAGGCTGATTATATCTCACATAGCATGACTCCCCTTGGGAAAAGTATGAATCCAATTATTCTTCCTCCAGCTATGGATTAATAGTAGGCCCGACTGGGTTCTTCAGCCTTGAGTACTCAATGAGTCTAAGGGAAGGAAAACTCTAAATTCAAACATATTAAACTCTGTTTAAAAATGGATCTTGTGTCACATCCTGCCCATGCAGAGGGGTTGGAAAATGCATATACACTCACACACTCACACATACACACATGCATTCTCTCTCACACACATATACACACACATACATGCACTCTCATACACACACATGCACACACTCACAGTCATGCACTCTCTCTCACACACACACATGCACATACACACACACACACATGTATATATAAATAGATAGATTGATAGACAGATAGATAGATAGATAGAGAGAGAGAGAGAGAGAGAGAGAGAGAGAGAGAGAGAGAGAATTACAGAAAGTGACATCCATTAATAATATTCAATTGATGATGTTCTGATGATATTGCAAATAGATTAACATAATCATTCAAGATTCATGTTTGTTAATGAAATACTTATCATGTACAAACACAGGGAGTCACTGTGGTATAGTAGCTAAAATGCTGGACAACAGCCTCGAAGTAAATGAGTTCAAACTCCAGTTGTACGATGACGTTTACTTTCAAACTGATACTCTTCGAAAAGCTATCAACCCACTTACCCCTCTTAGCTATGTGTTAAATAATATCACCTTTTACAAAAATATCTTTGGCATTAAATAACCTATGACTGTTGATATCCCATTAATCAAAGAAACCAAATCAAATGTTATTTCTCTCTCTACCTCTCTCTCTCTCCATATATATATATATATATATATATATATACATGTTGTAATAGAATATCCCACTCTCTCTATCAGTCATTTGAAGTGACTATATATCAAGTGAGCATGGCATTATACCTGTACTTGCTTGTCTGTCTTATTGTATCTCTCTTGCTATAAAACCCTTTCTTTATTCTACAAACCTGTTGACTGTTCCTTTCCATTCCAGTACCATCTTGTCTGATTGTGTCCCTTTTAAGGACACAGCAATATATATACACATACACAAAGATACATTCCTAAGAGTTTTGTTAATACAAATGATAGCACATATTTATCGATAGATAACAATAAAGAAACTGAAATTATACATTATACATTTAAAATAACAGATCAAAATTCAGTTGAAAACTGTGTCAGGCTCTGGACTTTTTGGTTTGTATCAAAGCATATAGAAAGTCTCATACCTACCAACATACACCCTCTATGAAATTACAAAGCAAATCACATAAATTTTAATAATTCTAATTTGGTTTGGAAAAATTTTCAAATTCTGAACAATCATTTTAGACACCATAACAAAGCTGGAGTTAAAATTCTAAGTTGTTTGAATATATTTTATTGGAGTTGTTGAATTTATTCTAAAAATTGAACTCTGAAATGATGAGGCAAAATCAAATAATAACATTTTACTACAATCCTATTTACCCAACCCCTCCGCTCAGGCAGGATATGACACATGGTCAATTTTTAAGCGGAGTTTGACAAGTTTGAATTCAGTGTTTTCCTTCTCCTAGACTAATTGGCTCACCAAGGCTGAAGAACCCAGTCTGTCCTACTATTTACCCATAGATGGAGGGAGAATAATTGGATTCATATTTTTCCCAAGAGTATTAGTGCTATGTGAAATGCAATCAGTCTCGTCCAGGATTTGAACTCGCGTCACTGTGTCCATTTCCTATGATAATAACAATTACACCACGGGCACCTACTTACTTTTACTACAATAAAAAGGTAATAAAATCATCAAAAATTGATTAATACCTTTAAGAGAACAAATAAAAACACATATGATAATTATTTAAATTCTTTATATTTTAATATATTGATCCTTCTTAATAAAAGCCTGCAATCTCTAATCCAGTCATTATTTCTTTTTTATTTCAGCAGGTTCAATTTCTGACATGGAAGTTTTAATTGCTTCCAATAGGTCTGCTTTTCTGATATACTGTTTACTACCTTCATATAATTTTATCTTCACTATTGACCTTAGATATATGAGAAATATACATTCAACTTTGGAACTGTGAGACTGGGATTTGTACCATGCAAAGAAAATCTTATCCATAAAATTGTAATTGTTAACACAGTTCAGTTTAACTCCATCATTGACTTTGAATGGTCCATTAATGATTTGGTTGACAATTTTAGCCCATACAATCACACAACCACCTCCTTGTTGCCATCATTCAGCCATAGGTGTGTCTGATTTAGATAAGATTCAACCTTTGGTCCATCAACTGTCAATTGAGATTACTTTAGAAAAGTCGATTTTTAAGTATTAAAATATTTGCTTTAGTGAGAAGTTGTCTAAGAGATTTTTTTGTTGATCTCTATTCACAAAGTATTCTACACCTTTTATCCTTCTTGATTCCTTCTATTTTGGCCTTTTCAAAGATTTAAGTGCCGGTCAAAAGTGATTGTTTTGCTATAACTCACTTTAGTTTACATTTATCTTGAGAAAGCAAGTTCTTAAAGCTTTTTCCTTTTCTTTGAGTTCTCAACTTAGATATATTTTCAACAGCCTTTTTTTATCATTCAATGATCGTTGTAAAGCTCTTTTGATATTTCCAAAATGGATATTCCTTCACGCAATAATTTTGTTATTTTCTGTTTTTCGGCTGTGGTTAGATGCTTCCCTTTATCCATGTTTCAACATATATTATGGAGGAAAAGAAAAAAATGTTTTTTATAAGATTTCTGAGGTCTTAAGTTAATATTAATTCAATCTGCATAGTAACTTCAGTAAGTCCATTTTCTTAAATTCTAAATATCTCAAAATATTACAATAAAAAATGACTGAAACTTTAGTTAAATATTTTACAAATAGCAGAAATGGATGAGTTTAAATTTGACAAATATTGGTTTAAAAGTTTTTGAGTTATTGAGATTTATTTGATTTGCATAATAACTTCAGACAGGCTGTATAAAACATACTGAAAGATAAATATCTACTTTGTAGATGTTAATATTATTTAGTAGATTAAAATTTACTTGTAAGTTTTATGTAGGCAAACATAGAATTAGAAAAATTGGAAAATCCTCTTTACTCTAGGAAATCCTATCAACTAAATCATCAAAAAGGGTTTTTAGGAGATAAATATATAATAATCTCAAAGATATTTTCATATTTTTTTCAGTGAATTTTCGTTTTTACCTTTTTTATATTGTTCTATTGAGTTCTCTTCTATCCTAAAAATATTCAACATTTGATGGCTATTTTATTAAGCTTTGTTTAATGTAGCAAATGGTAGCACTAGAGCAGAACTTGGTGAGAATTTAACTTACTACCTATATGTGTCTGTCTTTCTCTTTCTCTGAGTCTACACACACACACACATGCTCACACACATATGTATACATATATAGAGAGATATGGTTGGTTGGCTTTTATGGTATATCAACCATTGAAGGTTATTTAATGCCAAATCCTCTTTATACATATATATTAAAGATATGATTTGTAAACTTATGTTTTTAATAACATTTTTAAATGAGCCCGAGCTCATTTTTTTCATGCCGTTAAATGGTTTCAAGCCTTTCTATCTAAAATGGATAATTCTATTTACTATTGATCATTTGTTGCACACAGTTAAATGGTCCCAAGAATTGCTGTGTATCACTAAAAATTCAATTTAACATCAGTTATTTGTTTACACACAGATAAATGATCAAACAGTTCTATTTCTAACAATTCAATTTAGCATGTCATTTTTTTGCACTCAGTTTAAATGTCAAACAGTTCTATTTGACACATAGATAGGACCCTATCAGGTGCTACCACTCCGGGCCAGAGTGGACCTGGGAGCAATGGCAATAAAGGAGTACTCCATATTCCCCCAAACTTTAAAACTGGAGCTTCACCATCAAATTGTTTAGTATCATACCCTGGACACTCATTGTAAACGTATTGTCCCTCATCAGAGATACAGTCAGTGTATTCTACAGCCTCAGCCAATTGGGCTGAGAGAGAGATAGCAAGAAAAAGATAAAGAAAAAGGGAGATAAAGTTATAGAAAGTGACATCATCTGATAATAGCATTCTATTCATATTGAAAATAAGTATATCATATACAATGTAGCAAAACCATCAAATATATATTCTTTCACATATCCAAGTTTGGTATTTTGGGGATAATGGCAGAAAGATTACCTAATAAGATGAGATGATTCTCTCCTTTAGATGACAACATTTTGCAGTGTATCTTTTAAATAAAGATATTTTTTATTATTATTATTATTATTATTATTATTATTTTACTCCTTATTAGTTTTTTGCCCCAGCTTGATAATTTTTTCACTGAAATCTCAGTGACAGCAAGTCTCCTTACATCTTCAGGATTCTTTTAAGTATCCTAGTTGATTTTAACAGTGCAGTTTGTGAGGATGCTCTATATTCTTCAACTGATCTTCTGTTCACCTTGTCTCTTTTTCAGGTTCTTAGTGATTATTCCAAGAGCTCCAGCTATGTTTGGTATTAACCTAACCTTCTTGTTCAATTGCTTTTTAAAAGTTTTAATATTTGTCCATTCTTTTTTTTTTGCACTTTTTAATTTTTCACTCTAAGGTTTGCTGTAACATCAAAATCCGTGAGATGACAAGGTGTTCTTTTCTTGACCAACCCTTAATCTGACCTGAATTGGGTGATTGTTTGTATCTTAAGGCTCCAGAAAATCTTATGCATCTCACTTGGTCGGACAGATTCTGGTTTGGTAGAATAGTCTTATTACAATCTCTCACACAATTCCTTGTGAATCCTCTTCCCCATTGTCCTGCCTGCTCTAGTTTTTCTTTTGTATCAGTATTATGAGTATTATTAAGCACCACATGGATGCTAACAAAAACGAATGGAGAAAAAGTTTGATGGCAATTACACAAGAATGCTTTGAGCAATATTGAACAAGTCCTGGAGACAGCACCCTACAAAGCAGTAGCTATACGGCCACCTACCACCCATCATGAAAACTATCAAAATTAGACAAACCAGACATGCAGGACACTGGTGGAGAAGTAGGGACAAGCTCATAAGTGATGTACTCCAGTGGACCCCTACACATGGACGAGCAAAGGCAGGACGTCCAGCTCAAACCTACATACAGCAGCTCTGTGCCAATACAGGATGTAGCCCTGAGGATCTGCTGAAAGCAATGGACGATATGGAGGTGTGGTGAGAGAGGGTCAGTAATATCCATGCTAATAGCACGACATGATGATGATGACTACTACAACTACTACAACTATTTTTAGAGTTTTTCACACCCACATTAGTTGATGATTTCTCTCTGGGGTTTGAGTGACAGCAAGTCTCCTCAAGTCTCCAGGACTCTTCTCAGTATTCTGGTCGATCTCAACAGTACTGTAGTTTGTATGGTTTCCACATGTCCTCTTATTTCCAAATCTTCCAGTCCCAGTACCAATCTTTAGGTGACTGTACCAAGAGCACCAATTGCAACTGGTATCAACGTCACTTTGTGATTTCACAGTTTTGTCAATTCCCTAGCAGGGTACAGGTACTTATCTTTCTTTTTGCCTCCTTTCAATTTTATTCTGTGGTTAGCCAGGGCACAGCAAAGTCTACAATTTGGCAAGTTCTCTTTTTTCGTTGATTATTATGAGGTCTGGTCATCTGGCTAAGATTACGAGATCCGTTCGTATCTCAAAATCCCAGTGGAGTTTGTGCATGTCATTCACCAGGATAGATTCTAGGTTGTGCATACACCACTTGTTTGTATGGTCAGATGAAAATTTCTTGCACAATTCCCTGTGAATCACTTAGCCCAGCAAGTCATGTCAAGTCTTTTACTCTTTCTGTGCTAGTTTACTACATTCACTTATTATTATTATCATTTTGAAAATATAAGAAATATAATCAATTTAAATGCCTTCAACGTCATCAAAGTTTTAGTTGTGAGAAGAGGGAAAAAGTTAAATCAATAAAAAATAGTTTCGCATTCTTTGCTTAGTTTGGTATGTAGGCTGCTGAAAGTGCATGCTCTTACTAAGTGATTACTTATCTAAGTACTGGACTAGTTGATCACTGCTTAACTTTGGTTATCTAGTAAAAACTAATGCTTTCAACTTGACTTGACCATAAGTTAAAGATGATTCTGGTATGCAAGAGAAAATCAGTAAAAGCTTTTTAAAATAGGGTGTCAATTTACCTGTGAAAATTTTAGACATGCAAAGTATATATATAGTAGATATTATACACAGTTTTCCCATCCTCAGCGGTGGTTGTGATGGTGATGGCAATGATGGTATTGGTGCTAACAACCTATCTACTTTGAATAATTCTGTCTTACTTTATACGTGCATACACTAGAAGATAAATCCCTAAGACTTTAACTAATTTATGGGTTAACTGAAATATATGCATTAATATATGTATAAATAAAGTGAGTCCACACACACACACACACACACACACACAATAAGCACTTTTCTGAATACAAATGATCACATGCATATGCACATACTATCACTAATAAAGAGGTTTGTATTTGATGCACCATCTATGTTATTGATTAGCAAATCAATACAAGTTCTACATTAACAAATTATCTTCCCTGTGTACAAGTGCTTTGTTTTGCTATACCACACCTTCACCTGGACTCACATTATCTTTTCAACAATAAGGATCCCTTCCTTCTCATCTTCCCCATCTTTTACAGTCTGTCTCTATTCACTCCCAAACCTCTCATCTCATCATTGCTTCACATGGTCCATTGAACTTTGTCGGAAACCAGACTGAGTTTGTCATTTTCTAAATTTCACTGTTGGCATTAGCTTGAAATATTTGCTCAAGAAAAAATTTATAGTCTGAGCTCTATCCAACAAGGGAGGTAACTTTCAGAGGTTGAATGATTTATATTATTTTTATACAAGTGTATGAACATTGAAAATGAATACAAGATTTAAATAAATCTCAATGCTCTATATATGTGACTCTTACCACATGACATTGAGTGATATCATTTTGGAAATGATTTTCTATTCAGTAACTTGACAGCTAAAAATTAATCTGTTTGCTAAAAATAATCAAAAAGCATGAATGAAAATAGGGAAAAATTCCTTTTCTTGTATATCAAAGATATACTACCCAAACTTCATTGAATAGTCATCTAGTTTTATTTACAAAGCTTAAGATAAAATAAATTTGTATTTCCGTTACATCATGAAAAGAATCCATTGCATAGAAACAAACAATTTGAGAAAATGAAATATAGAAAAGTATTATGCATACATAAATATATTGTGTACTTGAGCTAATTCTTGGTCATCAATGTTACACAGACTCTTACTTTACAAAATTTATATATAATTTAGACAATAAGAATTTTAGCATCAGAATAAAACAATTTATCAAATTTCAGTGCCTGTACAGATTTGCACAGCTGATTCTTGACAATTGACTATCCTACAAAACCAAAATTATATTTTCTTTTATTATTTTTAAAAACAAATGACTTTAAATCTGGTTAAGCTGCCTCAGTTACCGCTAGAATCTTTGATGAAAATATCACAGACTAACACACACACACACACAAACACACAGAGAACTAGGATGGAGCTTGAATTTTTGGGCTAAAGTCATATTTAAAATTTCCCTCATATAATATGATAAACAGAAAAATATATTTACAGTCAAAATTTAGCTTAGTTGAAACAAAAATATATTCTTTGAAAAACAGGGAGTCAAGTACACCTGAGATTTTAAAAGATTATTTTCATTATTTCAACCAGAAATTGATTCATCTGAGACATTATTTGAAAGATTTCATTTTAATTCAATTTTATTTTCAAGGGTGATTTTCAATGGGCCAAAATAACAAGCAATATTATTTTTATTTCAAGTCACAATATTATGAACACTGTCAGCAAAATCTATCTAAATCAACATTTTAAGGCATGAAAATAAAACAAAACTATAAAAGTTAGTGAGTTCAAATAATTATTCATGATGGTTGAAGTCAGGATGCTGAATCCAAACTGAAAAAAAAAAAGAATTGTTTTGAGAGAATTTTTCTTGCTTTAAAAAAGACTTGAGAGAATAGCACCTTAGACTGACCCCCAAAAGCTCAAATACCAGAGTCATGAGTTAATTTCACTATTTCTAATACAACATGAAACAGCCAAAACATATTATTGTGTGTTATTTATTCATTAAAATCAAGTTTTGTTAAAAAACATGCATTCTATTGAGAATTTTGTGTGGAGGTACATCTTTATTTGGACTGTTACATATTCAAAATTTTGGTTACAGAGTTTCAATGCAGTAGAATTCAGTAATGAATAATACCTAATCATATTTGTTTTTGATTACCTAGTATTCTGCTAGAAATAATAAAATCCTGATATCTTTGATTTAGAAGAAAATGAACTTTTAACAAAAAATTGCTTATGTTGTCTAAATTTTCTTCCTACATACTTTCAACAATCACTGGTCCTTTTAGTTTAGAGAAACTTTGATGCATTTGACTTTTCTATCATTTCATTTTTATGTTATAAGTTTAAATGCATATTTTCTTTTATTGTGCTTATAACTAAGAAAACCATAACAATAATAATTTAATAACTATCAATTAAAAAAACCATACTTTTTTCATGATCAAATTTGAAGCTTGATTGGGTTCGCTGTGTCAGTGGAATTGTTAAGTTTTCCTATACCGAGTTAAGTGTAGATATCATTCTTGACTTATCTCTCTCTCTCATGTGCTCTTTCTCTCTCGCTCTCTCTTATATATATACATATATATATATATATATATATGTATGTGTGTGTGTATATATATATATATATATATATATATGTATGTGTGTATATATATATTCATATATATGTATGTGTGTATATATATATATATATATATATATATATATAAGTTAGCCAACCAGAGTTGAGGCTAACCCAAAGGCTCCCTCTTCAATAGCTACTACTCTGAGGAGTTGAGGAGGATGCTAATCCTTTCCCTGAATGGCTTCACTTACCCTTGATTCGTACTTTATAATCTTGAGTGTTAAATAAGGAGGTATCCAGTACCATTTTTTGACTTTTGATATGACTCGACCTGGGATTGAAACTTTGCCTCCTGAACCATAAGCAAACACTATATGATTAAAATTTAATCCAAAAGTGTTTTACTCAGTAAAAACTTGCCACGCAATATCATAATATATTTCCATTGTAAAAAATGAATATAAGTTATATATAGAATGTAAAACAGGCAAACTCACATTTCACATCTCACATATGATGTTTGGAAAAAAGTATTGAATTGACAAAGATGAATAACTGCAATCTACACTAAAGGCAGAGCTTCATGGAAGAAAATTTATGTTGTGTGTATGGTGAGATCACAGCAGTATTGTAAACTTTGAGCTTTTAAACTGCAATCACTCACTGAATGCAGATATGTATTTTCAACAGGTGCAACATATGCATAAAAATCTAAGAAAACACTCCGCTCTAATTAATCGAAAAAACGTAGTGCTTCTCCGAGATAATGTAAGGTCACTTTCAGCAAGAATTATGTGAAAAAAAATATTGGATTTAGGTTAGTTTGTTCTGCCCCATCTACCAGACCTTGCATCAAATGATTATCATCTTTTTCAGTCTCACCAAAATGCTTAGAACAACAACAAATTTTCTCAAGAAGATGAGGTGAAAGTGATGTAGAAAACTTGTTGAGCTTGAAACTAGCTGAATTTTACTTGAGAGAAATCAACAAGCTATGTGATAAATGACAAGAGGTGATTCAAAATAATAGCAAATATACTCTGGATTGAAATTAATTCATTGTTAAATTATTTATGAATAAATCATATTATTTTCATGTCTCTCTTATGTTTGTAAATAAGTTTTTTGATTTATCATGAGGTTTGAATAACACATTCTTTTATTACATCAAAAGCGCTATATAGAGTATTAGCCTGCATCAGATTTGATATGAGTATTATTATTATTATTATTATTATTATTGATTTTATTCTTAATTGTTTTTAAAAAGTTCATCACTGTTTTGATTCCAAGGTTGAGTTGTTTTTTGATAATATCTGTGGTTGAATTATTAGGTGAAATAATATATCTATGGGAAAGATTATTATTGGAAAAACTGAACAGAAATTTTTGGAAAATATTAATCTTTGTGAATTTTAAAAGATTTTATTTTGGCAGGCAGTATAAAGTACTTAGGATATCAAGTTGTGCAAACAATTTTTCTATATAGTCAAGTTCATGGTTTAAAAATTTGTAATGGGGAGAATACCTGAGAGATCTATGGTAAAAAATTATGATCATTCCACTTTTTATTTTGGTATTATTATGTGAGTTAAAATGTAAATGATCATTTTTATTACTGGATTTATCATAAATATTACATTTCTATTTCTTTTTTTTTTCTTAATAATATATCTAGAAAAAGTAAGGTGTTACAGATATTTAGTTCTTAAGTAAAATCAATGGTAGATTCACTTTTGTTTTGTTCATCTGTAATTTTTGTTAAGCCATTATTTAATATTTGTGTAAAGTACTGTCTATATAACGGAAATAGAATTTTGGTGTGTTATAAATTCAAAAGGCTCAGATTTAAGAAAATCAATATATATATATATATATATATATATATGTATGTATGTATGTACATATATATATATATATACATATATATATATATGTACATATATATATATATATGTACAAATATATATGTACATTTATACATATATATATATACATATATATATATGTATATATATATATACATATATGTATATATGTACATATATATATATATATATATATTCATATATATATATGTACATATATATATATATATTCATATATATATATGTACATATATATATATATATATATTCATATATATATATGTACACATACATATATATATATATATATGTAAGTATATATATATAGCGGGATAAAACCAAAAGAAGTTCGAGATTTCGTCCATAAGGCCCGTGCAGGTAGTGCCCCGGGCTTGAATGGGATATCGTACAAGTTATATAAAAACTGCCCACGTGTCCTCAGGAAACTCACTATCCTCCTTCAGCAGGCTTGGAAGAAGGCTATTGTACCACAGGAATGGTGTCTGGCCGATGGTATTTGGATACCAAAGGAAATGCAGTCAAAAGGTATCACAAATTTTCGCCCTATATCCCTCCTAAATGTAGAAGGGAAAATATTTTTTGGAGTTCTTGCTCGTCGTATGACAACCTTTCTGATGAGCAATCATTATATAAATACATCTGTCCAGAAGGCTGGGATACCTGGCTTCCCAGGATGTCTGGAACATTCACAAATGTTATGGAACTCAATACTCTCAGCTAGAAGGGACAAAACAGAACTACATGTGATCTGGCTTGATCTTGCAAATGCGTACGGTTCAGTTCCGCACCACTTAATCCGAATGGCCCTCGAATTTTTCAACTTCCCTAGCAAGGTTGAAGAAATCATAATGAAATACTTCAATTCAGCTTTCATGAAATTTACTGTTAAAAACTATATCACCAAGTGGCAGGCACTTGAGATTGGCATCATGATGGGCTGTGTGATTTCTCCACTTCTTTTCGTTCTAGCTATGGAACTCATTTTACGAGGTGCAGCATATACGTCGGAAGGAGTAATGAAAAATGATCATCTGACTCTTCCTCCTTCCAGAGCTTTTATGGACGACGTCACCATTCTCGTCTCATCCCAAATCTCTGCCGAATGTTTACTACAAAGGTATTATGACCTTTTCACATGGGCGAGAATGAAGGCTAAGCCAAAGAAAAGTCGAAGCCTATCGTTAGTCGGAGGATCTGTCAGGGAGATCCATTTCAAAATTGGGGGTGATAAGATCCCAACAGTCAGGGAGGAGCCGGTAAAGAGTCTCAGACGTCTTTATTCAATCCCACTGACTGATCGTCATAGGGGTACAGAGGTCCAGAAAATAGCTTTGAAGGGACTTAGATCAATTGATAAAACTTGTTTACCCGGAAGGATGAAGGCTTGGTGTTACCAACATGGTCTGCTACCCCGTCTTTTGTGGCCCTTACAGATGTACGAGATTGCGATATCTGGTGTTGAACGGATCCAACAGTACAGCAACAAATACCTGCGTAAGTGGCTCGGAGTTCCTTCTTGTTTTTCGAAAGTGGGTTTATATACCAATTCTGGAAACCTACAGCTCCCAATATCCTCACTGGTAGAAGAATTCAAAATTGGGAAAGTACGCCTTCACATGATGATGAAGGACTCAGCCGACGAGATCATTCGGAAGGCGTATCCAGAAATAAAATCAGGTATGAAGTGGTCGGCCGTTAAAACCGCCCAGGAGGCGGAATGCAGCCTACGAATCAAAGACATCATAGGCGTCACTCAAACCAATCGAGCTGGGTTGGGTAGCACGAGCAAAAAGGTATTCCTCAAAATGGACCCAAAAGGAAAAAGAGACATGGTGAGCGAAGAAGTCAGGATGTTTGAGGAAGAGCAAAGAAAAGCCAGTGCTGTTACTCAGGCCAAACAATGTGCTTGGACAAAATGGAATGATATCGAACCAATTAAATTATCGTGGAAATCCTTAATTACAATGGAACCACTGGCGATATCATTCCTTCTTCGCTCTACTTATGATTTCTTACCAAATGCGACCAACCTAAAATTATGGGGATATACCAATTCAGACTTGTGCTTGTCGTGTACAAGTGATCGGGGTACTTTGCGCCACGTCTTATCTGCATGTCCACACTCACTTCAAATGTACACATGGCGACATAACAAGGTATTAGAAGTGATAATAGAATTGTTAAGAGCACAATGTGAGACAGCAAATCAGCAATCCATAACAGCCAAGGAACCCATAATTCAGTTTCTCAAGGAAGGCGAATGTCCTGTGAGGAAACAAAAAAATCCTAACATGAAGCTACTGAACGGAGCTAGTGACTGGAAAGTTTCTGCAGATCTCAAGACATCTCTACAATTTCCAGTTCACATTGTTCAAACAGAAAAGCGGCCGGACATTGTAGCATGGTCCGATTCAAAGAAGAGTGTCCACCTCATAGAATTGACTGTCCCTTGGGAAGAAAACCGGGAGGAAGCACACGAGCGGAAGAAAAACCGCTACGAGACACTGCGTGCCGACTGCGTGGAAAAGGGTTGGATATGCCATGTGATTCCTATTGAGGTTGGTTGTCGTGGTTTTATAGGACATTCAGTCATTTCGTTTCTTTCAAAAATAGGAATCACTGGCCGCAGTTTGAAAGTTGCCTCGTATCGTCTTCAGACCACGGCGCGATATGCATCAAGTTGGATTTGGTCGAAAGCGAGAAAGTTTTCAGCATGAAGGTAATACAGGCGGAATCACCTTTCCCGTGAGATTACGTAAGAAACGGTTACTGTAAACGCGTAATAACATCAGCCGCCGAAAGTAAACGCGTTTTTAAAATCACAAACTGCATTCAGAAAATGAAGATTAACGTCCAATGTAGTCTCTGCCTTTAATTGATCTGGCGTATATATATATATATATATATAATTCTCTTAATACCCTGTCCGGTGGCAAAAGCTGCTTGGTAGCGCCAGGGGTGGCAGTACCGCCTTGAGTTACCGAAACTGTGTTATCACCCCTGGATGGCGGCTGATGAGGATATGGTATCGCGCGTGCTTTCACACGTTGTATGATGAAAAAAATATATATAAAAAATATATATATATATATATATATATGTGTGTGTGTGTGTGTGTGTGTGTGTGCATGTATATATATAGATGTGTGTGTGGGGGGTAATATATGTATATATATATATGCGTATATATGTGTGTGTGTACATATATAAATATATATGCGAGTATATTCTGTAGCAACCTTAAGTTAAGGAATGGAACCACAACAAATATTTCATCATCATCATCATCATATCGTGCTGGCAGCACGGATATCCCTGACCCTCTCTCGCCACTCCTCCCTATCGTTCATCGCCCTATCGTTCATCGCCCTAGGTAGGTCTTCAGGACAACAACCTGTATCCTCACATAGCTGCTGAATGTACGTTCGTGCTGGTCGTCCTGCTTTTGCGCGGCCATGTGTGGGGATCCATAAGAGTACATCTCTTATGAGTTCATCTCTGCTTCTCCAGCAATGTCCTGCATGTCTGGTTCGTCTAACTTGAATAGTTTTCGTGATAGGGGGCAGGTGGCCGTACAGTTGGTGTCTTGTGGGATGTTGCTGCCAGGACTTGTTCAGGATTGCACGCAGCATTCTTGTGTAATTGCCATCTAGTTTCTTCTCCAGCCGTTTTGTTAGCGTCCATGTAGTGCATCCATATAGCAGTATCGATGTGACCGCTGCCTGGAAGAAACTGCGTTTCATTTTATCAGTTAGGTCTGATTTCCATATAGTCGATAGCCTATTGATAGCTGTCCATGCTTTCGTTAACCTCGTTTCGATGTCCTTTTCGGTTGATTCGACGCTGCTTCCTAGGTACGTGAATTTGTCTACTAGTTTAAGAGGGGTTCCTTCTAGAGTGGAGATGTCCCCCGTTTGGTTATAGCACATATATTCCGTTTTGTGTGCATTAACATGGAGGCCTATGCTTGCTGCTGCTCGTTCCAAACTATGCAGAAGTGTTTCGGCTTGGTCAGGTGTATTTGCCAGTATCGCTATGTCATCGGCGTAGTCGGCGTCGGTAATTGTTGTTGCGGGGTATCTTCTGCTTCTTTTCTTCGTCAGTTCGAAGCCATTCTCTTTGATTTTGTCAATCGATGTTCTAAGTACGTAGTCTAGACAAATGATAAAGAGGTACGGAGCCAGCGTGTCCCCTTGTAGTACTCCTGCTACAATGTCGAAGTATTCTGTGTCTCCATCCGGTGATCGTACTTTTACTTTAGTGTTTCTATAGAGAATCGTTATTGCCGCTACGGTTTCTTTAGGTATGCCGTACGCTAGTAGGATTTGTTCCATTTTTCCTCTGTGAATGGAGTCGAAAGCCTTGGTAAAGTCGACAAATATTAATGTTGCTTGTAGGTTCTTTGCCCGTACACCTTCAAGGATTCTGCGGATGGTTAATATTTGTGAGGTCGTGGATCTATTTCTTCGGAAGCCATTTTGGTTTTTTCTAAGTTTACTTGAAAGAATTTGCATGTATTTTACGAAATTTTCTCAAAATATATTTGGAGCATATATGTATTTATTACAGATAAAGATTTCTAAATTTTTTTTTCACAGTAAATTAATAGCGAAGTAAAAAAAAAAAAAAAGAAGAAAAATATACATTTTGCAATGGTCAAAAGTTAAAGAATAGTGTTGAATTATAGCAATTAAGGTAATTTTTAAACAACTTGATTTATAGTCAACTGTCATACATTGTTGGAACTATTTTTAAGCAAGATGGAGGCAAAAGCACGTAATTGTTCAACCTGAGAAGAAAAAAAGCTCATTTTAGCAAATAATGAAGAATGCAAATCATATTCTGAAATTGCTGGCATTTTTCGAAGGTCAAAAAGCATTGTTTATCATGTAATCCATAGATTTAAAACTGACAAGACACTTAAACCAAAACCAAGAACTGGCAAGCCTCTTATGACTATCAAATACTAGGATTCCATGTTGCAAATCTTTGATTTCAAAGAAAAATCAAAAGTTTCATCTTGACTTTGCCACAGAGCATATCCTGTAGACAGAGGAACAATGGAATATGATTCATATTAGTGATGAATCTAAATTCAACTTGTTTGGATCTAATGGGAAGAGTTTTGTAAGACATGTAAATGGAAAATGCTTATCACATCAATGCATTAAGAAAACTGTGAAATTTGGAGTGGGGAGAGTAATGGTGTGGGGGAAGATTTCTTCAGCGGAAGTAGGACCCATTGTTCGTTTACATGGAAATATTAATGCCAGTGTTTATAAAGAATATCTTCACCAGCATGTTCTTCCTCATTTATGCAAAGGGGCAGTTAAAATTCCAATATTTATGCAAGACAATGCACTTTGCCACAAAGCTAAAACTGTGTTAAGTGTTCTTGAAGAAAAAAGAATACCTGTTATGAAGTGGCCACCGCAAAGCCCAGATATGAATCCTATAGAGAATGTATGGAAAATCATTGGAGAGAAAGCTCAGAACAGAAATCCTCAAAATATTGATGATTTACAGGATTTTCTGAAGAAGAATGGAAAGTATCAGTACCACCTTTTCGTAAGAAGTTAATTGGCTCATGAGGTCGAAGATACAATGTGGTAATCCAATGCAAAGGAAAATTCACTAAATATTGAATCTTTCTTTAGTTTATATATTGATCTAATAAGGATTTATGATGCATTCCATAACTTTTGACCTGGGCAAAATGTATATTTTTTTTTCTCAGTGGACTATTAATTTATTGTAAAAATTTAGAAAACTTTATATGTACAGGGTGGAACGATAAAATTGTCGTCCTAAAAACAACAACACAACAGCTTTATTTTAAAACTTTTATTGAAAAAATCAATTCAGGTAACTTGATTATGTAGTAGAGCTGACATCTATTCAATGTAGCCACTTTCAGCCTCAATCACTGCCTCGATACGGATCCGGAACTGGGAGCATGCTTTTTCACATGCACCGGCAGGAGCTCAGCAAATATTCGGCGGATGGCAGCGATCAGGCTGGTTTTGGTGTTGTGTGAGGTCATGTTGGTAATGTTCTCGACATATGACCAAATGAAGTAGCCCAGCAAGTTCAGGTTGGGGGAGGAGGAGTCCAGTGAGAGAAGGGTACAAAGTCGTAGCATTTCTTCTGAAGCCAAGCCTGGGTCTCTTTGAACTTGTGGGTTGGGACTGAGTCCTACTGCCACAACCAGGGTCTGCCACCAGATTGCACCAAGGGATCACCACACTCTTCAGCACATCCAGGTACACTTTGGTGTTGACTTTCAAGCCGACTTTGAAGATGTGAGGTGGCATGATGTGGCCCTCACTTGAAACCACACCAAAGACCATAACCGTAGCCGGAAATTTTGTTTTCATCACCCTGGGCATGTCCCTGTTATACATGGCAGTCCAGATTTGCATTTTGAGGGTGCTGGCAATGGTCCTATTGTCATAACTTGGATCGGTAAAGAGCATAAGTTGTACAGCAACACATCTCCAATCTCATTCGTTGAACATTGTGTCACTTTCAGACATGATAGAAGGCTCCTATCACTCTTGGGATTTGTACACAACTGGCCAACTAGTAGATGGAATGCAAAAAAAAAAAAGAAAAGTGGTTTTCATTAAACAGAAATGGAATAATATCGTCTTTTCTAGGACGACAATTTTATCGTTCCACCCTGTAGTAAATGCATATATTTTCCAATTATATTTTGGGAAAATTTCATAAATGTACATGCAAATTTTTCCAAGCAAAGATCATTTGAATATTTGTTGTTCCATTTCTTAACTTATGGTTGCTACTGGATATATACATGTGTATATCTGTGTATGTATGAATATATATCTATGTGTGCATATGTATATATATGTGTATGTCTGTGTGTGTAGGTATATATATATATATATATATATATATATACATAAATGTATATAGATATATGTATATATATGTATATGTATATAAAAACATATATAAACACACATATATATGTGTGTATATATAAATGCATATGTATTTATATATGCATGTAAATGTATGTATATATGTATATATCTATGCAGACTGAGATATATATATATATATATATATAAGTGTATATGGAGATAAATTGAAAAACAAAGTCATCAAAAGTGAAGAATTTATTGTGAAGGAAAGTCAATATTAAACATTCTAAGGTAACCAACTTTACTTAATTATATATATATATATATATATATATATATATATATATATATATATATATATATATATATATATATACGACTTGGAGGCATGTATTTATAGTGTAAAGGTTGCCATTAAAGAAAATGCAGTTCAAAATCCTTGATAATGCTGTTTGTATTTCACATAGTGATAGTCATTTTAGGAAATGTGTGAATTATCCAATACTCCCTCCAGCTATGGATAAAAAGCATGGCAGTCTGGGTTCTTTAACCTTAATGAAGCAACCTGTCCAAGAGAAGAAAAACTTTGTTCCCATTATATAATATCCCAAGTGCTTGACTGTGGCCTTGAAGTTAGTAAGTTTAAACTCCAGTTGTATAATGTTCACTTTCAGACTAATACCCAAGAGAAATATATGAATCTTTACCCTTCCTGTCATGGGTTAAATAGTTTCACAACTGTTCTGTGACAAGGATGAATTTGACATTTGATAACCTACCAAGTTTATGTACCATTAAGCAAAGAAATCAAACCAAACCAAAAGTAAACTCTACTTATAAATTAACCTTGTGTCATATCCTGGTTGTGCAGAAAGATTTGGTAAATATAAATGTAACTACATATATATATATATATATATATATATATATATATATATATATATATATAAACACAAATATATAATATATATATATATATATATATACAAACACAAACATATAATATATATATATATATATATATATATATATATATATATATATATATATATATCCACAGATACAGACATATAATGCATATATATATATAAATCTATACACACACACACACACACACACACATATATATATATATATATATATATTTACACAAGCACAAACATATAATGTATAAATTTATATATAAATATAAATATATCCATATATATATACACAAACATATAATATATATATATATATATATATATATATATATATATATATATATATATATATGTATGTACAGATACAAACATATAATGTATATATCTACATAAATTTATGCAGAGACACACACACACACTCATATATATATATATATATATATATATATATATATATATGAAAAACTCATAAATAAATCATTATAAATGTCATATTGATCTTTAATATTTGGTCATTTCTAATTAAACCATGAAATTTGGTTGGTTTCAGCAAGTATAAATATATTTCTCTGACTTGGATACTAATGAATCAATTGCTTTGACTAATGTGATTATATTGAGAGATTAATTCCCTTTATATCAAAGAAGCCATTAGGTCACAGTCCATGAATAATTTTGGGAACAAAATTTTCATTTATTTTCAAATGAACTTTTAGCAAATTTCACCAATTTTATTTTATTTTTGTTGCAGGATCTCGTAAAAGATTTTTTTTATTTTATTTAGTTTTAGTTTTTGTTTTTCTCCCGGAAACTTTGTATAAAATTACTTACAAAGGATCAAAATAATTTTGAGTAGTAAATTAGCCTATAGATCTTAATATTCAACACCTGACCTCTTGGTAAAATTGGTTAATGTCTGTTTGGGGGTTATTTTTTAATCTTTTATTTACAATGAACTTTGATGTTATTGAAAACAGATATACACACTCACAAACAAATATGAAATCAACCAATACATATCCCAGTGAATATTTTGCATTGGTAGTTGATGTACACATACACACACACACACACACGTATATATATATATATATATACCCAGAAATATAGATGCATACACACATATAGATATATACACACAAAAACAGATAAACTAAACATATATAGATATATAAGCACTAAACTGAGAAATGCAGAAACTTATACACAGTTATACGAAAGAGATATACACATTATGAATATCAAACATGCACATAAACATACACATTTTACTGTACACAGTCCATGTATATTCCATATAATCTATAAAAAAAGTTTTAAAAGATTGATAATCAAACATTTTGCCCGAATGAAGAATACAGTCATGTCTGAAAATTCTGTTCACATTTTTGAATACATTATATACATTATATATTGTACTCCTATACATAAACTGACCCACAATATAAAAATACATTTTCTCCAAAATACATCAAATTCATAAAATAAAAAATATTTTTGTCAAAAACTTTTTACATTTTTTTCATCTGGGCTTATTCTCATTTCCATTTTTTTTTTAAATTTATATGTAGACACATACATACTTTACTCAGGCCAGCTTTGCTTCTTGCGGAAGGCAACAAAAACATTGAAAAACAAAGAAAAAATACTAAGGAATTGTGGTGACTCAACTTTTAAATTATCTGTCTCAGAATCACCAAGAATGTAATTAAGTTTAGAGAACTGATAAGATTTTTGATGAAACAGACTGTTTAAAAGAAAGAAAAGCAACATTATAATACTCATACCCATAAAATCTATGTGCAGAAATGTTGGAGAATATGTTTTCATCTTCTTAATTCTGTTCCTATCTAATTCTTTTAATCCCTTTGTCTATCTGTCTTTGTCCATATCTATTTGATTTATTCTTTTCATCCCTTTATCTCTCTTATTCAATCTATAGCTATCAAGAGATAAGATTTGACTGAAACTTTTTAATTGATGCAACAATGATTATTGTTCTTTTCAGATTCAAATCCATTCTTCTCCTACAACTGTTCCAAATGGTAATTTCCACTACAATATGAAAGGACACACTTGGGAACCAGTTGAATTATTAAAAGTATGTAATGGTTTTCATTTTATTGTTTGCAATTTTGCTTCAACATATTGGGATCTAAATAGCATATATGCTCTCAACTGTACCTCCATGCAATAATCATACTTTCTTACTAATTGATTGAACATGATCAGTTTAGTTTAGTTTAGTTTGGTTTGGTTTTATGGCATATCAACCATTATTGGTTATTTAATGCCAAATCCATTTTTTATACATATAAACAGTTTTATTTTAAACAATTCAGTTTAGCATAAGTACATTTTTTTGTTTATACACAGTTAATTGTAAAAACGGTTCTATTTCAAACAATTCGATTTTGTATAAGTACACAATTTAAATGTCAAACAGTTCTATTTGACCCAAAGATAGGGCCCTATCAGGTGCTACCACTCTGGGCTAGAGTGGACCTGAGAGCAATGGCGAAGCACCAGCATTAGTGGAGCCTCACCATCTGATTGTTTAGTGTCATATCCAGAACACACATTAGGGGAGTCTTAGCCTCTGCAGAGACACAGTTGGTGTAATCTGTAGCCCCTGCTAACTGAGCCACAAACATAATCTCAGTAGTCCAAAGTTTAATATTGTCAAGATAGATGTCATCATTTTAATAGAAAAAAAATGGTTTTGACAACTTTTTTTTGATTTTGTTAACTTGGTCTTCATTGGGTGATTTAGATTTTGAAATGTTTCATTTACTTCAAATCTGAAAAGACTGTTGATGACAGCCATTTGTTTTTGATGAATGGCTTATTCTGAATCTTCTGGTTGACCCATGTTGAAATTTTCTGCTCATCTAATATAATATTTCGTTGATTTTCCATTTTTCTTTGATTTTGGTAAAAGTTTGAAGATTAAAAATCAGAATTTTAGCTTTCTAACCTGGTTTTTGATTAGCTAAATTTTTACCCTTTTCCCTCTCAAAAAATCCTTTTAGAAGTGACATAATATCAATATGATCCTGTATCAAAGTTCAATGACTGCACAAAACATTATCATTCAATGGTCTGTGGTGGACATTATGGGCTAACAGTCAAAGAGGCTGTCTCAGTACCATGATTCAAACAAAGGAAAGAATTGCACATTGCTGAAATGTTAAAATTTAATTAGTTATTAAAGTAAAAACAATATAAATCAAATGATTAAATAAATAAAGTTGCTATATTAAATAACAAATTCTAAATATTCTTATTGATAACTAGTAGGGATACCTGGTGATGCCATGGGGTTAAAATAACTTCCAAAATGACAATACTAATTGTACAAAGAATAATTGATGAATTTAAACTTCATACAAGTTTGAGATGTGTTTTTCATGTATCAAAGATATTTTACAAGATTTGTTTGTATAGTGTTTTATGAATGGAATAAAGCATCAAATTAATTGATCACAATTAAAAGTGTATTTTTCTTTTAAATTTGGAATTGAAATATCATTATAAATAGTTTGCAATTCAGGAAGTACAATTCCAATTCTTTTTATTTATTCATTTATCCCAAATATATATATATATATATATCTGTGAGATATAAACATCATAAAAAAACTTTCCTGTGCTAGGTTTATATTGTAGGAATAACGTTTTAAGTCAAATATTCACAGTTTCCTCAAATAAACTTTATACCAAAACTGTTCTTCTTACTGATGACAGAATTTTTTGATAACATTTCCTAGTCTACCAGAGAGCTTCTGTTAGTGACGACTGAATGGCATTGCAAAACCAAAGAAAAAAGAGGAAGTACAAAAGTTTTATCTTTATTCAGAGAGTAACTTAGAGACAAGACTCATTTTGTTCTTCAGAACAGGCCTATTTTTATGCACGGCAAACCTTGTGCTGCATTGAACATGACACCACAGAACAGTAAACAGCATTAAATTTACTAAGCTTACTTGTTTACACACAAGCATGTCTAATAATTTCTACAAAGACAGCAAAAAAAGAATCTCTTCTTCAATAGATAAGTCTCAGACAAACTTTCATATCTCTTCATATGAACTTCACTCACACTATCCCAGGCAGCTGGGGCTGTAGAATACACTGACTACATCTTTGCAGAGGGGTAAGAACCTCCACCCACCCACCTATGAGTGTCCTGGATATGACACTATACCATCTGATGGTGAGGCTTTAATCCTAGAGCTTTGGGGAATGTGGAGCAACCCTTCATTGACATTACAATCAGGTCCTCTCTGACCTTTAGTGGTACTACCTGTTAGGGTCCCATCTGTTGGTTGAATAGAACCATTTAATCATTTTCAATACTTGAAACCATTTAAATGAGCACAAAAAAATCAGTGACATTAAATTGAATTATTAGTATAACATGGTCAAGTTCAGAAAAATTTAACATGGTGCAAATAAATGAAAAGTGCTTGCAATTCTTGAAACCATTTGACTATGTCCCCCCAAAAATGAGCCCTGGTTCATTGAGAAATAATGTTACCTACTAACTATTCACTTACAAATCATACATCTTTACAATATATTTATATATATATATATATATATAAATGGGATTTGCCATTTAATAACATTCAAGGGTTGATATGCCATAAA
Source organism: Sepioteuthis lessoniana (assembly GCA_963585895.1). Classification (NCBI taxonomy): domain Eukaryota; kingdom Metazoa; phylum Mollusca; class Cephalopoda; order Myopsida; family Loliginidae; genus Sepioteuthis; species Sepioteuthis lessoniana. The sequence goes on from OY757920.1 coordinate 60,377,673, forward strand.
ACAAAAACAACCAACCTTCACATACAATAGGAACATGTCTTCATACACAGTTCCATTCATTCCTTTGAATTCTTTTCATTTAACAAACTCAGGCAATAGAATATGGTGTTAATAGTACATAATTATTCTTATATTCATTCTGTAAAAGGAACCTACATTTCTCATTCAACTATCTTACCAACGAATATACAAATTTCTAACATACTCATTGCAAATAGAAATTAGAATTCATGTCTGTTTTCCATTTCCAACTTGATACAATATTGTGAAAATATTTTTAGGGGTCTTTAGTTGGTAATTTCAAACAGTATGTTCAGCAGTTTTCTTGTTCGGATACTGATTCAAAAAGATAATACAGAGAACAAAGTTTTAGAAAACAAATTTTATATAAAAGAAACCAAAGTAAAAAAAAAAAAAGATGGAAAGGATAAAGTGTTGCAAATTTGTTATTATTATTTTCTTTATATTGCAAATTTGTCTGTAACATTCGGATATCTGGTTTAAGAAGTCAAGAACAGTATTTTGTTAACTTGTCTGGCAGGTAGATATTAGGTTAACTGGGAATTAATTACAACTTGAAAAGATGACATCAAGAATTACATTGATTGAAATGAATTATATAATAATGTTGACTAAAAATGAAAAGAAATATTGTATGCTATTTTAACCGCAAAAATTAACAAAAAATACCTGCTACAAAGGCTGTCAAAATATTTGAAATAATTGAAATTATTTAACAATCTAATTGATTATTCTTTTTCATTTTGTTTTTGGTTCAAGATCAGTTGAATGTTGAAAATCAAAATATCAACTTTCTAACTTAGTCTTTGATTACATTTTGTTCATTTCACTAATAAGATATTGTGTTAAAAGGTTAAATTAACTAAGATATTGACTCTTAGAATCAGAGCATCTGGTATTAGTGCTGCTATCTAGAAATACTGCCAGAATTCTTTCTCCCAGTTCTATATCGCTATTGCCTAGCAACAATACAGCCAATCAAACTGTTTGATAATGAATTATAATGTTGTATACAACGCGTATACATATACACGGAAACATAATCAACGATAAAGACGAACTTCAATGACGAACGAACACACCTCTTTACAAAAATATAACTCTCACACTTTATTCTTGATGTTTCTGTTGTGTGTGAGAGATAAGTGGAGAGAGGGACAGACTTTTATATTGACCCAAGTTCTTCTCTTGACCAAAGCAGCCCTTCTTCCACATCTTGGCTTGGGTTGCTCAACCGGGGAGGTGGAGGTTGCTGAGGCCACAGACCTCAGTCTGCAAGCTGGTTCTCACTCTGGCATTCCTGTCTTCAACTAACTTAATGGCCGCCGGCACCTGTCTATATTCTTTCATAATGCCAACTTGCTTTGCTCTTCTTCTGCTTATTTACACAGGTGCATCTCTTGATTGACGGTTCGGTCGAGGGTCAATATGTAACAATGATATTTTATATTTACTGCTATTTTTCATTTAGGAACCTTGGCTGGATGGGTCCATGAATGTTGGGATATAGGGTTTAAAATGTTTAAAAGTTTAGTTGGTTTTACAGCATGTCAAACCTTATTGGATTATTTAATGCCTAAGCCAGTCTTTTTATTATTTCAAGCAATTATGATCATTATTTATAAACAATTATAGCTTCATGTAAGTAAATACAATAATTTGCACACTGTTATATGATTTTAGATATTTCAAGCAATAATTTGGTTTCAAGTGAAAAATAATCTACATTGTAAACAATTATAGTTTCAAGTTACTACTCTTAATACAACGATTTGCACATGGTTATATAGGTTTAAGTATTCCTACCTAATATTTATAATTTTCAAACAGATCTATTTGACCCATAAATGGGTCCTAAATTGACACTATCATTCTGGGCTAGAATAAGCTTGGGAGTAATAACAATAAAGGATAACTCCACACTACCCAAAGTTCCAGAACATGAGCCTGTGAACCCTGATGTAAAAGTAAAGTTGGCGACCATAGTCGAGGGTGACCCAAAGCTACAGATGTGTAGGGGAGGGTGTTACTCCATTCCCCAGATTGTTCTACTTTGCCCTTACCTTATTATGCTGAATGTTAAGCAAGGCAGCATCAAGTACCATTTTTTGAGTCTTTGGTATGACTCAACCTGGGATTGAACCCCAGTCTACCAGTCCATTGGTAAATACTCTACTCATTCGGCCAATGGCTTTCAGATGTAGTTTAATCTAATACCAAAGATAAATTTTTAATGTACAAAAATAAAAATTATCCGTCTTCAAACTATTTACATTATCGTTATTCTTAGTATGAACATTATTAGTAATTCTACTAACAAATTGGTGACTGATAAATTTGAAATTTATCTCCAAAAATTAATGAATTTTTGTTACAAGAATTAAGTAGGCTTTCAGTTCATATAGAACAATGGTGAGAAATAAGAAACAAAGTTTTTGTTTGCTATATAATTCTTTCATTTTTTTTTCTTATTCAGAAACAAATACTTCTTGTCAAATAATATTTCCAAGTGTCTATTCTGCCACTCTTGAAAACAGTACATCAAAGCTTACCCCAATACCTTCAACCATCATCATTTTTACCTCCCAAGTGACGTTTTTCTTTTCCCATTGAGCTGTCTTGGTAAACTGCCACATTTTTCCAGACTCTGCCAATTCAATAATGTTATAACAGATTGGGGTCTGGAAACTTTGGGGTATTGTATATTTAGTGAAATAAGCAAGGATTGAGGTGAGAGGTTAAATATTTTTCAATATCTTAAGATATAAACTTTAGAAGTAAAAAGAGAGAAAAAATTCTGCAAAGATTGTTGTAAACATAAAAATTATTGAACCTTTTTTTGTTTTAATTGTTACTGTTTACATGGAAAGTCTGTCTCTTGTGTTTTCAATTATCATTTCATTTCTACTGTTCTTTTCATAAATGATGTTCTATGAATTTTTCAGGATGATAATATGTCTTTTTCTTTTTTTTTTTTTTCTTTTTTATGCAAAACACAAAAATTAATTTTCTTATTTAGGTCTTTTTTCATCTGAGATAATTCAACTTTTCCAATTTTTTTTTATGAATGGGAGAAATGCAGATCTCTATTAATATATGACATAACCTTTCTGCTCATTCTGCGAAATTGTTATGGGAAAGAGCTCTTTCAATACATCATTAGACTAGACATTAACAGATCAATAATTCTCTTGTTAAGAACTAAAAGAGTAAAATTTAGGATTTTTTTTATAACTGCTATACTAAACACTTTATTTATCCCAATGAAGTCTTATTGATTCAAGTCTGAGAATTTTTCTTGGGGAAAGAATATGCTGAATATACCCACTGCAGACAGGTAAGATCCCCTCAAAAAGAGATGTCCTGGATATGATGCAAAACTGCATCTGATGGTAGGGCTCCAATTCTAGAGAATTAGTGAGTGCTGAGTACCCCTTCATTGCCATTCTTCCCAGATCCACTCTGACATGGAGTGGTAGTATCTGTCAGAGTCCCGTCAATGGGTCAAATAGATCTGTTTAAAAATTATTTTTATTTGATAGGATGGTGTGCAAAAAAACCTCTTCAGAAACAATTACACCAAAAATGTAAATACGAATGTACAATCAATGTGATTTTCTAACTTCTAGGCATAAAATAACCCTAGACATGTTGACATGCTATTAAGATTAATCGGTCTTGGGTAAACCATCACAAAATGATAAATTAAAATTACTCCCCAATGTAGGTAAGGATTTTCTTGCACCAGCGGGTTATACTGGCAAGAAACAGGCATATACTTAATTGCTTACATTAACTCTTTTCCTGCCAGATTTTCCAATTTTTAGTATCTCACAGAGTTGAAAATGAACATAACATGAAATTTGACAGTAATCACACATAGAATGATTGGTCTGGGAGAGTGGGGTTCAATCCCTGGTTAGGTCATTCCAAAGACTTTAAAAATGGTACTTGAAACTTCTTTGCTTAACACTTAGCATTATAAGGTATGTACAAAGGGTAAAGTGGAACAACCTAGGGAAAGGAGTAGCGCCCTCCCCTACACCTCAGTGTAGTAGCTATTGAAAAGGAGCCTTCAGGTCCCCCTTGACTACTTTACTTTACTTATGATGCTAGGAATTTGACTGTTGTTGCACACAGAAGTGTGTAATATATTGACCGCCTCTCATCACCAGTGATCCTAGTGTCCAGCTGTGAGTGGCTGACAACAATAGTCAATCATGAGAACTCTTGTAGTTTATGTGAGAGGTGGTCACACACAAAACTTTGGGATTTTCTAAAAGGGGTAATCAGTTACCTGGAGAACAAATCATGATTTAGATTTTGTGGCTAAATAATTTCACCTCTGCCACTGGGAGTGAGCTACAATTTATAAATGAACAGATATTTCTTTAATCGGCAGGAAAATATCACTTCACTTCCTCCTGTCTTTGAGACTGATCAAGAGGGAAGTTGTAAAATTGGCAATAAAGTGAGTGGGATTTTTTTGTGACCATGTGTCTGAATTTTCTTTTTCCTAAGATGAATAACCGCATTTTATTATCATCTCTTCATCTTGTCTTTGTTGCTGCCAACATTCTTCAAGATGCTCACAATGCTACAAACTGAAAGGGTTAAGAAATCTAAGAACCAAACCAGTAGAATGGTTTTACTTTTGAATGATAAATCTGAGGTCACAATTTGTATGAAATCTGTTATAAAAGGCATGAACCCAGACATTCTCATTCATGTATATACATAAATTCTGTATGAAATTATCAGGAAAATGTCTGCAATAACATGTACTGGATTGTAATTCACAGTTACAGGTCACTTGTGATGGCAGCAGGAAATCATATTTTGCATTCAGAAGATATGGTGCATTGAAGATAAACCATTGTCCGCTATCTCTGATATTTATCTATTTAGCATTACTTGTTCTTAAAGTATATATATATATATATATATATATATATATATATAAATTTTTTGTTGGTCCTACAAGAGAAATGTAGCTATTTTAAAATGAATAGGTCCACAAATGAATTTGAATAAGGTACTTTAGGTTTTATTTCATATAATTATATACTGGACTTTGGTCTACTGGTTAGAGTATTCGCCAATGGCCCTGGAGACCTTGGTTCAATCTCAGATCAAGTCATACCAAAGACTCAAAAAATGATACTTGATACCTCCTTGCTTAAAACTCAGCATTATAAGGTACAGATCAAGGGTAAAGTGGGGCAATCCTTGGAAAGAAGTAGTGCCCTCCCCCACATCTTGGTGTGGTAGCTATTGGAAAGGGAGCCTTTAGATCACCCTCAACTACAGTTGCCAACTTTACTTTACTTTCATATAATTATGATCTACACATGTTTCAGACTGTATGGTCCTCTTCAGGAGATTAAAAATGGTTAGGGTAGCTTTTATTTCCAGCTTTTAAAGTGAAGACTGTGTCAATAGGCATGTAATTCTTTTTAATTCCAAAATTTGTGTCTCTAAATGTCCTATTGGAGTTAATTGTCAGTAAAAACCTTTGACCTCTGCAAATTTTCTTTTTTATTTATACATGGGAAAATAGAATGTAAATCCAATAATATGAAAATGTACAAATATGAAAAAATACGAGGTATTCAAAGGACAATTTTATTTATAGTTGAATCATTAGCTAATGTTGAATGTTTCTGTTTTTACATTAAACTTTCATCTGGACATTTAGATGTATCATTCAAATTTTACTTAAAACAAATTTTCATTTTTTTTTTTGATGAAATGAAAAAATGTTTTAAACATTCTATTTCAGTTGGAGGCATTCTGTTTAAAAACAGAGCACCAGTTTTTGAGTGGCATAAGAGATTCAAGGAAACCAGGGAGTCTGTGAGAGATGATGAGAGGTGTGGAAGGAGTAAGGAAGTCAATAGACCACAATTGATTGGCCAAAGGGTTAGGGTTAGGGTTACTATGTTGATGTTTTAAGGGAGTTCAGGAAAAGATTCCGCCGGAAGAGGCCAGCAATCTTCAAATCGGGTCAGTGGCATTTCTACCAGGACAATGCACCGGTCCACAACTCCATCCTTGTCACAGACTATTTGACCAAGATGGGCATCAACACCGTTCCTCACCCTCCCTATAGTCCAGACGTTGGTCCCTGTGACTTTTGGTTATTCCCTAAGCTCACAAAAAACTTAGAGGCTGTCGTTATGAGACAATTGAGGAGATGAAAGAGGCTGTGACAGGGTCAATGACACGCTCACACAAGAGGAATTCCATGGGGCCTTCCAGAAGTTGTTGGAACGGTACAACAAGTGCATTGCAACTGGAGGAGATTACTTTGAAGGGGACTAGAGTTTCATTTGTGTACTATCAATAACAGTGCCCATACAAAAAGTCTGGAAACTTATTTAATGATCCGCGTATAATGTTTTAATTGCAGTATTCAGGCTTCTTACTTTTGGTTAGTGATCTCATCCAGTGGTAGGATAAAGAAAATACATTGTTGAGATAGGGAGATCTCAATTTATTTTGATATTAATGCAGATTGAAGAGTTTCTTCTTAACCATCTAAGTCAAATAAGCAACTCACTTTTGTAATCAATAACAGTAATATAAAGCATCTAGTTGATTGTGAAGCAGTTACAACACTGAATATGATTAATAAAAAAAAAACAAAGTTATGTTAAATTTTATTGGGTGGGAAAATATTGATTACCTTCAAATTTACATTACCAATGTAGATAAAATCATCTTTGGTCTAAAAGTGAGGAATCACTTGGATAGATGAGAATAAAAAGAAATCAGTCACTCGCATTATGTCACAATTGGAGTTAGAGAATAAGATAATGTTTATCACCAAATTTGGATTAAAGTTATGAATAGAATCTATCTTGTTCAAAAACTGGGGAATTGATTAGATAAGAATTTGAAAAATTTGTCTCTCTCTTTATGTCCCAACAATGGTTTGTGAATCAGATATTGGTTACCTCCAGATCTGGAATGCAGATATGTATAGAATCTAATCTGGCCAAAAAATGACAGATCAGTTGGAGAGATGAAAAGAGACAGGAGAAAGAGATAATTCTGAAAGAACTAGGATGATATATGAAAGTTGAATATGGTTCAAAATCTTCGTAAGTATGGACACCTAGTAATAAAATTTCCTTTAAAATATGGGCAACTGTCAAACACTCTAATGAAAATCAAGAAAATATATCATCAGAAAATTCTCTACTTGTATAGGTCTGATCATAGATAACAAGATCATTTATGTATGAGGAGTAGTCAAAAAGTATCAACATTTAGTCTTCTATTTCTTTTAATAAAGTTAGAATTTTAATCAAAATGAGTGCACAGCTCAGTGATGTTTAGGCTGCTGTCTAGATGATTGGTTTTGGTTTGTTTGTTTCATAGCATATCCACCTTGCATTGTTAAATATCAAAGCTGATATTTGTCACTGCCGCCCACCAGACAGGACTTGACACAAGGTCAACGACTCGAAGGTTGATTAAAGTGGGGATTAGGGGAGGGGGAGGTCGAGCACGAGCCAAGGCTCAAACCCTGGTTGACTGTGATGCCGCTCACCCACCTGAAGGTGGCCCACCTGAAGCTAGAGGCCTTTCAGCCTCAAGACTGCCTTTGTTGGACTGTGTCCATACTGACAAAGTCTTCCTCATAGAAGAATAGTTGTGGTCCTATTTAACCCATAACTTGGGAGATACAGGATTCCATACCTTTCCTAAAACTATTTGTCTGAAAGTGTATGCAGTTGTATGACTGGAGTTCAAATTTACTTACTATGATGTTACAGTAGGAGCTACTTGTGGTGCGATTTGTCATCATTTACCCAGTCAGTAGGGGCTGTAGAATACACTGACTGCACCTCTGCAGAGGGGTAAGACTCCCACCCCCGAGTGTCCTGGATATGACACTAAACAATCTGATGGTGAGGTTCCAGTGATGCTAGAGCTTTGGGGAATGCAGAGCACCCCTTCATTGTCATTGCTTCCTAGTCCACTCTGGCCTGGAATGGTAGCACCTGATAGGGCCATATCTATAGGTTAAATAGAACTAGACAGCATATTCATGCTAAACTGAATTGTTTGAATTAGAACTGTTTGACTCAACGGAATAGCTTAAAATAGAAATGTTTTTGACAATTAAACTGTGTACTTATGCTAAACTGAATTGTTTGAAATAGACCAGATTATTTGTATAAAAATGGATTTGGCGTTAAATAACCTACAAAGGTTGATATGCCATAAAATTCAACCAACCAACCAACCAACCATGGTCATCATCATAGGAAATGGATATGGTGAACCAATAGGTATGAATCCAATTATTCTCTCTCCAGCTATGGATAAATAGAAGGGCAGACAAACTTCTTTCACCTTGACATGCCAACTGGTCCAAGTGAAAAAAAACTGTTGAACCCCGCTTAAAAACTGGCTGTGAGTCAAATCCTTGTCAAGCAGACGGGGTTAGTAAAAACATACTATGATGTCACAGTCCAGCATGTTAGCCACTGCATCATAAGGAATCCCTCCTCTGTCAAGATGAGTTAGTACAAATCTAAAAAAAAATTATGAAGAAGCCAGTTTTGATAGCTTTTGAATGAAATTTAAGATTCTGTAAGTGCAGTACTCACCATAGTCACTACTTTTTCTTGTTTTCTGAACTGAAGTTTGATATCAAAGGTAAAACTTGAGGATGTAGAAGACATATAAGATTCGATGGCACAGCTTCACATCATGTGAAAAAAAGCAATTTCTGGGGTGCTTCAACCAATAGAAAACACACTGGAATAAGAGCATTGAATACCAAGGGGACTATTGTGAAGTTTAGTTCATTGTTAATTTTTGTCTTGGTAAATATAGTTTCAGTCTTGATACTTTTTAAATATACCTTTCATACATAAACACTTTTGCTTGTCTATCACTTTGAAATGATAGCATTAGTTGTGTTGTGGAATTGAGAATATAAGAGCATCAGTTGACTAATATTTTTAAATCATCTGAGTAAACAGACAAAAAAAATAATTGCATAAAGAAAAAAGATAAAAAAGCACTGAAAAAAAAGAAAGAAAGAAATACTTGGAAGGGAAGAGAAATCGAAAAAAAAATAGCAAGAAACAAAAGTGATTCAGAGCAGAGAAAAGAAAGAAATATAAGAAACTTTATGGTGAGAGAGGAGAAAAAAGAAGAAAAATACAAAACATTCAATGTTTTGCTTTAAGAATTCATATGCAAATTAAAAAATTTTTTCTGTGTGCCATCATAATGAATATTATTATTAACCTGCAATTAAGGCATATTTCACACAAACAGATTTTTCCCAAGGACAGCAGAAATGTGACCCCACACCTACTCCACGAATGTTTACCAGCAGCATGTGACCTTGAGCTTTTTAAGCCTTAGGTCAATAATTATCTATTCAGTCTTTAGATGCTGAAGTCATTCCTGTTAATTTATACATTTATATTCCCATCTTCACTGATCCTCTACCATCATTCTTTCTATTTATGTACTTTATCTCCCCGTCATATCATCATAACCCTTTGCTGATTAGAATGTCCTGGGTATGACATTGAACTGCATCTGGTAGAAGAGTTCAATATTTAGAGCTCTCAGGAGTATGGAGTCACCCCTTTATTACCACTACTCCTAGGTTTGCTATGATTCGGAGGGTAGTAACTGTTAGAGCTCCATCTATTTGTCAAATTGATCTATTTGAAAATTATTAAAATTAGACAGGAATATGTAAAATCCTATAATTGTGCCATCTGAAAAGGTTGAGTACTCATTCATTGCTATTACTCCCAGGTTCACTCTATATTGGAGTAGTTGAACCTCCTAGTTTTGGTTTTGGTTTCTTTGTTTAATGGCATATCAACCTTTATGGATTAAGGCCAAAACCATCTTTGTTAAAGAACAGCAGTGATGCTATTTAAGCCATAGTTGAGAGGATTAGGAGGTCCGTACCTCTCCTACAAGTATAAATCCAAAAGTAATCATTAGTCAAATGAGTCAAAAATATCTGTTTAAAAATTATTCCTATTTGATAGGACCATATGTAAAAAAAGAACTCTTGAGAAACAATTACACAAAAATGTAAATATGATTGTACAATGAATGCACTTCCCTAACCCCTAAGAAAATAACCCTTAACAGGTTGACATGCCATTAAAATCAGTCATTCATTATATCTAATATTTTTCATTGTAGGCATTCAGCAAAGGTTCCTGGCATGGACAGTACTGTTTGTCCCACTTATTTACCTATCAATCTTTTGGTGATAATGTTGTTGGCCTGGCTTATACAGCCTCACCCAGACTTGACATTCCAGGAGGAATCTGTTCTCCACGTACGTAGCTTTTTCTTTTTCTTCTTTTTGGTACTGAAATTCACATTTAATAATTTGAAAATGAATTTTTTTTTGTCACTTTTTAATATATTTGTAACAATAAAGACTGAACTGAATTACTCTTATGGTGAAAAACATTGAACTTTTTTTTCATTCTGCTGATATCCACAAAACTGAACTCAATGGGGAGTAATACATACAAGAATATGAAGTATACAAATACATAAATGAATTTATACAATTATTTAAATGTTTCTTTTTGTCTTCAGAAAATTATAAAGATATATATGACTAAAAAAGACCTTTTTATACCAGGCCCTGCTGATACAAATATATATCTCCATAATTGCAAATATCAATTTTGATTATAAATCACTACTACTATCACCACTGAATGAATCCTCTGCAGGAATAAGACTTTCCCCAAGGTCTGTAAAAAAAGAACTATTGTTTGTGGAAACAAAATATTTTGTGTTCAAAGAATAGTGGTCTGTATGTTGCTGTTGTTTTTATACATATGCAATGTAGTTGTGTGATTCTAAGGAGTATGGGAAAAAAACACTGTCCGTGACTAACTGGAGAGTTATTCATTGAATTATTAGGAACATGAGTTGAACTGTTAATGGGGTTGAAAATGAGGTTTTTACATGGCATGAATTGTGGTGCTGAGAATGAGACTTCTATAAGTGAGTGGCTCATGAGGTTGAGGAGATTGGCCATTTGTGCTGGCTGGTGAATCTGTGAGAAAGAGGTATTATATCTGGTAGGATTTGAGGGTCTAACATGTACACTGGCTGGTGAAGTGGCACACAAGAGGTAATATGTGTGACATGTCAATGGTCTATGATAGATGTTGACAGGTGAGGCAATATGAAAAGAGACTGAAAATGAAGAATTTAAAGTATATGTTTTTGGAACTATTAGTTGTGTCAGTCTGTGATACCTTCCACTTGGCCCCCAAAGGTCACAAGACTTACTCACTCCCATGTTTGTGCAGTAAACAGCATGTAACCATAAGTGACCCATTGACAGTTCTATTTTTAGCCATTAGGAAAAGGGTCCTAAATCATAATGAGATTTAATTTAGGATCTAATGTGGATGAACTTTCACATCAACAGATGACAATCACATAGAGAATTTTTGATGAAGCACTAAACAGTCTAATCCCTCAACCACTCTACGGTCACTCAGTTATTGATATCAGATACAAGGAAATATTGGAGAAAATACGTAATGAAATTTGTGCAAAACATTTTTTGAACACATTCTAAATCTAAAAGAAGAAAAAAAAATTGCTGGGAAACGTTCATTAAGAAGAGGACTAATTAAATTATCTCCTTAAATTCTAGGTCATTTGTTTTTTAAAATATTTGTTTTCTTTTTGGTCACAACTTTTATCTATCTAATATATATATATATATATATATATAATTTAATGACGTCATCTTGTCAGTTTATTCAAATCTTACATCATTAGTGCTTGATTACTGGAAAATTAAGAATACAATGAAGGACTCTATGAAGAGACCATATCTTAATCTTGCATCTTCACAATCTGAGGGAAAAACAACAAAGTTTGATGGTATTATAGAATATTGTTGAGGTGCTCTGATTTAGGGGTAATAAAGCTTTAGTTCAGAAACCATAACTTGCCCATGATCGTCCTCGTGGTGTAATGGTTAAAGCATTGGACTGCAGAATCGTAGTACGCGAGTTCGTACTCCAGTCACGCTATAACGTTCACTTTCGGGTAAATACCCTTGGAAAAGGTATGAACCCCCTTATCCTCCCAGCTATGGGTTAAATAGTACCACTACTGTTCTTCTAGGACAATGGCTTTGGCATTAAATAACCTAAAAAGAGTTGATATGCCATTAAACAAAGAAACCAACCAATCAACCATAACTTACCCCAGAGTCTTCATTCAATGAAAACTTTATAGAATGCCATTATTTGGCCATGAATTTACTCTATATGAAATTTAAAAATTTATATATTAATAATCATACATTGAGCACTCCTGGAGATTTATAAGAATCCTCTGACATATTCTCAAATTGAATCATTCGCCACTGGCCTGGTGGATCAGGGTTCAGTCTCAGGTCAAGTCATAACAAACACTCCAAAAATGGTATTTGATGCTTCTGCATAAGATAGGGATCAAGAGTAAAGTGGAGCAATCCAGGGAAAGGAGTAGCGCCTCAATACACCTCAATGTAGTGGCTAATGAAAAGAGGGCCTTTGGGTTGCCCTTGACAACAATAGCCAAATTTACTTACTATATTTACATATTTTAGATAGAGGATGCTCCAAAAATAAAGTTTCCTATTTATTTCTAACAAAACTATTTGAAGAAAGTAGCGAAATTTTGTGCCAACCTGTGATAAACAGTAGAACTCTTCGGTAGGCAAGAGATTTAATCTTCACAATAGTCACCACCGGTTATGAATTTTTGATGAACAAAATAAATAGGAGTCATTGTGTGTGTGTATATATATATGCATATGTGTATATCTATATATATACACACACACACACACACACACATATATATATATATATATAATCATGATCCATATATTAAATTTTTTCAAGAAACTTTAGAATAATCAGAGTATTAGGAAAGTAATACAACAAAATGCCATATAAACTGATTTCTACTCATGTCAGTGAAATACTATTTTAGTAGACATTATACAATGAAGCTTAGTTTAGAATTTGAGAAGAGAAGCCATTTCCTCCAACTGAAAAGAGTTTGTAACCAAGAAGTTGCTTCTCTGTTACCGTACATAAGCAGACTAATATCAAGATCAAAGAACAGTAATAAATCTTTGGCAAGAAGAAAGTAGAAAAGAATTGATTAATTTCCAGATGAGGTAAGAGGAATCTTCATGATCACCTTATAAAGACAGAAAAAAATATGTATGGATTCTTACCATCCACAGAAAAAAAAATGGATGAGAAATAGTCTTTATGGTTCAGGAAGCAACACTTCAAAGAATTGCATGAAAATCTCAGATAAGCAGGATTCAATCCTCAAGGCATCATGTGCTGAATTTGTTTTCTGCTTTGTTGCAGACAAAGATAAATATTGTTATTTTTTATTCCTTTGTTATTATTCTTATTCTTGTGTTTATGTTCTTGTAGAATTATTTGCCCATGAAATGTGTGTGTGAAAAAAAAAAAGAAGGAAGAAAAAAAACTGTTTATATATATATATATATATATATATATATATATATATATATATATATATATATATATATATGTATAAACTTGACAACTTGTGCAACCATTGTTTTTCCATTACAACGGTAGTCCATGATGATATTAATTAAAAAAATTATATTCAACCTGAACCATAACCCCAGAAAAATTTTGGTTGTCAATTGTACTGGAAATTACATTTTTCTCTTTGATTATTTCAAGTGCATTTTCATAATAATCTTTGTAAGATGACCTATTTATAGTCACATATAAACATAATGACAATCTTTGTTATATATGCATATATACAACCTAAAATATCTAAATTGTGTACTCTGAAAGTCTGTTACACAAAATTTCATGTGGGTCTCACAGTTTTCAGATGAAAATAGGAGAAAGAATTCTTAATTAAGTTTAATAATCAAATTTAAGATTGCATAATTTGGGTATTTTCAATTTTAGACCTGCTCTGCTGAAGCAGCATCAAGCACTTTTTTATGCACATTTTTTATTTGCCTTTATCTGCTTTCATTTTATATATATATATATATATATATATATATTTATATATATATATATATATGTATATATATATATATATATATATATGACATGCAGGACACTGCTGGAGAAGCAGGGATGAGCTCATAAGAGATGTACTCCTATGGACCCCACATATGGCCGAGCAAAAGCAGGACGACCAGCTCGAACATACATACAGCATCTATGTGAGGATATGAGATGTAGCTCTGAAGACCTGCCAGAGGCGATGAACGATAGGGAGAAGTGGCGAGAGAGGGTCAGGGATATCCGTGCTGGCAGCATGACATGATGATGATGATATATATATATATATATATATATAAGGATAGTTCCATCTTCAACAATGATTACTGTCTCTAGATTCACAAAAAGAAAAAAAAAACATTTGTATATCAGGGATTAAAGTGGCTGATGATTGTGTGATCAACATAAAATCTTAAGTGATCAACTTCAAGATTGCATAAGTTGGATATTTTAGGTTTTAGATCTGCTCTACCATAACATTATCAAGCACATTTTATACACTTTTCAAATTTGCATTTTATCATGAATATTATATAAAAGATCTCCATTATTAATTGGATGAAGATGCTTGATATCAAGAATAAGGCATATGTAAATATAAACAATGTCGACACAGAAATCAACAGTCAGTTTTATTCTTTTTAAGATACTCTTATCTATATTGCAAGAAGAATGGAAAACCATCCAGGAGATTTCTATTTCCTTAGTGAAAGTAATCAGCAAAAAATCTAAACCAATTATAGAGCTTAAATATCTTTTTCAGGATAGCACGTATAAAAAAAAATAGCTGTCCAAGCTATCAGTTATTACAAATAATCACACAATATGTATCATCATCATCATCATCAAGTTGTGCTAACAGCACTGATTTCCCAGACTCTATCTCTCCATACATCTCTATCATTCATTGCTCCGGGCAGGTCCTCCAAACTATATCCTGTGTTTGCACAAAGCTGATGTATATAAGTTCTTGTTGGTCAGCTTAAATTTGCATGTCTATGGTTAGGGGGTCCATAGAAGATCATCACTTATGAGTTTGTCCTTGGTTCTTCAGCAGTGTCCTGCATGTCTTGTTCATCTTAATTGGATGGTTTTTGAGATGGAAGGTAAGTGGCTGTACACCTGTTGTTTTGTGGGATGTTACTTCCAGGATTTGTTCAAGATATGTTGTAGCATTTTTAGCTTACAAATATACTGAGCATTAAACTTGATATGTACAGTAAGACCTTGTAGTTCAGGGTAGATAGGTTTCAAGACTTCCTTCTAGTGATGTAATGGTGACTTCATTTGAAAATTTTTTAAAAGATTTAGGTTTCCCTTTGGCATATCACATTTGTCTTCACCATTACCCTTAAACTGTGTCTCTGCAAAAGGTTTACACTTCCCCAACAAGTTTCCTAGATATGACACTAAACAATCTGATGATGAGGCTCTAGCTTTGGGCAATGTGGAGTATGCTTTTATTGCCAATGCACCCAGGTCCACTCTGGCCCGGAGTGGTAGCACCTGATAGGGTCCTATCTATAGGTTAAATAGGACTAAACAGTATACTTTTGCTAAACTGAATTCTTTGAAATAGAACTGCTTTTACATTTAAGGGTGTGTAAACAAACAAACTATACTTATGCTAAACTGAATAGTTTGAAATAGAACTGTTTTGGACATTTAAACAGTGTACTTATGCTTAACTGAATTGTTTGAAATGGAACTGTTTTAACATCTAAACTTATGTTAAACTGAATTGTTTGAAATAGAACTGTTTATAAGTATAAAAATAGATTTAGCATTAAATAACCTACAATGGTTGATGAGCCATAAAACCAAACCAAACCAAACCAAACCCTTAGACTTTGGTATCCCCAGTCAGCCAACTTTTGACATAGGATATGCAACTCACTCACCAGCAATTGCAAAAATGAGGGAAACTAGATAAAGACATTTCAGTAGTTAATGAACTAAACTTTTGGTATTTAATTAATTTGAGCTTTTCTCTTGGGATCTGACAATTCGGATTTTGATGGATTTGTGAAGATTTAAATTGATTAATTTTTTTTCCCAAATACTGTTATTATAAATGGCTTATGTCTGTATTGTTTTTTTAATATTTTATTCCTTTGAGATATATTTGGAAAAAATAGTTTTTGTAGTTTGTTAAAAGTTTTCTGCTTAAAAGTTTTATTGATTTAGCCAACTGATGACAAGTGAAATGTAGTTGGTGATTCTGAGGATGGTAAAGTCTTGCTGTAATTTTTTGGTAGAGATTTTTACAAGAAATTGATGTAGTAAATACACAAAAACAAAAAATGCCAAAACCTTTATCACCGTCCATAACTAATAACATTTTTATACAGATAGATTTTTCTTGTAGAAAAATGTACATTTTATATTTTGAATATATTTCAGTTTTCAGCTGGATCTTAACTAGTGAATAAATCTCAGAATTTTTACAAACTAAAATTATTCTAATGAAAGAATATTGGTTTATACATTGAATTTTTTTTTTATTTCAGATGGATTTTATGCAGTTTTAGTTGTCAAGCTCTGGGTCATATGAAGTACACCTTTGTCCCCATTACTCTCAGATCTACTCTCACTCTTAATAATAGTACCTTTTTAGTTCTTTCTATGGATCAAATAGATTTGAATTATTAGTAATTGATAGAAATACTTGAAACCATATAACTTTGTGCAAATTATTTGTATTAAGAAGAGTTGCTTGAAGCTATAATTCTTTTAAAAAGGGTTATTAGTATTAGTTTTTTAACCTGCCAATTGGCATAATGGTTAGAGTGTTTACCAACAGACCAGGAAACTGGGGTTCAATCCCTGGTTGAAACATACCAAAGACTCAAGAAAATGGGACTTGATGCCTCTTTGCTTAACACTTGGCATTATAAGGTATGGACCAAGGTAGATAAAGCAATCCAGGGAAAGGAGTAGTGCCTGCCCCTACACTTCAGTGTAGTAGCTATTGAAAAGGGAGCCTTTGGGTTTCCTTCAACTATTGTCAGCCAACTGACTTATTATTAGTTACTTGAAACTGTATAACTGTAATACTTAGAATTATATAATTGTGAGCAAATTATTTGAATTACACAGGAATACTTGAAATCATATGACTATGTACAAACAAATGATTTCTAATATTAAATAGTATTAGTTTTTTGAAACTATATAATTACTTTTAGAAAATTTGAATTTGCATAAAATAATGTTACTAAAGTTGACATACCATGAAACCAGCCAACAAACCAACTAATCATACAAACTATATTACTACATTTTTGCTCTCTTATCTAGCCCAGGTACAATATCTATTGCTTGTTATTCTGTGAAATTTACTCAGTTTTTAGAATAGAATAAATCCAAGAATATATTTTCACCAATTTGCAGGCATTTGAATACCATATTCAATCCATAAAAGCTGAAATAAATAAAAAAAAAAACAAGTTTCTCAGCCAACCTGTAAACTAAATCAACCAATCAGGAATCATGTCTGCATTTCTCTCCCAGAATGCAGTGCATATAAAGCAATTCAGCCAAATGGTGCCACACTGTGTTTTATCAACATTAAGGTGCATCACTGCTACACAGTTGCTTGTTTTTATATGTTTTTTCTCATTTGCTTGTTTTCCCTGTTTCAATGCATTTCCACTGAAAGTTTTGTTTGTTTTATTTTATTTATTTATTTATTCATTTTTTTTGGTGAATATTTGTTTTATCCCCTCTTGTTTAATATTCATTATATAAAGTATGTTAAATTTCTTGTAGTGTATGTCTATTTCTCCACCCAATCAGATTCTGTACCTCATAGCACTTGGGGTAAAATAAACACAGACTGCTGCTGCGGCTGCTTTCATCTCTAATGGCCACTGAAGTTCCAACTTGTTTTATTTTAACCCCTTTTGGTGCATTCTCACAAAAATCTCAAGCTCATTTGGCTGGGGCTGTAGAATACACTAACTGTATCTTTGCACAGAGGTAAGAGTGCCTTGCCAGCCAACAATGAATGCCCTGGATATGATACTAAACCATCTGATGGTGAGGTTCCAGTTCTGGAGCTTTGGAGAATGTGGAGTACTCCTACACTTCCATTATTACCAGGTCCACTCTAATCCTGAGTGGTAGTGCCTGTTAGGGACCCATCTATGGGTCAAATGAAACAGTTTAATCATATACTATACTGGAAACCATTTAACTATGTGCAAATAGAACTATGAGTATTTGCAATAGTTGAAACCATTGAACAGTGTGCAAAAAAATCAACTCTGGCTTGTTTAAAAATAATGTTACCAACAAACTATTTGCTTACAAATCGTGTGTGTGTGAGTATAAACAGGATTTGGTATTAAATGTCCTACAAGCATTGATATGCCATAAAACACAACTAACCAATCACAAAAAACACTTAATAGATCTTCTCTAGAAATAAACTGACACCCTAAATGTTTTTCCACTGGCTAAAATACCCAAATATTACAACATTTAAATGCACAGAAATTTATCATTTGCTTTATTTTTATCAAATTTCTTTTTGATTTGGTGATGATAAGGAAATGTTATAAGTGTCTTTTTATTATAATGATATGGCAACCAGTCTATGAGAAGGAAAAGTCTCAATTTAAACCAGACATGGAGAAGGATGGGCTCAGCCAAGCTATTTTTGCATAAGATAAACTCCATGAGTAGCACCCCTACAATCAAATAAGATTTTGGAAAACGTCTTTCTCTTTAAATGCCAAAACAAATCAATACACAGAACTGAAACACTTTTTTAATGACATTGGTTTTGCAGACCATTGTCATTATTACATTTTGAATTATCTGCATAACTAGCAGATTTTCAGCCTAAAATCAATGTTATTTATGTGTAGATCAGCACTTTGGCTAAGAATCAAAATGTACTATCTGTATTTATGGAAACTCCATGAAAAATTATAAGATATAAAATTCAAAGTCTATAAAAGTAAAAACAACAGCATCTTGAAGACCTGAACAGAATATTGAACAAAAGTAAATGCTGATATAATTTTTATGAAATTTTAATTTACTTCTGTTTCTATAATCTTTCACCAACTCTTAATTTGTTTTTGACTCTTTTCTTTGTGATTCTGGTAAGATTTTAAAGGTCTAACCTAATTAAAACTATTGAGTGTTCACAGTATTTTTTCAAAACAGATGTTAAGCATTTCTAAGCACACTGCATTCTGTTCCAAAATTAGTTCTTGTTGTTCTTGCCAAAGCAATTGGTGCATTTTTTGCACCTGAGAGCATCAGACTTGTAAACACTGTATTGAGTAGTTGGTATGTGAGAGGATATTTAGTCTAGTCCCCACTCACCAAGGTCCAAGATTAGAATTAGTATGTCCAATGATACACTAACACTGAACAAATGGAAGGAAAGACAAAATAAGCTAATTTACAAAATTGTGTCTCATCAGATAAAATGTGCACGACACATATTGTTCTATGAACAAACAACATCTGAAAGGTATACAAAATGATAAAAGTCTTAATTGTCTGTAGTGGTTTAACCATAAGGGCTTTACATTTTAATGACCTGGTAAGACAAAGTCCATGATTGGAATTAGTGACAGTCTTTCTGCTATTCAGTGTATAAAGATAAAAGGGCACATCTTAGTATTTTAAAGAACATGAATGAAAGAACAAGAAAGAATTCTGGGATTCTCACATGACTCCAAGGTATGTAAAAGACATGCATCTAAAACCCATATTGTTTCCCTAGAAGTGAACAGACTGTTTTATGATCTTGTTCAAAATTGTTGGCTTCTCTTTTGTTTTCAAAGCCTTGAAGCTTCTTAGTGGATGATTGCTTCATCTTCATCCATAGAATGTAATTCCTTCAAGCAGTTTAATTTTTAAAAATAGAATGAAAGCTTTAAATAAATATTTTATTAAATTAGTTTATTTCTAATATTTATTTCTAATAATGCTGTAAACATGTCAAACAGATTTGTTGATTGATCACATTTTTAAAAATTAGTAAATTATTATGAATATCAGATACTGTTTAATCAGATCAGAAAATTTAATATCAATATCAGAAAAGGACTGAATTCTAATTTACAAGATTCATTGTATACAAATGTAACAACTATTATGGGACAGAGGTAGAATTAGATTTAGATGAATCTGAGACATTGAGAAAAAAAATGATGTTAAGAAAAATTTCATTTTAATTGAGGCAGTAAAGACAAATATTTTGTGAATATCTCTTAACAAATCAAATCAAATTAAACAATTAAAACATCTCTTAACAAATAAATGAATACAAAGGGAAATTATTGGCATGGGATATTTTTTAATTAATAATTTTATAGAAAATAATTATTTTTTTGTTTAGGAAATCATACTCAAAATGTTGGTTATATCACAAAGAAAAATATTCCAGATGAACACTATATTAAGCTAGTATATGAATGTCTTCATTTTTTTCCAAAGCTATTTTTCCAAGGTATTTTTTCCAAGCTATTTTCATAATTGGATGAATATTATTTGTATAGAAATAACAAACTGGCCACAAAATTGAATCATGAAATGATGGAAGCTGAAATTGATGATGGCTTTTCTTTCTCAGTTTGTACAAGCATCACACACACACACGTGTGTGTGTGTATGTGTGCAAGTATATATATATATATATATATATATATATATATATATAATACATATACATATCTTGTGCATTAATAGATATTTATATAAATGTGAGTGTATATATGTGTATGTAATACATATAGTACAACAATTACTGTTAGCTGTTCTTTTTAGCAGCAGGATGATATATATATATATATATATATATATATATATATATATATATATATATATATATATATATATGAGTGAAATATATATGTCATAGGAATATATATGTTATGTATAAACATTTATGTGTGTAAGAATTAATGAACACCAAAAGTTACTATTTAGTCAACAGATTTATCCTAAAACATTCATTATTTCTTGCTTATAAACAAACAGTCATGAATATAACTGGAGAAGAGACTGATGAGGTCTCATTGTGTTTGACATTAATGGGCAAAGCCCAATGGATATGAATAATTCTTATACATTATGATTAATTCTTATATATTATGAGGTAGATTGTATAGCTATCAAATCTAAGCCACAATCATTTATGTAATTGTCTTCACTCCCAAATGTTGTAATGTGCATTTCTATTATGAGCAGTCACAAATATTTCTCTGCAAGTTTTCTAAATCACATGTCATTAGTTTGCTTAAATAGCCTACAATATCATTGATATTTTGCTTGGTATATTTAATATTTCTTAGTTATCAATTTAGACTCTTACATTTTTTCTTCAAAATCCTTGCTTAATATATTTTAGACACATGCCACAAAGAATAAATTAGAAAGTTTTCAGAAGTTTTAACAAAAATTACATGAAAATATCTTGAAATACTATAAACTAAATCTATTCAAAGAAATCATCACTGGCTTCACCCATGTAGAACTGGTCAGGTTGCGTAGGGCAATTAGTTGCAACAACCAAGAGTAATTAATTGTGTTAGCAAAGAGCAATCAATCGTGAAGACAGGACCCCCCCCAATTGAGGAACAGGAACTATTTATGGTGCCTTGGGGCATCCCATTGTGCACAAGTAGACTATTCCATTGCATAGATTGTCATTGGCTACTTGGAAGTAAGTGAAAGTATTTTATTATATAAACCAGCTTCAGTTTAGCATTGTAAGGATGGCACTGAGCAACGACCTGCTTTATTTTGTCTGCCAGCTGGACTTTTTACGGAGGTATATGTTATTGTTATTCTACAACCCACAGTCTCCAGATGACTTCAGAATCTCCTGGAAACTTTTTTGATGGTCTCCTGGTTTAAATTGCTAAATGCTGTCATTATCCTTGCCTTCAGTTCATCTTTGGTATTGCTTGGTGTTTTGCAGGGCTTTTGTTCATTCACAACCCACACATAGTAATCAAGGGGATTACAGTCTGGGGAGTTAGGTGGCTTGATGTTTGGGGTGATGTATTCACAGAAATTTTCTGACAGCCAACACTGGGTTCTTCTGTTTGTGTTGCATAGTGCAGAGTCTTGTTGCCAGATGGAGAGTCTTCTGTCAGTCAATCTCTTGATCCAGGGCAGTTCTACCTTCTCTAGGAACTTAATGTTGACTTCAGTGTTTAGTCTGAGACCATGTGGGAAGTTAAGTGGGGGCATAATGTTACCATTGCCAGTGACCACCCTAAACATCATGATATGGACTGGGTGTTTGGTTTTTATCACTATCAGTACATCTTGTGGGGACAGAGCAAACTAATGGTAGTTCTGAGAGTTCATCATTTAATCCTAGCAGAAATAGTTCTCATCTGAGAAAACCTAAAGCATGTTCAATTGGAAGGGATGCTTGTGTTTGTTCAAAAGCTTTACAGCATGGTCTTTTCTCTTGTCTTTCATGGCCTGTGATAAAAATTATCTTTTTCATCTTGTACAAGAAAGAACAAATGTTTTCCTGCACTTCCTATCTGATAAGAAACTCAGAGACTCTCATATCCCATTCTATACACCTGACTGACTAGCTAGGATTGTTGTCAATCTTGGCCTGAATCTCACCAACAATTTTAGGAGTCCTTTTGTAATCAGAATGATCACAGGCTTTTGAACTGCCATACCTTCATAATTATCATTAAACTCATACAACTCTTTTTGTATCCTCAACACTGCCCATTGATTGACCCCCACCCCAACAAAGACCCTCTTAAATCTTCATATTTGAGCATCCAGTATGAATGCCAAGTAGTACAGCATGCCATTTCTAAATTTCTGGAGGAATGAATTGTATCATGGAGCTGCTATTCTGATAGACAATGTCCAACTTTAGTTTGCTGCACAGTAGCAAAACCTGAAACAAATTGCATGTGCAAAATTAATAATATAAAATGGCAATAATTAACCCATCACATCCTGAGTGGGTATATATATATATATATATATATATATATATATATATATATATATATATATGCACAGTTTGCTGGGGCAGTATAATACACAGATTGCATTTCTGCTGAGGAGTAAGATGCCCCCAACTAATGAGTGTCCTGATTATGACTCTTAATCATCTGATGGGGAGGCTCAAGTCCTAGAGCTTTGGAAGAATGTAGAGTACCTATGTATTGCCATTACTCTTAGGTCTACTCTGACTTGGAGTGTATGTACCTGTGAGGGAACCATCTATGGGTCAAATAGAATTGTTTGAAAACAAATGACTGGTGAATTGTTAGTAGGACATAGCAATACCTGAAACCATTTTACTGTAGGCAAACAAACAGCTTGTTTAAAATGTTACCTACAAACTATTTGTTTACAAATTATATATATATTGATATATATAAACTGGATTGGCACTAAATAACCTACAAAGGTTATTATGCGATTAAACCCAACCAATTAAGCAATTATTTTACATTTCCAGCTTGAAGAACTACCTATAAATCTACTTAGTAATGTTCATTTGAATGTGAATTATATCTTTAATAAGTCAAACAATTTTTTTCTTTGGAAATTTGGAAATTTAAATTATTTACATTTCATAGTGATATATCTTATTCTATTTATTGTTAAAGATTCCCACTCAATTGTTTGTCTCGATGAAAAACAAAAATCTTTTATGTTTAAAATATTTCTCTCAGTCAACATGGAATTTTTAACTCTAACATGAGCTAGTTGTCTATAGAAGATAGACAAAAAAAACTCTTCTTATTTCTTGATATATATTATACAAAATATCTTAGAACATTTTAACTGCTTTAAATGAAAACATATCTCCCTCTCTATTATGTTATTTAATATCAATATCAGAAAAGGATTGAATAGTCTCTAAAATATACTGTTCATTAGTACTGAAAATATAATTTAGTCTACTTGAAAAATTTCCTGAAAAGTAAGTAAGTAAAGTTGGCGACCATAGTCAAGGGTGATCAGAAGGCTCCCCTTTCAAGGTGTAGGGGATGGTGATACTCCTTTCCCTGGATTACTCCAGTTTACCCTCGATATGTACCTTACATTGCTGAGTGTTAAGCAAGGAGGTATCAAGTACCATTTTTAAAGTCTTTGGTATGACGCGACCTGGGATTGAATGCAGGTCTCCTGGATCATTGGCAAACACTCTATCCACTAGTCCAATGAGCTGTAGACCTGAATTACTTTTCGAGAAATTCTTTCGGATATGAAGATTTTAGGTATGAAGATTTAGGTATTTTTTTAGATATGAAGATTTTATTTACTTTTTAAAGTAAAAAATAAAAAATAAATCCTTTTGATAACTAATGTTAAATACTCAATGATAAAAAGTATTTTCTGGAATCAATTATTGTGAACCTATATCAAATGATTTAGAATTATAATCCCTCTGTACCAAAGTTTCATGTTTTAATCAACTTTATAGTTTTAAGATTATGCAATACTCCACATAGAGTATCTTTCAATTATTCTAACTCTTCTCAAATCTGTATTCTCTTCTATCATATGTTTTAAAGCATCAAAATTGATTACTGATTGTGTTATACTTCGGGACTTTATTTCAAGAGACTTTAATAAAACAGATATTGTTTGATTTCTTTTCACTTTAGGAATTCGACATGCAGCTTTCATGGCCTTTAGTTTAAAATACTGTCACAAAATTATGATTATCTCAATACTTGTGTTTGCTGTTATCATATTTCCATATTTACCCAACCCCTCCGCTCAGGCAGGATATGACACAAGGTCAATTTTTAAGCGAAGTTTAACAGCTTTGAATTCAGAGTTTTCCTTCTCCTAGACTAGTTGCCTCACCAAAGCAGAAGAACCTAGTCTGCCCTACTATTTACCCATAGCTGGAGGGAGAATAATTAGATTCATACCTTTCCCAAGGGTATTAGTGCTATGTGAAATGCAATCAGTCTTGTCCAGGATTTGAACTCGTATCACCATGTCCATTTCCTGTGACGATAACCATTACACCACGGGCACCTCCCTTGTGTTTGCTGTTATAACTACTGTAACAAGAAGAACAACTGAGTTAGAGTAATAATGATAATATATATATATATATATACATATATATATATATATATATATATATATATATAATAGTAGTAATATAGTTAAGTCATAGAAAGTCTTTAGATTGCTTTTCATCTACCAGATGTAACAAGCCAAAAAAATAACCGGTTATTGTCAAGGTAATTCAACTTGGACAGTCATCCTGAGTCAATATGATAGAATAAGAAGGATTAATTTTGAAGTGACCCCTTAGAAATGTGACATGCTTGTTCATTACTTGCAAAAATACATAGTCAATATTTTGTAGCTGAAAACTCACTCTATCCAGTGGTGTTATTAACCTGTTGGAGTCTGATTGCTGACTCTGGGTTGCAGCAGAAAAAAGGTTCCCCGTTGTCTTGGATAACATGCCACTCAGATGTCAAGGATGACTTGGTGGTTGTGTATCAACCTTTCCTCATTAAACAAAGTCACCACCATGTTGGTGAGACTCAAAATATACTGACAGCATTCTCTGCTAAGGGGTAAGACTCTTCACAAAAGAAATGTTCTGTATCCAGTAATAAAGATCCAATTTTGGAGCAATAGGGAGTGTGGAATACTCCTTCATTGGAATTACTACTTGGTTCACTCTGATCAGGCGTGGTAGTACCTCTTACAGTCTCATCAATGGATCAAAAGTATTTGTTTGAAAATTGTTTGTATTAGATAGAATGCCACTTTATGTCTGTGCAAACAAATGATTGTTTTAGTCAAATGCAATTAAAAAAACAATTGCATTGGAACAATGGAAATATAATTTTTATTCTGTTCAAATTGAAGCATTAAATAACCCATAAAGAGTTGATATACCACTAAACAATAAACCAAATTAAATTTAAACAAACCATAAGTGTCCTCCATTAGGTAAAAAACAGTCTGTGGACAGGGTTGTGATGTCTGATGGCCTGTAGTCATGAGCAGGCATATCAGACAGCGGGTGCTAGATTCAATTGCTTGGCCCTTGGAATGAAGCAGAAGGTACCTTTTGGGAGCTGTACCCACAACTGATCAGCTTTCTTTAGGACTCTCTCTGTCCCTGCCCAACTGAGGAAGGGGCTAAAAAAAGTGTCTGAAAAATAACCTGACTCAAACCTCCTGACATCCAGAGGAATCAAAACACTGTGATTCAAAGTGCAAAACTTTTGAGTCTGGAACGTGCACACACTGATAGATAATGCAACTTGTCAGAGATTAGAGAGGAGAACTGCAATAATTGCCAAAAATCTAAGGAAATGCCAGATTGACATAGCTACTGTCTATGAAATCCCATGGGCAGATGAAGGACATCTGAAGAAGGAGAAATGTAGCTACACCTTCTTTTGGAAAGGAAAAGCTACTGATGCATCTAGGATCCATGGAGTTAGGTTTACCAATAGGAACCAGCTTATCAGTCACCTCTCTGAACTTTCTGGAAGGATCAGTGAATGTCCCATAATCATCTGTTGGGTGCTTGCCAACAACTGGATAGCAACAGTTTTGAGTTATCTGCCTCCACTTTAGATTTTAGTAAAACAGACCTTTCTCCTGTCTACTCTAAGATATGGGAATCATGGATTGGTCTTGACATCCATCTAAAGATCCATAAATAAACATTTCAAGTAACTACTTGTGATTATGATATCATGTTCTCTGCATCATTTTGAGCTTCCATGAAATAAATAGAACAACTGAAACTTTTTTTATATTATTTTTCATAAATTTCGAAATTCATTAATCTTATTTAATTAATATCTTTGTTAATTTTGTAACTAATTAAATTATTCTAAGTCCCTCTTAATATTGAACAATGTGCAATTATTTTCTTTGTCTTAACTATGGTATTGGTACAATACTGTTGACCGTTGTTCAAAAATGTCCATTGGCAAAGTCTGGGGGAATGTGGCAGTTTACCAAGACAGCTTGATGGGAAAGGAAAAATGTCACTTGGGAGGTAAAAAATGATGATGGTTGAAGGTACTGAGGTAAGCTTTGATGTACAGTCTTCAAGAGTGGCAGAATAGACACTTGGAAACATTATTTGACAAAAAGTATTTGTTTCTGAATAAGAAAAAAAAAAATGAAAGAATTATATAGCCAACAAAAACTTTATCATTTTTCCCTTTTTGTTCTATATGAACAAAAAACCTACTTAATTCTAGCCACAAAAATTCATCAATTTTTGGAGATAACTTTCAAATTTATCAGGCTCCTATTTATTCATTTGGTTTATTTAATGGTATATCAACTTCTTGTGGGTTATTTAATACTGAAATTTGATTCATTTTCATATGTTTGGTTGTAATCATAACTATATTTTTAATGATTCATTGTATTTTCAAAAATTGCAAATCTATTTGTCGAGAATCATTTGTTTGTACTGTCATATGACATCAAATATTCATATTGAATGTAAATAATCTCCACACAGTTAAATGTTTTCTAGTATTCCTATCAAAAATTAATAATTCTTTTTAATAATAATCATTTATTTGCACTAGTTATATGTTTTCACATATTATTTTCTAATACAAATAATTATTAAACAGCTCTACTCAGGTGAGTTGAAAATTTTGTAATATTTTAATAATGAACCACAATTTAGCAGCTTCAGATGCTTTTGTTGAGATTGTGAAAATGATCAACCACTCTGGAATGTGAGATGCTAAGCTCACCTGATACTCTCCAAGTATTACTCACTGGATTTGCCTCTATGGATTGGAGCATGGCGCTGGAATCTACGGTTTTTCCCCCTCCCTCACCTTACCTGATTATTGAGGTTCTTGCAACACGAGTGAAATTTTTTTAACCATCTGGTTATGGTTCTACAATCAACTGAGCCTTTACATTTTGCACAACAAATGTTTTTGGTTGCTTTCACAGTGTTATGGCCCAGTTTGAACTTGTAAAGCATAAATTCTTGAATTAGACATCATTATAAGTTCACCTGTAGAGTTTTCAAATGACACAGAGATAAGCAATACACAACATGTCAGTACACCAACTACCACAATACTACCAACAACAGTGAATACACACCATGCCTTGAACTCCTTCAGTCACATTATACATATGCCTCACACTTGCACTTACCAAATTATTGCAAAACTTTTGACTCACTCAAGTATTCAACTCATAAATGGGCCCTGAACAGGTAATACAACTCTGAATGAATGTGGATATAGCATAAAAGGGGTACTCCACTCTCCACAAAGCTCCAGAATTGGAATCTCATTACTAGATGATCCCCAAATCTTCGAGCATCTTCCACCCAGGGCTCCTGGCTGAAATATAGCTGTAAATATAAAATATTATTACTTATCATTTAACAGCTTGATTGACAGTATTGTTGCTGGGCAATAGTGATGTAGAAATAGGGATTATTCAGCTAAAATTAAGGCTGTACATCATGGTAGCAGCACAAATACCAGCTGCTAATGTTTTAAGGGTTAATATTTTTGTTAATTTGATAATTAAATAAAGCCATGGTTGTCTTAACTTAGAAATAATGTGTAATTATTTTTTTTCTTTGAACCATGGTACTGATACATCTTTGGCTATTGGTTCATAATATCCACCATGGACCAATGAATGACAAGGTCTTGTGCAGTCTTTGAACAGTGTCATATTGATGTTATGTCATTTCTAACAAGACGTTTGTTCATGAAATGGACAAAAATGTAAACAAAGACCAGGTTAGAAAGCTGATATTTTTATTTTCAACCTTCAAATGACCTTGTACTCTCCCTGCTAAAAAAAAAGAGAATCAATGAGATTTTGTGTTAGATTGGTGGAAGACTTCAACAAATTTCCACTTGAAAAAAACAAAAGAATCAAATATCAAAAACAAAAACAAATGGCTGACATCTAGAAAGTTTCAGTTAGTCCATGAAAATGTGCTTAAAATCTAGAAAGTTTCAGTCAGTCTCTGGAAAAGTGCTTTAAATCTGCAAAGCTTCTGTCAGTATATGGAAATGTGCTTAAGATATAGAAAGTTTCAGTCAGTCTCTGGAAAAGGGTTTTAAATCTATAAAGCTTCAGTCAATATATGGAAATGTGCTTAAAATCTACAATAATTTAATTAACAACTGCCATTCTTAATCTGTAATAAAAAAAAGAAAAAGTAACGCCTTGTCTAAAGTCAATGAAAAATGAATGTACTATTGTCATTTAGTTGATCTGATGAAACTCCCTTTCTGCAAATACAAAAGGAATGTTTCAGTTTTCTAGAAAAATGATTATTTGTTTTTCCTTCCTTTTTATAACATTTATATTACAATCTCATAACAATAATCAGGTATCAGTGATTTGCAATAGATAGTATTTATTTTTTCCCATAAGACAAAAGATGAGTCTCAGAATAGATTGTATTCAATTCTTTTTTCAATCTTCATTTTCTGAGACTTTCTTTATCTTCCCTATTCTTTTTATTGTTTT
The DNA here is from genome assembly GCA_963585895.1 of Sepioteuthis lessoniana. Classification (NCBI taxonomy): domain Eukaryota; kingdom Metazoa; phylum Mollusca; class Cephalopoda; order Myopsida; family Loliginidae; genus Sepioteuthis; species Sepioteuthis lessoniana. The sequence goes on from OY757920.1 coordinate 60,407,312, forward strand.
CTAATGTTCATTTTTCTTAATTTTATATTTTTTCAATTCTTTCTTCGTATCCTTTTATTGCTTCCAAATATATTAAAAACAGTTTTAGAGTCAATAATATTTTTCTTATAAAAATATTTTTAAAAATGTGATAATAACCCTTTCTAGACAGAATTCGTTTCCAAATCTTGCTGACTTTAGGTAATTCATATATAAATTCAATTTGTGAGTCATCAATGCAAGGTCATTCTCTGTCTGCCAGTCAATAATACTCCCATGTTCACTCTGACCTGGACTGATAGTACCTGTTAATGTCCCATCAATGGATCAAATAGATCTGGTTGGTTGGTTGGTTGGTTGGTTGGCTTTTACTGCATATCAACTCTTGCATGTTATTTAATGCCAGATATTATTTATACATATGTATTAAATATATATGATTTATCAATGAATAGTTTTTGGGGAACAATTTATATAAAATCCAGGTCTCATTTGTTTGTACACATGTTGTATGCTCATATGCAGATTCATGCAGAACACATAATGACACAATAATAAAGACGAGTGAAGACTTCTTTAAAAAAATATACCTCTCACTTTATTTGAAAGGTTTGTGTGTGAGAGGGAGTTGGAGACTGAATAGAACTGCAATATATTGACCTCCACTCTTATGGCCATCAGCGTTGTGTCTTTCTCGTTCTCCAGGGCTGCTCAACCAGAGGCCCGGGGGCCCACTCTGCTGGGTGCGGGCTTTCTCTACTGCATCTTGTCACCAACGAGTCTGGTCTCCAAACTAAGTGACTTCCTGTCTTCACCGAGTTATATAATAGTTCAACCGCCCACTCAATATCTCTCCATTATTGGCCATCAGGATCTGTCACTTCCGCTGTCCTTGGAACGGCATGTTTGGTTGTCATCGAGCAGAAATAACTGTCATGCAGTTCACAGGTCACTCTCTTCCAGTGCATCAGTCTATGACTGTACCACGGGATTTCACCTTGTCCCATTTTGTCAGCCAAGCTCGCCCACACCAATGGAATATGCACTTCCGCCGTCTTTGGAATGGCGTGTTTGGCCGGGTCGAAGGTCAATATACAACACACAGTTAAATTGTTTCAAATATTGCTAATATTAATAGCTTTATTTGCATAGTTAAATGGTTCCAAGTATTGCTATGTAACATCAATAGATCTATTTACCACAGATAAATAGTTTCTGGTAGAGTAAATGATTAAACAGTTATATTTAACCCATAGTTTAGACCCTAACAGGTACAACCAAGTATTCCTCAGAGTAATAGCAATGACAGGGTACTATATCTTTCCAGAAGCTCCAGAACTAGAGCCTCACCATCAGATAGTTTAGTATCAGATCCAAGACACTTGTTGAGTGGGTTGGGGTCTTACACCTCTGCAGAGATGCAGTTAGCATATTCTACAGCCCCCACCATCTGACCGAGCTGTCAAATAGATCTTTTTAAGATAATAAGAAGTTTACCTGTTTAACATGATTGTGACGATACATTTTTGTACCATGTATAATTGAGGACTTTAATTATTGAACTGACTTTAGCATAAAATAACTCAACAAGGACTGACAAACAGTAAAACCAACCAACAATTTTTTATAAAACTTTTAAACCAAAGATACCAGGTTTTTTTTTATTCATAGAGAAACATTATATAACCAAAAATTATAATTAGGTATTATTTATTACCAAACTCTACAGCATTGGAACTTAGTAACCGAAAATATAAATTTGAAGTAAAAAGATAAGTACAATTTTATTTTTGTTTATAGAAGTGTTGCAATTTATTTTCCGTTACAGATTTTCAATGCTGTAGCGGAGTTTGGTAATAAATTATACCTGATAATATTCCACTAGAAATACTAAAATCCTGATATTTTTGGTTTAGAAGAAAATTAACTTTTTATAAAAAAAAAATTGATAAGGGTGTAATTATTTATGGGCAATATTGTATATATGTATGGATGGTATAATGGTTATTGACATAGAAAATGGAATTAGAAAACTTACTTTAGATTATAGCCTAGACTGTTTGAATTTGCTTTCTTTGGGAAACATAAATCTATCTCTCTTTTCCTCCCAACTAAGTGTAAGATATTTCTAAATATTTTAGTCTCTTTCCTCCTCAGTATTACTTCATATTCTTTCTTTTTTTCAATTTCATTCCTTCAAACTTTTCTGATTTCTTCGCATACATTTCATGCATTTGTTTTGCACTTTTACTTTTCCTTTTTTCTCTTGATTTTTCACCTTCTTCACTTTTTTCTTTCTTTGTCATTATTCACTTTTTCCTCCTTTTTTTTTTACATCCTTTTATTCTTTGCCACCTTCACCATTTTTTGTTTCTCTTGCTTTTCACTTCTTTCACCTTCTTCACTTTTTTCTTTCTTTGTCATTATTCACTTTTTCCTCCTTTTTTTTTACATCCTTTTATTCTTTGCCACCTTCACCTTTTTTTGTTTCTCTTGCTTTTCACTTCTTTCAACTTCTTCACTTTTTTCTTTCTTTGTCATTATTCACTTTTTCCTCCTTTTTTTTTTACGTCCTTTTATTCTTTGCCACCTTCACTTTTTTTTGGTTCTCTTGCTTTTCACTTCTTTCACCTTCTTCACTTTTTTCTTTCTTTGTCATTATTCACTTTTTCCTCCTTTTTTTTTACGTCCTTTTATTCTTTGCCACCTTCACCTTTTTTTGGTTCTCTTGCTTTTCACTTCTTTCACCTTCTTCACTTTTTTCTTTCTTTGTCATTATTCACTTTTTCCTCCTTTTTTTTTACGTCCTTTTATTCTTTGCCACCTTCACCTTTTTTTGGTTCTCTTGCTTTTCACTTCTTTCAACTTCTTCACTTTTTTCTTTCTTTGTCATTATTCACTTTTTCCTCCTTTTTTTTTTACGTCCTTTTATTCTTTGCCACCTTCACCTTTTTTTGGTTCTCTTGCTTTTCACTTCTTTCACCTTCTTCACTTTTTTCTTTCTTTGTCATTATTCACTTTTTCCTCCTTTTTTTTTACGTGCTTTTATTCTTTGCCACCTTCACCTTTTTTTGGTTCTCTTGCTTTTCACTTCTTTCACCTTCTTCACTTTTTTCTTTCTTTGTCATTATTCACTTTTTCCTCCTTTTTTTTTACATCCTTTTATTCTTTGCCACCTTCACCTTTTTTTGTTTCTCTTGCTTTTCACTTCTTTCACCTTCTTCACTTTTTTCTTTCTTTGTCATTATTCACTTTTTCCTCCTTTTTTTTTACGTCCTTTTATTCTTTGCCACCTTCACCTTTTTTTGGTTCTCTTGCTTTTCACTTCTTTCACCTTCTTCACTTTTTTCTTTCTTTGTCATTATTCACTTTTTCCTCCTTTTTTTTTACGTCCTTTTATTCTTTGCCACCTTCACCTTTTTTTGTTTCTCTTGCTTTTCACTTCTTTCACCTTCTTCACTTTTTTCTTTCTTTGTCATTATTCACTTTTTCCTCCTTTTTTTTTACATCCTTTTATTCTTTGCCACCTTCACCTTTTTTTGGTTCTCTTGCTTTTCACTTCTTTCACCTTCTTCACTTTTTTCTTTCTTTGTCATTATTCACTTTTTCCTCCTTTTTTTTTTACATCCTTTTATTCTTTGCCACCTTCACCTTTTTTTGGTTCTCTTGCTTTTCACTTCTTTCACCTTCTTCATTTTTTTCTTTCTTTGTCATTATTCACTTTTTCCTCCTTTTTTTTTACATCCTTTTATTCTTTGCCACCTTCACCTTTTTTTGGTTCTCTTGCTTTTCACTTCTTTCACCTTCTTCACTTTTTTCTTTCTTTGTCATTATTCACTTTTTCCTCCTTTTTTTTACGTCCTTTTATTCTTTGCCACCTTCACCTTTTTTTGGTTCTCTTGCTTTTCACTTCTTTCACCTTCTTCACTTTTTTCTTTGTCATTATTCACTTTTTCCTCCTTTTTTTTTATGTCCTTTTATTCTTTGCCACCTTCACCTTTTTTTGTTTCTCTTGCTTTTCACTTCTTTCACCTTCTTCACTTTTTTCTTTCTTTGTCATTATTCACTTTTTCCTCCTTTTTTTTTACGTCCTTTTATTCTTTGCCACCTTCACCTTTTTTTGGTTCTCTTGCTTTTCACTTCTTTCACCTTCTTCACTTTTTTCTTTGTCATTATTCACTTTTTCCTCCTTTTTTTTTATGTCCTTTTATTCTTTGCCACCTTCACCTTTTTTTGTTTCTCTTGCTTTTCACTTTTTTCAGCTTCATTTTTTTCTTTCTTTGTCATTATTCACTTTTTCCTCCTTTTTTTTTACATCCTTTTATTCTTTGCCACTTTCACCTTTTTTTGGTTCTCTTGCTTTTCACTTCTTTCACCTTCTTCACTTTTTTCTTTCTTTGTCATTATTCACTTTTTCCTCCTTTTTTTTTACGTCCTTTTATTCTTTGCCACCTTCACCTTTTTTTGGTTCTCTTGCTTTTCACTTCTTTCACCTTCTTCACTTTTTTCTTTCTTTGTCATTATTCACTTTTTCCTCCTTTTTTTTACGTCCTTTTATTCTTTGCCACCTTCACCTTTTTTTGGTTCTCTTGCTTTTCACTTCTTTCACCTTCTTCACTTTTTTCTTTCTTTGTCATTATTCACTTTTTCCTCCTTTTTTTTTTACATCCTTTTATTCTTTGCCACCTTCACCTTTTTTTGTTTCTCTTGCTTTTCACTTTTTTCAGCTTCATTTTTTTCTTTGTCATTATTCACTTTTTCCTCCTTTTTTTTTTACGTCCTTTTATTCTTTGCCACCTTCACCTTTTTTTGTTTCTCTTGCTTTTCACTTCTTTCACCTTCTTCACTTTTTTCTTTCTTTGTCATTATTCACTTTTTCCTCCTTTTTTTTTTACATCCTTTTATTCTTTGCCACCTTCACCTTTTTTTGGTTCTCTTGCTTTTCACTTTTTTCAGCTTCATTTTTTTCTTTCTTTGTCATTATTCACTTCTTCTTACTGTTTTTTTTTTTACTTCCTTTTGTTCTGTGCTGCTTTCACTTTCTTTTTTTTCTATTTTTTCTTTGTTTTTCTTACTTCCTTTCCTTTTTTTTTTTTCATTACTATCTTCCCTTTCTTTCCTTTAAAATTCTTTCTTCTTTTACCTTCTTCACTTTTTTCGTTATCTTCATTTTTTCTCTTTCTTTGTCTATTTCATTTTATTTATTTCTTTTCTCCTTTTATCTTTTTTCTTACTTTGCATTATTTGGTTTCTGTCTTTTGTTTACCTTTTCCACTTTTTAAAAAAAAATCTTTTCCCCTTTTTCTTTTTTTTTCACCTTTTTCACATGTTCTTTTTTTCATCTTGTTCACTCCCTTTCTTTCTTCTGTTTCATCAGATAATTTGAGGGTGAGTCCCCTGTAGTGGCTAACGTACTGGACTACGACATCATAGTAAGTGAGTTCAAACTTCGATTGCACTATTATATTCACTTTTAGACTAATACTCTTGTGAAAAGTATGAACCCCCTTATCCCCCACCAAGTTATTGGGTTAAATAGTACTACTGCTATTCTTCTACAAGGATGGTTTTGACATTAAATAACACACAAAGGTTGATATGCCATTAAACTAAGAAATCAAATCAAACCAATCAAATGATTTGAAAGGATTTTCAGTTTACTGACTCTGCTTCATTTTCATTGTGACATCAGTTTTATTTTCAATATGAATGATGTCATAATCTCAAATGCAAATTCCTATACAAATAATGCTGACACTGATAATTGAAATTATGCTACAAATATGTAAATTATATTAAAATTCTGAATGTCATTTGAGCGGAGCAATTTTACTTTTGAACAAGTGTAAAATAATTAAATTTATCTGTAAACTGAGAGAATATTTTTGAAATTTCTAATCTGATGTTGCTCCATAGTCATGGCATAACATGAATAATTTTCATTTTCATTGATTCTCACTGTAATTTTATTTTTTTCATGTTAAACTTTTTTTCAATCGCTGCTTTATTATATGCATATATAAATATTATCACAACACTTTATTTTAGTCATCAAAAATATATTTGGTTTTACTTTTGCAATTAAAATTTTTCATTTTGATTTTTTTAAAACTTAATTCTACACTAGATTTATTTCATATTTCACTGAGGTATTTTCATTTGATATTTTTCTTTTCATTTTGACTTAATAGATTTATTTCACATATTACTAAGGTGTTTTCATTAAATATTGTTCTTATTATTATACTGTAAAAAAAAACCCTGACAATTCCAATTAAATAGGACATCAGTGTTGAAGTTTGAGTTATCTAACTTGGTAGCTCTTTATATATGGTATATATGGTTGTCTCCCTTTTTTATTGTCGTTGGTTCTCCACACAGCTAAACATGTGTGGTGTCAGTGCTGCAGTATAAACAAATTAACAATCAAGTCACTTCCTATTAGTTGACTGAATTTCTGAGATGGAGCTTGATTTTTATCATTCAAGGTTTTTAGACTATTGTCTTCGTCTTTATACTCACAATGTTTTGTCCGATATGTCCTCTGGCCTGTTTCAGATGCTTGTCAAACTCAGGAGCCCACATGGAACTTCAAACCATGTCCTTTATTCATTTAATCCAGGATGCTTGTTCTAATTCTGTTAACCATAACTGGGTATAAATGCTAAGTATTCTTGTATTGTTACATGCCTACAGTTAGGATTGAACCTGCAACCTCCAGATGATTGTCTCTTTTAGATGCTTAGGGAACCAATGCCTATAACCAATATGCTGTGTGTCCTGCTGGACAATTCAAAGTGAATTTTTGTCACTTATAATCATAATGTTCTTATATCATTTTGATTACGACATTTATGCAGGATTTTTTACCTGAGGTTATATTCTGATTTCTTTTTTTTTATCAAACCTTTTTGATTTTTGGTTCCCATATTGTATTCATCTCTATAATTGGTCTACTCAACAGGTCACTGTAGCCCAATTTATGTGCTGATTCCGTAAGGCATCAAATTCTCCAGTGTTCATCTCTATCAATTATTTTAACATCATTCCATTAGGGTGGATGGTTTCCCTTTTCCTTCCATACAGGGTCTGCCATACTTGACTTTTCAATTTCACCTCATACAACTGCTTTTTGATGTTCTTCTAGCCTTATTTTTAGTGGGTGGCATGTTTCACCTTTATATACTTTACCACAACTACAACGGATGGAGTATGCTCAGTTCTTGGTAGGTTCAATCCTGACTGCCAGCTAGTAACAATACAGGAATATTTAGCACTTATATCTGATTATGGTAAATGGAATCAGAACAAGTGACCCCCATGAATTAAATAAAGGATGTGGTTTGAAGTTCTGTGTAGGCTCCCGAGTTCGACAAACACCTGACAAACACCTGCTGGAGGACATATTGGCTGAAACATTGTGAATATAACAATAAAGATGAAGACAATAGTCTGAAAACCCTGAATTATAAAAGTCACTTCCTTTTATAGAATTTAGATGATAATTGTTTAAAAAACCTCAACTTCAATAGCCACGGCACATTGACAGACTTTCCTTTTAAAACAAAATTACTTGTTAAATTTTTAAATATACCTTAAAGGATGAGTGTTCGACAATATATTTTGCTTTTCAGCATTTTTCTCTTAAAGCTGAAAAATACAAAGATGGAAGAGGAAGAGAAAAACAAAATAATGATAGCATTATAATGAAAGCATAATTATTTTATAAAATAATGAGCTTTTTTTTCATATAACTTTCTCCTTCAATGTTGAAAGGATTTTTTTTCCAGATTTTGATTACAAGATTATTTAATCCTTCAAAACCTTAAGATATTCGATCATAAAATTTAAGAATTTGTTCTCACACTTTTAGAAATTCTGGATGTTGAAAATTTAGAATTGAAAAAATCTATACCACTATTTGGATTTCTTAGTTTGACATTCAAACATACTGGAATCAGATAATTATTGAGATGAACACGGACGCAAATTCCACAATTTTATTATAAAGTTGAAAATTGAACTTTAAATTGTTTTATTCTTTAAGTTATAACATTTTCATAATATTGCCCAAACATAAATCTCACTACAATATGCCATTTATGCCATGTTACAATAATACAAACAAAAATTCTATAACAATGTAGATGTTTATAATCCTTGTCCACTTTAAATTTAACTCTTCTTCTTCTGCAAGATACTGTTACTATTGACTCTTTCAAAGAAAACTGTCTTTAGAAATAGAAAATTTGAAATATTTTCTTGTTGATTATTCAGAGATAAGCTTAGAATAAAAAGCAGAACTGAATTTCTTGCAATAGAAGAAATAGAAAAAAAAAACTATTCATAAATCTAAAATAGGGGGAAAATAAAGATATTTTTTATAAATCATTTAAAAAAAAAAAGAAGGAAAACCCAAATGATGTGAATGTTTTTTTTCTCTTGAAAGTATAGAAATTGTTAGAATTACCAAACAGCTAAATACAGCAGCAATTTGATAGGCTTGTTATAAAATATCAAAACTATGAAAAGATCTTCAGGAAAAAAAGAAAAGAAAAAGGTTGTTTTCAGCTGTCCACCTTTGTTCCTATCAGATAATAAATTATTTTGTTATGGAAATTTCAACAAATTCCCTCTGTTGTTTTTTTATTTTTTTGTTTTGCTTTTTATCCAATTTCTCAAAAACAACTTTTTACTTTCTATAGTTTTATTGAAACTTCATTTTTTTTTGTATCTTTTTAAAATAAAAATTGCTTCTGACTTTATCTTGATTTCCTTTTACCTGTCAGAAATAAAATTTCTTTTATTTAAGCTTTTCTATAAAAAGAAAAAAAGGAAAAGACTTTTTTTTGCACATTTCATTCTTTTTTGGTTTTATTTCTATATGGACAAGATAAAGTATATCATTATTCAAGAATTACTTATATTTCTCCTTCAGAATGCACATTCTACATATTTGTGCATTAGTACTGAGATTTTTACCATGTATCATATTACAAATACATCATGTTTTGAACTTGGTCATTTGAAATTTGTTTGATAGTATATAATAACATGTTACTGGGCAGCTTGTCTGCAAAACGTTATACAAAGGACTCTGATAATGGTGAGGCACTATCCAGCCAACCCCTTTAGAGGGAAGCAAACAAATAATGAAGTTCATTGGTTTGGTTTCTTTGTTTAATGGATTATCAACCTTTGTGGATTATTTAATCCCAAAGATATCCTTATCGGAGAACAGCAGTGAAACTATTTATAGAAGACTAATGTTAATAAGAATAACACAATTAACACAAGTGATACAAGAATTGGGAAGTTTTATTCTTAGATAGATCTGAAAACAAAGAAATGAAATTGTTCTTGTGTTAAGTCACTGTGGGCAGTAATGAATCTTTAGCCAACACACAGGATTGATATGCTATCATGCCAATTGATGGTTATAACTTGATATGGATTGTCCAGCATTCAAGCCAGGAGAGCTGCTGTGAGACTTCAAGACACAGTTGTATTCATCTTGCCTAGGTAACAAGTAAACTGTTCTGAGGTGCCTTTGAATATGTTTTGACTTTATAGAATTTGGGGGGATAATGCACATGTACATTAGCTCCACAAATTCTTAATAAAGAAAGTGACTGCATATTTTTTTAGCTCATCTGATTGGACAAAAAATGTGGTTGAGTGTTTTGAATTTTTAAGTTGTGTTTTTCTCAAATTCTTGAATTTTCTAGAACACATGCGTGGGTGTTTTTTAGGTTTACAATTGCACAAAAGGTGCCCGTGGGGTAATGGTTATCGTCGCAGGATGTGGACACGACGACACGAGTTCAAATCCTGGACGAGCCTGATTACATTTCACATAGTACTAATACCCTTGGGAAAGGTATGAATCCAAATATTCTCCCTCCAGCTATGGGTAAGTAGTAGGGCAGACTAGGTTCTTCAGCCTTGGTGAGGCGACTAGACTAGGAGAAGGAAATCTCTGAATTCAAACCTGTTAAACTCCGCTTAAAAATTGACCTTGTGTCATATCCTGCCCGAGCGGAGGGGTTGGTAAATAGGATTGCACAAAAATTGATTCATTTTTTTAGAACTTTCTTTGATGAGGAAATTGCCTCATTTCCTTTAGTATTTAACCCATAGCTTGGCAGGAGTGATTATCTGTGGTTAGTAAGAAGTGAATCTACAAAACAACACTCTTCTTAAACATAGGCTCTTCAAACATTGAGTGCCAGACAAACAAAAGTTTAGTATATTACTGTTGAGACTTACTTAAATCCTCAGTTTTAACTCGATAACCAAAGTTAAGCACCAATGTGCCTATTCAGTTCTTAAATGAGTGACCACTAAAAAACAACAGGTACTATAAGCAAATTGACACTGGTATGCTAGACAAAGAAAAGCTTGATAAATTTTAAGTATCTTCAGCTTTTTAGTGATAATGTTATTTCATATCAAAATCTCATTATAACAGAAATTAGTTTAAATGGAAATGAATGTCTGATTTCTTTCTCCTCTACTTAGAAATTTAACATGTTCAACAAAGGCAGACTTGAGGCTGTGCGCTCCCCCCCACCGGTTTTGGCTGTGCCTAAACTTCCACTCCCTTTAACCCCCACTATAATTGAGCTTCAGTTCATTGACCTTGTGTCAAGTCTTATCTGATGGGAGGCAGTGATAAATATCTGGCTCATCCGTGAGCATTATGCTACTTGTCTGGGACACATTTTGGTCAGCTATGTTGGCGAGTCACATTCTGACTAGGTGTGTCCCTGCATGTATTAGAATTTCTAGTTCTTTTTTTATTTTTTACAAATTGTTTGATGTCATCCATGTACATAAGGTGATTGATCTTTTCCTGTGATCTACTAAGTTTGTATCCGGCTGTGCATTTTCAGAATATGTGGTTAAGTGGCATCATGGCAATTATGAATTGTAACAGTGAGAGTGAATCTCTTTGACAAACACCTCTTTGGATCTTTGCTTCGGCAAAGCTTCTTCCTCCTGCTATTATTATTATTATTATTAATCTTTCACTTTTTGTGAGTTTTTCTCTCCAGTTTTTGTTGGTGGTCTCACCGAAGTCTGAGTGACAGCAAGTCTCCATGTTTCCAGGACTTTTCAGAGTATTGTAACTGATCTTTACTATGTTGTGGTCTTGATGGTCTTGATTCTTCCAGTCTTTTTTCCGAATCCTTGATTGATCATTTTAAGTACACTAACTACAAGTGGTATTACTATCACCCTTATGTTTCACAGCTTTTTTAGTTCTTTGGCAAGAGTCTAATATTTTATCTTTTCACTTGATTTCATTTTCACTTGCTTTGTAGTTGACTGAAACTACAAAATCCATTAAATGACAAGTTCTTTTCTTATTGTAAATTGACTCTAGGTCTAGTATTCTGTCTGGTATTAGGTGAACCATTCATATCTCAAAGTCCCAGAAAATTTTATTTCATTTTCTCAAACAGATTCTGGTTTGAGCATTTACCATTTGTTAGTATGATCAAATTTCAATCTCTTGCACAGTTCCCAGTCAATCACCTGTCTCACTCATACCTAATCTTATAGTCCTTTTATGGTAGTTTGCTACATTCACTTATCATTTGATTAACCTCCATATAACCCTCACTTGCTATTCTGTCGCATATTATTAATTTTCACATGAATATGAATGGTCCATAAGGCATTATTTTGTGCTGCTATAATGAGATTCAATTTGAGGGTTCCCCTTCTCATTCATGTCGAGGTCTTCAAGTGTGCAATCTTCCAGGTTTATCACTTGAAATATCCATACAATTGTTTTTTCCTTCTTATCATTATTCTATTTTTTGTAATAATCTTCACCATTATTGTCTTGTGTTTCCTTATCTAAATATTTTAATAGAAACTTTATTTATGTTGACATTTTGCTATTCATTTTTTAAATCTAAACTTTGATGATCATCTTGGAAACAAATCATATCAGATATTTCTTCTAAGTATAAATAAATAGCATCTCTGTATATCTTTTCTTATCTCCAGTTTTTTTGTTTTTTTGTTGAGAAATGCCATGATAGAATTGATGTTTTGTTATCATTTTTCAGTATCCATACGAATTTGAATAAAGTTGTACTATTTTTGTATTCTTCATTGTTGAATAATTTATGATTGCTAGATTTACTTTCAAAATTTATTTCAATGATTTTGAATTTATTTTATATTTCATACAGGGATAATTATACACAAGGTTTACAATATACAAAAAACTGAAATAAAAAGTTTCTCTCCATGTATTTAGATATGGAATCACAAGTAATTAACTTTATAGATGAAGACTTAGACAAAATACAAAAATTTGAAATATAAAATAATGATATATTTAATTGGGAATAGACAATTTGTAATATCTTTGGATGGCGTTATCTAAAGTTGTATTATAATATAAAACTGTAATATAATTTTAACCCTTTTGGCTGGGGCTGTAGAATACACCAACAGCATCTTTGCAAAGGAGTAAGACCCTACCTCAATGACTATCTTGGGTATGACATTAAACAATCTGATGGTGAAGCTCCTGTAATGCTGGAGCTTGGGGAATGTGAAGTACCCCTTCATTGCCTTTGTTCCCAGGTCTACTTTGGCCCAGTGTGGTAACATCTGATAGGATTCTATCTATGGGTCAAATAGAACTGTTTGACATTCAAACTGTGTGCAAATAAATGACATGCTAAATTGAATTGTTTGAAATAGAACTGTTTGGTCATTTAACTGTGTATAAACAAATGACTGATGTTTAATTGAATTGATAGTGCTACATAACAATACTTAGAATCATTTAACTGTGTGCAAAGAATGATCATAGGCTTGTTTAAAAATGCTATCAACAATATGTGTTTACAAATCATATATATTTAATTTATATGTATAAAGAGGATTTGACATGAGGTAACCATCAATGGTTGATATGCTATAAAACCAAACCAAACCAAAAATTTTAAATGTATAATAATCATATATGTAAATGGGAATAAACTATTTGTAATAAGTACTGATAGCATTATCAAATAATGTATTATAACATTATGTAAAACCATGATATAATTTAAAAAAAAGACAGTTTAATATAACAATAAAATAAATTTCATGGAAACAGCAACAACTGAAAACAATCCTCTGTCTGATTAACATATTAACCATTGTAAGAAAAACAGCAACCTATTTAGACACAAACCAAAGAAACAATGTGAAGTATAAAATTTTAAATAATGATAAGTGGAAGTAATCAATAACATAAGAAATATAAACTTAAATGTCACTTGACTGATAATCTCAGATTTCTTTCTCTCTGTCTCACTATTGGGGAGAATAAATGTTTCTTCAAATCTGTCACTTTCATCATTTGGCTTACATATGTATTTTTATTAATATTCCCATTAATACTTAGTATTTATTCTAATTGAAAATATCTGCTTTCTTAAATTTGTTCCTGTGTACCTCAATTGTTTAGTGTCTTTCATTATCCATTGATACTGCACTGTAGTTTTTCAAAAAAAAAGCCCTCTTTATTCTTTGCACTGTTTTGCAGAGGCTACTTGTTCTGTTAACAGCTCCTTTTGAAGACAATAGTAAGTTAAGAAAGAGAGTCTGTTAGAGAACTAGAGTGTGCCTGAAATAAATAATTACATACAAGATATTCACAATTTTTTACTATCTATTCATATTCAAGTGGTTCTCTCTCTATATATTAATTCACTTTCACTTGTACTACTTTAACAGGATCATTATTTTGTACAAGTAATTTTATAGTTTTGTCTGAATCTCTGAGTTGAAGAATTATCTCCATTATTCAGTGATGTATACGGATCTATAGGACAATCTTCAAGAACAGAGATGGAGACCTGTTTATGCTTATTTCACATTCAAATTTGTTGTTTATTAATAAAGCTGCAGTAAACAAATTTTAAGAATGTTTAATTTTTGTAAATAATTTAAATCCAGATTTACTTAATATTGCTATGGACAAACGGATGATAGCAAAGGAAATTATGACGGCAAAATTTTAAGGTTAAATTTGTTTATTGTAAAACAAAAAAAAAAAAAGTTGCGTTGTGTAGAATTTGTAGTTCAAAAAAGGAACGGTGTTCTTTTGCTCTTGGATGTAGATTCAGGAAGCGATGCGTTGAATGAGTTCAGGTCGGTTCAGCGTGTTGTTAGGTGTGTGTGGGTTCGATGATAAACCGGAGGTCGTCTCTTCCATTGAAAGTGTGGGGTTAACTGTTTCAAGTCTGTGGGTACCGTTTTTTAAATAGCTCTGCAAGGAGAAGCATTCACTTCTTGAGGATTTAGTGGGAAGATTTCTGATTGCTTAAAAAAATTATCTTTGGTGATTTTTATATTTTAACCGGAGGCATGCGCGGAGCCTATCTGCGCAGCGTCCTGTTTTATTCCTTTTGTAATGATAACATTCGAATCATGTAACTTTTTTTCAACTGCAATGTATGCTCATTGGATTTTCTTCCCTCGTGTTTTTATTCATTTATCTTTTTTTTTTAATGGTGAATGGGTCTGAAATGTATTAGCAAATCAGAAAATATTTCGATTGAAGTCGTATAATAATGTTCCCCAAAGTTTATTCTGCATAGCTCCGGATTTCTATGGAAAAATTGAGAGATTTTGCAAGGTAAGGTGTCTTTTGATAAAAGTTTAATAAAAAAAAACATCTCATAAAAAAATAGAAGTCTCTATTTATTTTTTCTAAATTGAATGATTCATTTCCATCTCTGCAAGTGAAAGAATTGAAAAAAAAAAATCAACTACTATTCTACTTATGATAATTGTTTTTTCTTCACAATTACAAATTTATAACAAAGAAAAACGGTTGCTTTTTATTATAATGTTTTATTTACAGTATTAGATTTAAAAAAAGACGTTGTGGGGAAAACGGAATCATTTTTATCATTACAACGCATTTTAATAAAACTTCAAGGGTTTAGACACACACAGAAAGTGATTTTTTTTTTTTTTTGGCAGATTGTTGTTCTCAAAGCTCCCTTAGTTGTGGCAAAAAGCCATAGTTAAAAAAAAAAATTCTTAGAAACGCCAAGATAAAGAAAATTTCTAAGAATTTTCTTTTCCTTGATTTGATATCCTTACTTGTGAAAAGTCTATTGCTAATGCCTTTTCCCTACAACTAAGTGAACTTGGACAACAATTATTAAGGAAAATAATCACTTCTTTTGTGTGTCTAATTCAGTTAAGTTTCTTTAAAATTGGTAACAATAATAGAAAATGTTTCAGTCATTTAATTTTTTTTGTTTAATATTGTACGTCTTTTATATAAATAAATTTTTGTATTTTCAAATATTTTCTTCAAAACTATAGTGGTAGAAGTTGTCCGAAAAAATACAGGTATTGATTCTGTGATTTTATTAGGGTTCTGTGACAAAATATGCTTGTCGGGTTTAAGATCATTGTTTGGCATCTGAGACATCACAAAAGAAAATGCCAAGGGGTCAAGTATATTTTGTGACTGCCATTCATGAGTTTCAATTCGTGTTGTGGCCTTCTACATTCAAATGACTTTGTGTCAGGTCGGATAAATCCTTTATACAACCATATTTTTAAGTGGAGGTGAGCAATTTTAATTGGTCTTTAAATAAAGCTTTAGAAACTCTGTATTTGGTGATTTTGAAATTGTAGATTCTCCATCTCCTTGACAAAGTGGACGTAAAAATAGTTGAAGTGGATCTAGTTATCAGCTTGTTGTTGGTTCAATCCCAGGGTCAAGTAGTAAGAAACAATGATATCTGAATGGTGAATTAACTTGGAAGAATCAACTGATATGACATATCTTCTAAGCATAGACGGTAGAATGAGAACATACTATTTCGGTAGATTGATTTAAAGATTAAGTTAAATATTATCAGAAAGTAATTGATTACAATATACACCCCAAGAAAAGTACAATGCTTGAAAAGTTATGATTATAATATCAACCAGTGTAAAACACTAGTAGGAGTATATTAATGACGAACAATGATTTTACAGTTATCTACAATTTCTTGCATCTTAAATCATATATTCAAGTAAATTTTGAAAATATTTATCAGAGAGAACGCATTTGTGCTCATTTTTGTATGAATATCAATGAGTAATGACAATGAAGGAGCCTCACCATCAGATACATTTTAGTGTCATAGTACACTCCATTTTTTGTTTCTGTTAGGGTCTTACTACTCTGCAGGAGATAGTGTATTTTAAGCTCTACTGACTGGACTGATACTATTATAGCTTCAAGTAATTATTCTTAATGCAAATAATTTACACATCGTTACATGGTTTCAAGTAACTTCTTATCAGTTAATGTGCCAAGCAGTTATATATCTTCAATTAACAATTACTTTATAAAACTATTCACAAAACTTTATAAGGCTTTGAGTAATCATTCCTATTTAATGCAAATAATTTATACACAACTATCTAGTTTTGAGTATTCCTATCTAACGCTAAGAATCTACAAGCAATTAAATGTCTGCAAAACTTTTGTACTTCATTACACTATCAATGATTTTTAGGTAATTCAAAATTATTCTGGACATCTTGGACAGATCTATTTTATCTGTAAATGGGATACAAATAACTACCACCTCTCTGAGGTAGAGTGAACCTGGGAGTAATGGCAATGGAGGGGGTGACTTTACTCTCCTAATATTTCCAGAACTTGAGCCTCAGATCTGCTTTTTTTTGGTGGGGGAAGGTATAACTCCTTTACAGAGGATACACTTAGTGTAGGGTGGGCTAGTATTTTGTGTCTTTCCTGATATTAGTGTTTCTCTATTTTTAAGACAATGAAATACAAAGTTGGTCTATCAATAATAGGATTGATTATGCAAAAATTTTTTTTATAATTGGCTTACTCAACTTTGTTCTTTAAAATAAACATTACCATTCTTAAAAGCTGTGTCTGACACAATCTTCAGTTGGTTCATTTCAGCCTGTTGCATGTTGTCAAGAGTTTGTGAATAGCAACTTTTGTACTGGATTTTGATTTTGGAAGACAAAAAATAATCACAAAGACTGGGATCTGGGATTAAGGAGTCTATTATTAATATTTTTTTTTGCTCAAAATTCATTCACAGAGAGTGCACCTTGAAAATAATGAGACTGACGTCTTTATTTTTCTGATTGGCAACCAGATAATCAATGTTAATTGATCAACAATTACTTTTACCATCAAATTTTAATCAGATCTGATGAAAGACATAATTTTCTTCAGTCTATGATATAAGTCAACAAGAACAGGGTTTCTTTAACTTTTTAGATGAATTTCAAATAGCATAATTTTATTCATATTTTCTGACATTATAACCAATTAACATAAATTCCTTTTTTTATTTTGTAGACACTTCCTAAAAATGATGTGGCATATCAGTGTCAAACATAGATAGAAGAAAATGTCATTTTAATACAAAGGGGAGATACTGACTTGGTGAAGGGTCTTTCATGATTAAATTTATCAGTTAGCGGCTTTCACAGAAGAGTTTGTAATAACTGGCATCTTGTATCCAAAATCACTGGTTGGAGGAGAAATAAAAGTAACTTTTAGTTGTTAAAGCAGTTTTAGCTTATAAAGTGCAAGCAAAGCGATACTTAAATCAATTTCATATCTGACGCAAATCACTTAATTCTTCATCACAGAAATCAACTTAAAGAATGCATTAAGAGTGTCACGCTTGATCACAAATGCTAAATTTTCACAAATTGGTAAATTACATTCCTTTTAATGTACGAAAGTTTACTGGACCATGCATTTCTGTCTTGGAGCAATACCATGCTGCAGTAAGATTCATTGTTTGGGAATTGCTGTCTTAAAACTACTGACGTAAAAGAGACATTCTCAACTGACATTCTATTAATCAAGTCAATGTGACAAGACAGCACAGAAGCAGTTCTAAACAGTGGGAAAATTTTGTGTTTACACACAGGGGATAGTCAAGATTTTAGATGCATATAATTTCATTAGTATCACATATGTTTTGTAGATTTTATAAGTACATGAATATGATAATTGTTATTAGGTTTATTTATTTATTTATTGATTGATTGGTTTTAAAAGCATGTGAACTCATCTAGGGTATTTTATGCCTAGAAGTTAGAGAATTGCATTCATTGTACATTTATATTTACATTTTTTGTATGGTTTCTTAAAAACTTTTTGCACTGTTATATATCTAGTATTCCTCTCTAATACAAATAATTTTTTAACTGATCTTAGATGGGACCCTAGTAGGTACTACCACTATAAGTCAGAGTGGATCTGAAGAACTGGAACCACACCACCAGATGCAGTTTAGTCTCATACATGTAATTGTAATCTATTAGTTTCATCTTAAATTTGGACCATCTGATTTTGTTATTCTTAAATATATTATTTGTAGTTTGGTATGATGATATTATTCAGAGATGAAAGAAAAAAGAAGTTATGGAATTTAGGACAGAGAAGAAAAAAAGTTGATCAATCAGGGAAGAAAAAAATTTGCCTCTGGGCAGATTTGAACTCAAATCCCTTATCTTTATCTTTTTGAGAATGCCTTTCTGGGGCAGTGCCTTACCAATAAAATTCTGAAAGCCAACCAGTAGGAGTCATACAAACTTAACCATATTCAGAAATACCTTGCTTCATGCTTATGTTTCAAAAATTCAGTGTTTAACTAATAACATTATATAAGGTCATTATAACACAGCTAAATAGATATACAAGTTTGAACATCTATTTTTAGTGATAAAACATGGTGGGTAAAAAGTGAGTAAACCTTCTGAAGAAGAGCACATTTTGCAAGGAATCTTAGTGTATGTGATAGCATGCATGGATGTGGACTATAGTTTCTTACATCTTAGTGGAGAACTATTATCATAATGTAAGGCCATCTTAATAAAAATTCAACTTAAAATATATGATGATTTTGCTGAGTCTCAGCAAGAGACTGAAACTTGGGTATTTCATCTGGTTGCTTCTTTCTAGAATTGGTAAAACATCATTGAATTATTGACTGTATATATGTATTTGTTCTTATAGTCATGGTACATTAAATAAAGTGTACAATATACAATTGTTTTAGTCTGTCTATAATGCAATATTTTATCTATTTATTTGTGAAATGGTATGACTGTATAGAGTTGGGGCAAGGAAGAAGAAAGGCAAGGAAAAAAAAAGAAAGGATTTGAAAGGTAAAGGAAATAGGAAAAATAGGCAGTGTGTGTGTGGGGGGGGGTGAACAAAAATATTGGATGTCATGAGGAAAGATGTAGCAAATGGAAAGAAGATAATTGAAGAAAGAAACAGAAAAAAATCAGAAAACAGTCATGTTTTTATAAAATCTAAATTATTAGATTTTATAGTAAAAAGAAGGTTCTGCAATATATAGAAAGATATATATAAACATAGATATATAGATATAAACAGAATGAAATAGATACATGTGTGTGTATGATATATATGTATATATAACTAACTTGACGGAAAAACTGACATAAATGGATTGAGATAGATATGAATGTACCAAGATAGCTAGCTAGATATAAATATAGACCAAGTTGGAAAGATGCTGATGATAGATTGATAGATAGAAAGGAACAGACTGAGATATACGTTAGAAGTTGATGAAAAAGAAAATCTAATAAAGTAAAAAATAGGGAGTGGGAAGAAAAGAACATGAGTTGGAGCATAATAAGGGACAGGGAATAAAGAGTTTAAAAGAGTGGAACATTAATAATAAAAGTGACCAGAAGAGAGAATAAGATGTTTGAGTGTGAGAGGGGATTTGGAGAAATAAGGGAAAAGGAAGATATCAGATGTTAAATGAAGAGAAGAAATGTTAAAAGATAAGGGAAAGAGCAAAAGATGAATATAAGGGAAGTTGCAGAGGTTAAAAAATGGAAGGAATCGTTAAAATATTGATAAAAATAAATACCTAAATTTTTCTCTGATAAATTCATCATTTTTATAATATTGTAAACAAGATTTTTTTTTAAAAATTTAAAAAATGGAAAATCTAAAATAATATGGAAGTCTCCCAAAACCCTCAGGGTAGATTTCCAAAATAAAGATGCAATCATTTAAATGTTACCAGATATTGGTATATGACTACTAAAACCAAAAAATAAGACATATAATAAAAGTAAAGTTTTAACTACACAATCATAAATTATATGCAGCCTTAGGCCCAAACAGAGAAAGGATCAAGAATTTATTTAACTTTCTAAAATAAAAAAATAAAAAACTTTATTTGAGCTATTACCAAAAGGGATAATTAAAATAACCCCAAAATTTTTTAAAGTTAAAAAATTCAAGAAAACTGAGCCAAAATGAAACTTCAGAAAAATTTAATAAAATGAAAAAAAAAAATATCAGTATTGTCGTGAATAGAGGCACAAGATAAAAACTGAAGCAAATCACTAGTACTAAAATTAATCTTAAATGTGATTTTAAAAAAATATTGTCATAATATTTGTTTTTACTGGTAACTTGTTAGTGTAAAGTGAAAAAGTGAGGAGGAAAAGAAAAGCCTTATAAGGAGATTCTGAAAACTTCTAACTAAAAGGGAATAACCTTGAGCTATGGAATTCCTTTCTTAGTCCAACATACTTGTCTCAGACAATCAATTTTATATTTAGAGATGAAGTTCATATATATTTCTCATACATATTTATATGCTCATAAAAACTGGAAACAATTGAATATGAATAAATTTTTATCATTATTTCTCTGACAACAATATTATGTTTTTCTCTCTTAGTGTCAAGTTATACTGATAACATTGGTTCCCATCAGATTACTGAAGTTGTTATTTACTAAACTTTACTTCGATATGGAACACAGATTTTACATTGCTTAAAGTAGCTGTTGTTGATTAATTGGTCATCCATTTAAGTATTTAACAGGTTCTTCACTGCTTAATTTTGGTGATCTAACTGGAACTGATGCTTTCAATGTGACTTAGCCATAAGTTATCAGATCACCGAAGTTAAATAGCAATGAGTCTCTTTAGTACTTAAATAGGTGATTTCTTAGTAGCATGATGTACTTTAAGCACTCTAAAGTCAGTGTGCCTGGTTAAACAAAGCTTAGTGAATAAAATCTTTTGAGGGTATAATTCTTGGGATTGGACATAAGAGGAATTGGGGTAATTTTCAATAAGTCTTCAGTTTTTAAGATGTAAACAAATAAAGTAATATATCTATAAGGAAAAGCAAGGAGAACATAAGTAGACAAGTTGAATTAAGATGAAAGGAAGAAGAAAAAGGAGGAAAAAGTGAAGACAAAAACTAGAGGAAAAGAAAAGAAAAATGAAAGTTGGTGAAAAAGTCAATATAAGAGGTTGCATAGAAGGAGTAAGTAGAGAAGACATATTTGATATAAGAGAGGAAGGTAATAAAACTGTGAGAATATAGACAGGATTATTAAAGGAAGTTAAAAGTGTGAGTTGAAAAGGCACCAGCAGACTTTTCTTGGCATCAATGGCTACCTCTCTGATATTTCCTCTTGACTCTTTAATCCTTTCCTGAATTTTTTTTCATAATGAAGATCGAATGTTTGGATACTTCCATTCTCATGAAACTGACAGATGCAGAATAGGTATTAGTTCTGACTGAAAGTGAATATCATTCACTTCTATCAATGGACAAAAAAAAAAGATCCAAAGAAAACATTAAGTATATTAAAGGGCATATAAAATGTTATTGAATGGAGTTTGTCTAGGTAGGAAACATGAAGGGATATAGAGAAAAGGAGTTTACCCTTTCTTCCACCACAAGAAGAATTTGACACAATGTCAATTTTTAAGTAGAATAAAATTGGTTTGAATTCATTTTTCCTCCTAGACTGGTTGCCTTACCAAGGCTAAAGAATGCAGTCTCTCCTACTATTTACACTGGGGCTTAGGGAAAAGAGAAGAATTCATGCCTTTCTCAGAGGGAAAAACAAACAGCGATAGTTGGGTTTGAACTCATGATGGTAATTCCATTTCTATTGACAGCCCAGTCAGCTGGGGCTGTAGGATACACTGACTGTATCTCTTCAGAGGGGTAAGACCCTTCCTCCAATGAGTGTCCTCTTAATGACATTAAACAATCTAATGGTGAGGCTCCAGTAATGCTGGAGCTTTGAGGGAATGCAGAGTAACCCTTTATTGCCATTGCTCCCAGGTCCACTCTGGCCTGAAGTGGTAGCACCTGATAGGGTCCTATCAATGGCTAGAATACAATTATTTGACATTTAAGCTGAGTGCAAACAAATAACATGCTGAACTCATTTGCTTGTAATAGAACTGTTTGATCATTATTTGTAAACAAATGACTGATATTTAATTGAAGTGTTTGTCATAGAAAGTAATACTTGGAATTATTTAACTTTGTTGGAAGCTAAACTGAATTGTTTGAAAGAGAACTGTTTGATCATTTAACTGGATGTAAGTAAACAAATGACTGATGTTTAATTGAATTATTTGTGTTAAATAGCAATATTTGCAAACATTTAACTGCGTACAAACAAATGATTGATAGTAAATAGAATTATTCATATTAAATAGAAATAATTAAAACCATTTAAGTGTGTGCTAAAAAAATTAACTTATGTTCGTTTTAAAATGTTATCAACAAAAATAAGGATCAAATAGATATATTTAATCATTTTCTTTACTTGAAAACATTTAACTGTGTTCAAATGAATGACTCATATTAAATTGTTATTATTACTTAGCTATACTTGAAACCATTTAACTGTGTTCAAACAAATGAATAATGTTTAATAGAATTATTAGTTTTTGATAGCAATGCTTGAAACCATTTAATAGAGTGCAAACAAATGAGCTCTAGCTCATTTAAAAATGTTTCCTACAAACTATTTCATTTACAAATCATATTTTTAATATAAGCAGGATTTGGCCTTTAAATAACCTACAAGGGTTGATATGCCATAAAACTAAACTCACAGCTCACTGGCAACAACCAATGTTTTTCTCCACACTCGACTGTGGATTGCTTTCTGGAATGAGTTTTACGATCATTTCCATTGTTCTTCCATTGGAGTTATATTTCCTCTCATTAGTTGCTTTTGATGTAATGATTATTGTTGCGGGTAATAGACATGTCAAACTAAGTTCAAATCCTAGTCAGGGTTGTTTGAATGTTGCATAGTGCTAATATCCTTGGGAAAGGCATGAATCCAACTATTCTCTCTCTAATCATAGGTAAATATTAGGGCAAACTGGGCTCTTTAACTTTGGTATTGCAATTGGATTAGGAGAAAGACAATTCTGAATTCAAACCTGTTGAATGCCAATTAAACATTGATTTTTGGTCACATCCCCCTTGTGACAGAGGGGTTGGATAAATACATCTATTTCTTTTCAGTTGGGTATGCTTAACTGCTTTTTGAGGTTTACAAGAACTTTCTTTTAACTGTAAACCAATTTCCATTTCTAGGCTTATGTTGGTATTTGTTTTAGAAGATTATTCCATAATTTTTTCTCATTAGTGGGTTATTCTATAAGATTTTCCTCTGCATGGCTTGGAAGAAGATTATAACAATAATTTAATCTAATTTGTTTAAAGTATATTTTATGAAGCCCAAATGTTCAGCTATTAAATATAATATGTTTTATGCCTTATCTGTTATTGTTTTTTTAATGCTAAATTTAAAAAGAAAAATGAAATAAATGAAAATAAATAAAGGTGAACATCTTCTGAATGTTCAAATTCCTTACTTTTTGCCAAGGTTATATATTTACCCAACCCTTCTGCCACAGGCAAAATGTGACAAAATATCAATTTTTAAGAAGAGCAAAGCTGTTTTGAATTTAATTTTCCTTCTCCAAGACAGGTTGCTCTATCAAGCTTAAGAACCTCATCTGTCTTACTATTTTCCAAATGCTGGTGGTGGTAGTGGGGAGAACAGATGGATACAAGCTTTTCCCAAGGGTAGTAGGAGCTCTATTTGAATAAATTCATTTTTCCATTGGACCAACCCATTGCTGAAGCCTCTTGTTTTCATTTCCTGGCTCTACATTTGTTATAAATGTTAAACATGGTACCAATTGAAACCTTTTTTTCAGAAAAAGTCATGTCTCTCTTCAGAATTGAAGGCCACCCCCTCTTACACTTCTCTTATGTGTATGGTTGAGATCTAACTTGTACATGACTTGTTCTTTGAGCATTCTGCCTATCCTGGCACTGTTGTAGGTTTTCATGGTGTCTATGTGCAACCTGCCTGACAGCATTCTTTACAATGCGGGCCTGTCATTCATCTAGCATCTCAAGACTTCTGCAAGTTGGATTCCTGTCTTAGTTTCTTGCTGATTTTGTGGTCACTGCTCTCAAGGCATGCATTTATTCAGTAGCAGCAGCAGCAGAAGGTGTTACATGTGTGGGGCATCTTTTGTGGCATTATTGCTGGAAACATGTTTTACAATTTGGAAATACAATAATGGACAAATGTGAACTTTGAATATCTGATTTTACTTACTGGAGATATGGTCACATAAACGAAGGGAGATCTTAGGGGAAAAAAGATTGCAAAAACATTTTTTCATGAAAATGTTTAATACTTTCTGCAATAATGTAGATATATTCTTTGAAATTTTACCTTTGGTTTTAATGGCAATAAAATAGTAAATATAGTTCAGATAATGATACTAATAATGTGAATATCTTTCCGTTTATATTATGTAACTCAATATTTTAATGATTAAAACTAAATGGTCCCTAGAAAAGCAATACTTTTATGTAAATTTCAGCTGTAATTTTAATTTTTGATTTAATTATAAATAGTAAAAAATTAAAAAAGAAAAATTACTTTTGTGCTCATAAAACTGGTTTAAAAAAGAAGTAAAAGAATGTTCATTTTACAAAATAATACTTTAGTTCGTATTAATATAGTTTTGATTGCAAGAAAATTGTGTAAAGTTAGTCATAAAAAAAATTACTAAAGAAGCTGGGGAGCAGTTATTGGAAACTGGGTCCTCATAGAAGGGGAAAGTCATCATTTGGAAAGAGCTGTGATAATCCTGAGAAGTGGCACTTGGACTCCACCACCCAACATACTCTTTAGTTGGTCACAAGAAGATTCAATCCGATAAACCACATTTGGGGTCCACTAACTTGGGTTGGAAAACTAAATGTCAAACATGCCACCTCACCACCAGAAGAGGGAATAAAAACAATGTGTATATTCTGGAATTCCTTTTTTTTCCTTTTCTTTTTGTAGGTTATACAGTTTTGACCGAAACCTGTGGAAATTTACTAAGTTTTTCTTAACAAGGACAATGTGAGATTGAAGTCATTTAGCAGGCAAAATGAGGTGTATCACAAATGATACTGCTACACAAATGTGTGTGTGTAAAAGTTTCCTGTACTTTTTTTATCAAAATTAGTTAATGATTCAGTTTATTACAATTGTGTACAATTAATTACAAGCTTATTATAGAAATGCCATTAATTAGTACATATGCTTTTTAACCTTTGAAATATTTTTCTTGACTTCTATTATTTGATGCCAGAAAATAGTGCCTGTTGGGTAGAGGTTAAATTGCTGAGCTGTGACATTGTAGTGACCAAGTTCAAACTGCAGTTGCACCTTTATTTTCACTTTTCGACTAATAGCCTTGGGGAAGGTAAAAACTCTCTTATCTACTCAGCTATGGTTTAAATTGTACCACTACTGTCCTTTTACAAGGATGTCTTTGGTATTAAATTACCTACAAAGGTTGATATGATTTTAAACAAAGAAACCAAAACCAAAAAATGACCTTATGCCAAGCTCTAAAAGTTATTTTATTTCACCAAGATAAAATGAATTTGACTTAAACCTAATAAAAATGTCCATAAAATTTTAAACATTGAAGATATATCTTTTGAATTTTTAACCAGATAAAGAATAGTACTTTGAATGAAACCAGTGATAATCTGATAGTTCCATTATGTGATACCAGTAAAAATTTCCTAACCTAACTCCATTAATTTTTTTTGTTTTTTTTGGTCAACAAAGCAATGCATAGATGAGTGTTGTCATGAATAACTTTCTAGTTTCAAGGAGGGAACACACTTTTCATCTCTTGTGACAATTGTCCACAATTTTTTTTCTCTGGTAAGATGTAAAATTTTAGTTGCATAGATAACTTCCAATTCAATAGTTTTCAATTTATGAATGTAATAACATACGAAAATATAAAGTCAATATCAAGTATAAACCCACATATTATGCACTGATGTCGTCGACTAGTTTTGTAAATATGAGTTTGTTACAGTGTGAGTACCATTGTCACCTGACATAGTAAATACTTTATATTTAAAAAGAATTTTTTTAACTCAACACCTCAATATTCTAATTATGTAGAAGAAAGTTCAGGCACTGGATTATGTCTATAGAATGTCAATTGTAAATGAATAGATTAAACAATTGTTTATAAAAGATATTACTTTTCTTCAGAAGAATTTTATTATTTCTAGATGAACATTATACAATAAAAACTGATATCAATAAATATTATTTGTTACCAAGCTTTACACCATTGAAGCTCTAAAATATGAATTTGTAGCAATACAAAAATAAATATACCCCTTTACAAAATTCTATATTGCAAGTATATTCTCAAAATAACCCTTTTTTTGTCTATTGAATCTCAATGCTTTAGAGTTTAGTTATGAACTTTTTATAAAAAATTGTTTGGATTATATTTGTGTGATACTGTATGAGGATAACTATTACAACAAAGGTCCATCTTTTTAGCTTCAGTTTCAATCAAATTTTCAGTAATTCTTATGGTCATCTCTAAAAAGCCAAGACTTTTTTTCTACTCCTCCAAATAAAATTACTTTTCATGCCAATAGAACTCGAAATAATCACCAAGTCATAATTTCAGGGGAGGTAACTAATTAAGACTGACATTTAAATCAGACATGATTTTTAAAGCTCTAAGATTTATTTAACTGGAAAGTGAAGTTTATCTATTCATTTTTTTTATCTTATATATAATTATATTTTTTTAATTGGTTTAAAGTATTTTACCGACATCTGTGATTGTCACATCCACCCCGCGCGAACACCTGCACTCAATGTGTGCACCTAACTAACCCATACACTAAGCCGAAAGGTTCTCAGCCTAACTAAACCAAAAGGCAAGATATATAAAACGAAAAATGATAATATAAAAAAATCCCTCCGCAATCATTACATTATCATTTTATTTTTCATAATTTCTTTACTGTCAAATCAACTCTTAAAATCTAAAAACATCACATCTTTTTATTGATTGTGGGAAATAACAGAATTTAGATATTATTTAAGCTTAATATAGTCTACCTTAAGGCCAAAATTATATTACACACTGTGAGAATCAAACTCTGTCACAACAGCTTTCTTCTCTAACCATTTAACTACTCAAGGTTTCTAATTGCTGGTAAAAATGTTGAAAAATTTTCAAAATTCCACATTCATAAATTAAAACTCTTTCTGTTGGTATGTCTGGATTTTTCATCTTTGGTAATAATCTATACTGTATAATTATTTTACTGATAATGAATGCTATATAATTATTTCACATCTCCAACTTAACTCTATTTCAAGTAATGTTAAAAGTTAATGATATTGTAGTAACACAAGTAATCTGTAATTTTTCTACAGAAGTTTGATGTCTTTTGTTGGTGAAAATTTACACCAAAACTATTGTTATGAATGCTAAATCCACATCAAAATATCAGTTATATCTTTTATATTAGGAATATTTTAAATATTCTTTTGGTAGATAAATATATTGTGGGAGTACAACTTCAAGAGATTTGGTAACATTATTGTTTTGGTATGAATTGGTTATTCTAAGGTGTTCACCAATGGTCAGGGAGACCAGGGTTCAATCCCAGTTTGAGTCATACCAATGACTCAAAAATGGTACTTGATGCCACCTTGCTTAGCACTCATCATTACAAGGTAAGGATCAGGGTAAGCAAAGTGGAGCAATCTAGGGAATGGAGTAGCGCCCTCCTCTACACCACAGTGTAGTAGCTATTGAAAAGGAACCTTCCGGTCACTCTCGACTAAGGTCGCTAACTTTACTTACTTTTTAAGTTATACTATCCAGTTTATGAACACCCATAACCATCTTAAAAACCATAGGTATTGCTAGTTACACCAAAACTATTTATATGATGATATAACATATATTAATATTTGTTATGCTTCCTTGGGCATCTATCTTTTTTCTATCTTCTTGCAACAACCTTTGAAAAAATCTTTGCACAGAACACAGAATATTAATAGAATATCTATATACCGATCAAATTCTGTTGACTATTTCATCTCATAGTATCCTAAAATGCCCTCTTAATTTCTTTGTTTGACCATCATTCCTGAAATCATCCAATTCAATCTTAAACTTTTTATGCTATTGCTGTTTTGATCTGATTTGGCAATTTATTCCAAATATATATTGCTCTATTAGCAAAAAAATGCTATTGGTTTGTAGACTTAGTTTTTGAGCAATTTTTTAATAATAATAATGAATATTATGCTCGGCCATTACCTCAGATAAATATTGGGCCATTTGTTTTGACTGTGAAAAAAGAAAATAATAAGAAAGACTACATTATAGGCCAGAGAGAAAAAGAAAGCAAATATAAGGAAAGAGAGAGGAGGTATCCTCCTTTTCAATAAAATGGAAGCAAAGAAAAAGATAGAAAAGGAAGGAAAGAAAGAAATTGAGAGAAATGAATAGTAAATTGAAATGTGGATAAGAAAGAAATCAAAAATGCTTATTTTAAGAACTTATTTTTGAACAAAAAAACTGATGAGGCATTTCATAAAAAATAAATTCTACTGAAAGTCAAGAAATTATTTCCTTCTAATAAAATTTTCAGTTGTTCATTCAGAAATGAAAATAAACTTAAATAATTACCATTATTTATTAGTTTATTTATAAGGAAATGATAATGTATAATCATAAAAAAATGACAATATTTGAAATAATTTACCCAGATATGATATAAATATATATTTTTTGAAAGGTGTATTTTTAAAATTTAATAAATTTTTTTTTGGTAAATTATGTTTCACAATAAGAAAAAGTAAACTTTCTATGGGTACTGCAAGTAAATAATATATATATATATATATATAGAGAGAGAGATCTATAGATATAGAGACATAGTCAATGGTGTTTGGTGACTAAGTTTCTTGCCTCTGTGATTATTGGAGCAAACCTGTATCTACACTATCCTAACTTAGATATATATTCTCTATCATTGATATTGAACACTATTTATAAATATAAATTATTAATTATGTGTTATTGTTGAACATATTCCCATGATAATCAGCTTTCTCTACGTAACATATTTATTATGATGCCATATAGCCCTGTAACATGTATTGAATTAAGTAATACACATTTACTTCTATGATCTTATTTTAGCTGTATAGCAACTGTCAAATAGATTAATCATTAGTAGCATCTGACCCAGACAAGAACATCAGTATTATTCATTTTGTGAATGTATCTTACCTCTCAACTATGAGTGAATACAAAATTTAATGCATCAAATTCAAATATATTGCAGTTTGTTCTTACTGTGTTTTTTGTTAACCTTTTGATTATTGTATAACATTGATTTTCTGTCACTTTTATATTGAAATTCTCTGTTTGACAAAAGGAAGGAAACAGCCATTTAATATTGGCATATTTTAAAAATAAATTTTCCAATCATATCACTTTCATTTCTTTTAAATAAGTCGCTTAAAGGCTACTGAAGGTGGTGGTTAAGCTTAATGACAATCACTTTATCTCTATAAAATTCATTTTAATTTTTAGAAAAATAATCAAATTTAAAGAGTGATGAAACACTAACTTATCAAAAGAAATAAGAAAAGAAAACTTAAGATTTTGGTTCACTGTAAAATTTTATGATTTTGCTTGTTTATTTTTAACATTTACTTTAGTTCAAAGCTAAGAAAATTGTGTTGAAAGAGGAAAAGCAAAATGAAATAATGATACCATTAAAATAAAAGTATCATCATTTTATGAAGTAATTAATAATCTTTTCATTTCTTTTCATCTTTCAATGATAATATGATTTTTTTTTTTTTTTTTTTTTTTTTTTTTTTTTTTTAGATTACAAGATTATTTAATCACATTACTTAAAACATTTTACATTTACTGTAAAGGTTTTAAATTTTAATTGTTGAGAAAAATCTTTCATATAACACTTTTTGAACATACAGCCAGTGAAATCAAAATTTTAAATTAAAAAACAAATCTACACCTGGCGTCGCTGCAAAGTGATATGGTAGATCCAAGTTATAAAGAGACCTAGAGGCTAATTTCTTGGAAGAGAGAGAGAAGAATGAAAAAATAAGACAGCGAGTCAACAGAAACAGCTAGCTGACCTCTGAGTGACTTAGGCCAAGACATTGGATGTAGGTTAGCCAGTCACAAGTGAATGAGTATATTAATCAAAAATGACTAGAAAAGGTCCCAAATCTTCTGTGCAGGTGGGGAACCAGTGGAAACAAAACAGGATGGTTACCCCCTCTGACACCTGGCTGAAATAAGCAGACTACATGTATTTGAAAGTGAGTTTTCTGCAAGACATAACAAGGTAAAGATGTTGGTAACAGTGGCCACAAAAATGTAAGGACAGACAAAAATTTATGAGCCAAATTTTGGGGGTCTCACACTATACGTGAACCTGTGAAGAGGAAAACAGCAAACAAGCATGTTAAAATGGCAGCAGAAAACAAGAAAGAAAAAGTTCTGTCTGCTCTCTTTTCCTCTCCTCATGATATGTTGTTTCTCTTTTTCCAGCTAACGTGGTCGACTCAGCTTTTATACTCTTTCTCCCAGTGTCTACTTAAAAAGTGTAGTAACAAATAAACCTTTGTTTGTGAACTAAGCATTTTGTGTGTTCACAACTTTCCCATGGGTCCGACTACTACTTAAGATGTAGCAATAGAAGTATTAACATGTTCAAGCACATGGTGGTACAACTGTACATTTGTCGTGTAACGGTATAACATCCGACTTGGTGCAGTAAATTTACACTGTCTATTTGGTACTGTTATATCACATTGCCTCATCCAGAAATCGATCATTATCAAGAAGAACATAAATGAAGATGGCACATTATTAAGTTGCAAACTGGACTGGAATTTTGTTTATTCTCTAAGATCATTTTAAAATCTCGAGTCCAGTTGGTTAGGGTTGAAGAATGCAATGACTGCGTTTCTGCAGAGGGTTAAAACTCCCCTAACAAGTCTTGATCAATCAAAATTATAACAAAAAAAATACTAAAAACAATCATTTCTTTTCCTCTAAGAAATTTTCTTTATTTTACTATAATTAATTCAACAAATGAATTTTTGTTGATCCTCACAATATGAGCTGTTGATCTTTTCAAGTAAGTGAAGTAAGCCTTCATTTGCCATTACTCCCAGATCCACTCTGGCTAAAAATTTTGGTATCTGTTAGGATCCCATCTATGAGTCAAATAGAATTATTTGACCATTTAACTGTGTGCAAACAAATGAGTAGTGTTGAATAGCCATACTTTAAACCCTTTAACTGTGTGCCAAAAACTGAATTACTGATATCACATTGCAATGCTTGGAACTATTTAAGTCTGTGCAAATAGAAATTAGTGTGGAATACTTGAAATCACTTCTCTGTGTGCCAAAAAAAGGAATTATTAGTATTACATAGGAATACTTGAAACCATTTAACTGTGTGCAAACAAATTAGCTCTAACATTTTGAAAAATAAAATTACCTATAAACTGTTTACTTAGTTACTTTGAAACTTTGTTTACAAATCATATTTCTAATATTTATGTATAAACAGGATTTGCCATTAAATAACCTACAAGCTCTGGCTCATTTAAAGATTGTTACTGACAAAATAATCATTTAAAAATAATATATTTAATATATATGTATTAACAGGATTTGCCATTAAATAATTTACAAATGCTGATGTGCTGTCAAATGCAACCAACCAACTGACAAAGTTAATGCATTGTTAAGACTCTTAACTAAAAAAGTGTAAATATAGTTACACTTCCCCAAACTCTAGGCATAAAATAACCCCAGATGGTTTGACTTGCAGTTAAGTCAACAAACAACCAACCAACATATCTATTCATACCTCTCTGTCATCCCAAAATACCTTGTGTCCAGTATACAAGTTGACCTCTGTAATCTTGTGTTAACTTGTTAAATATTTCTGTTATATTGACCAGAAGTTTTGTCATGGAATTTGATGTTTCATTTTCAAAAAACACTCAACCAGACAGACTTTTAATGATCCGAAATTATTCAGCTGAATCTTAATTCTGAGACTCAAACATGAACTTTTGCATGTTTTCAAGGGGAACATTGATCAGCTGATTTTTAATAAAAAATTGCCTACCAGAAGAATATTTGAAATATCAGTCTCAGCACTTCGACATAATGAGCTTAATCATTTTGTTTTGATTATTGTGTATTAAATTTTCAATTTCCTTTATGTTTTTCAATATTTTTTCTGTTTCAACTGAGAAATTGATTTTAAGGTTTTGGTTAATACATTCAACTAACCATAATCTTTTCCTGTCTTTTTTTGTTTATATTGTCTTGTTGACTTTAAACATGAAAGAATGAATTGTGTTGGTACAAACACAAATGTAATATTGTATCTTTTTTTGTTTAAGAATGTTTAACGTGTAACTCTTTTGACTGCTTTTAGTCTTTAATGTGAAAAACAGTAAGAAATTGCTCACAATGTTCTATTTTTTGCCAAAACTTTGGTTATTATGACACCCATTAGTATTTATTCCTTGACACCTTTGCATATCTTTTGACATAACTGAGAACATATTTATCTATTAATATAATGAACACTGTGACTTTTTCTGTTTGTTCTTTATCTATCAATAACTTCTGTTAGGGGAAGTCCCCATAGTGTAGTGGCTCACATGGTAGACTTCAACAATGTAGTGAGTTAGTTCAAACTCTAGTCGAACTATTGCATTCACTTTTGGGCTAATGCCTTGGAGAAAGGTATGAACCTCCTTGTCTCTCAGGTATGAGTTAAATAGTACCACCACTATTCTACAAGGATGTCTTTTGAATTAAATAACACACAAAGGGTGATATGCCATTATACAAAGAAAACAAAAAAATAATTCTGCTAAGATAAGAGTGTAGTATCTGTGTAACTTGCAAATGATCAGAGTATTACAATCTGGTACTTCTGCCTTGAATCAGATTATCATTTCCTAACATTTCAGTCTAGGATCAGAGTATAGTATCTTTACATTCTACCCAAAATCAGGATATTAGTTCCTAGAACTTCTCCTAAGGATCAGAATAGTATCTATGCACTCAGTCAAGAATCAGAGTATTGTTTTCTAGGATCAAGAGACTGGAGTAATGCTTCTTGCCAAGGATCATTGTATCTCTTCATGGCACATTGGATCAGAGTATAGAATCTTTGCTTCCTGGTTCTTCTGCCTAGGATCAATACCCATAGAAAACTAATTAGGGAAATAACAAAAAATATGAAGTGAAATTAAAAAAAAAAACATAAATGAAAATAAACAATATATTTTAACTTTTGTTTATTTAGTTTTTTGTTGATATTTTTTATATTTATCGACTGTAATTGTGACAGGGCAGATACTGCCAAGGAAAAAGATTCTATAGATTTTGAGGTATGGGGCATTAATTTTGTTGGTCACCACCTGACATGTGTGCCAAATCGTGGAACCACATAATGGTTCATGCCAACACTTTGAAAGCATGCTGATTTTTATGAACTTTGCTTGCAGGTTCTTGTCATTGAAATAATGACCAATTTTATTTCCATTTTTTGTGTCTTGAAGTTTTAAAAAGAACTCAGTATTTTCTATAGGTACAGTTGCTACAATTAGAACTAAGGGAAAAGTGCCAGTTATGTAGATAAGAGATAATCTCATAATTTTTTTAAAAGAAATAGATATGTACTTAAAATACATTTAGAGATATATATATATATATATATATATATATATATATATACACACACACACACGAATACATTTAAATATATATAAACACATACAGATATTTTGAGGATTTGAACTCCAGTTGTCATGTCCATTTCCTATGATGGTAAATATCACACCACAAACACCTCTGTGTGTTTGTGTGTATATGTATATATATATATATATATAAATAACTCAGCTTAAAAAAATCAACCTTTTGTCACATTCTGCTCATATGAAGATGTTGATAGATTTGTGTATGACTATATGAATGTATGTGTTTGTGGATATATATATATACACACACTTACATATAAATATGTGTGTGTGTGTATATATATATGCACACACACATATTTATATGTAAGTGTGTGTGTGTGTATATATATATATATATATATATAAAAGCAACTAATGAAAAGTTCATAGCCTGACCACAATTCTCATGGAATGTAACCAAATGAGGTTTATTTTTCAACATAGCTCCATTGTGGTTGCATACTTGTAGTGCTTGGATACGAGTGGTCAACAAAGTCATCAATAGCAGATAGTACATCATATAGAGAGAGAGAGAGAGAGAAAAAGAGAGCAAAATACAAATAAATCAGATGGTTAGTAAATAGAAAAATATAAGTATGTAAAAAAAGGCTTGCTTAAACAATGATGGCTATTTTAATAAAATTTTTATTAAAACAGCGACACTTTTTTCATCATTTTAAAGTCCTGATAAAGGTTTACTAAACCAAAACATTTGAATGTTGACTTTCCATTATAATGAATTCATCTCTTTTGGATTACTTTATTTTTCTATTTTCTTCATCATGTTGTTTTTTTTCCTGTTGAGGTAGGACATCTGGAGTCAGCATTCAAAATATCAGCTACAGAGCCCCAACATAAACTCAAACCAAACTTATTTAGATGGAAGAAGCCTTTCAGAATCTGAATCATCAAAGGAATTCATGCAAAAAATCTTGAGGCCACACTGTTGTTTGTGAATTTCTCCAAGACTTTGAGTCCATCCACTGAATAAAGATGGAAGAAATACTCCTCGAATATGGTTTCCTCAAAGAAACTGTTACTGGTATAATGAGGCTCTACAAAGACGTAAAAGCAAAAGTTCCCTTACACTACAGTCACACAGATTTATTTTACATGATCACTGGAGTCTTGCAATTGCTGGTACTTTTATTCATGGGGTGATATATATATATATATATATATATATATATACATATAATTTTTTTTTTTCATCATACAACATGTGAAAGCAAGTGCGATACTCAGACCTCATCAGCCAGCAACCAGGGTGATAACAGTTTCAGTAGCTCAAGGCGGTACTGCCACTTCTGGTAGCTTTTGCTACTGGACAGGATATTTAAAAGAAATATATGTCTATATATACACCAGATCAGCTAAAAGCAGACATTACATTGGACGTTCGTTCATCTTCAGTTTAGTGCAGTTTGTGATTTAAAAACGCGTTTACTTACGGCCGTTGATGTCATAGCAACCGTTTCTTGATTTTGCGTAATCACACGAGAAGGTGGTTTCGCATGCATATCATTCATGTTGAAATCCTTTCTATATCCGTCATCTATTTGGTTCGTTTTCCTTCAGTTTTTTCTTTTTTATGCATTACTACACAAAAGCACTCGAGACAAATGTCAATATATAATTCTGCTGAAAGATGTTATATATAGCTTTAAAAAGCATGTGCATAGTATTAAGAATGATTTAAAATCCTGAAAATGATTTAAAATAGGGTATTGGTGCTAATGGTGATCATTTCATTTCAAGTAGAACATTTGTGTAAAAGCTCATTATGTCAAAAGAACAACATTATATGAACTGTTGGGATCAGTGGATATATTATGAATCTGATTTGCAAAGGTGAATGAGTCACTAATGTAATGTTGGGAATGTAGTTGTAGGATAGGTTCTAGTATATTGGCCAACCATTTGGCAAGGTTATGGGTTGAGCTGACCATTGATAGAATAGGTCTTAGAGGAATATTGTTTGTGTATTTTGGGTAGTCCACACAACTGTGGTCTTTGTGATCCTACCTGGTATATTTTCTCATAAATCTTTTTAGGTATTAGATGTTCATTGTAAAACCTGAGTAATTCATGTTGTATCTGTTGTTCCCCTTTGGCGGTCTTGAACACTACCTAGGATTTTAAATTTGGTAGTATCCTTAATAATGTCCACCATTTTGTTGTTGTAATCTTGTTTGTCATGTATTATGACTCCAGCACCTTTGTTTGGTTTGGATATAATTATGTTATTATTGTGCAGGGACTTCACAGCATTCAGATGTTCATGATGCAAATAGAAGTCAGATTTATCTATTTTGGATCCACAGTACATGTGAGCAAGGTTGACAAGCCACATCTTGAAGGCCATAAGTGTATCAGTAGATGTTGGTTCACACTATAATAACTGGATATATAATAGTTCAAATTTAGAGTGGAATACATTCTCTGTTTATTTTAGAAGGGGAACACAAAATTCCAAACCATGCTTTAACATGAATTTGTCAGTGTCATTGAGGGTGCCGTTTGATGTGTTGATTTTTAAATCAAAAATGTTGAAAGAGTAACCATAATGCTTATTAATGAATTGAGCAATTAGTGTCTTATGCTTTTATTGAATAATTTTGTTTCTCTTCAAGAGCACCAAGATATTGGCAGAACCATATGGTGTTGAATAGAGATAGGACAGTTGCTTTTCCATGCCATAATAGATTGTAATGGTGTCTTAATGAGGTGAGCTTTGTAATTTTGAAATGGTGTTGATCATGAAGGAAAGCCTTTTCAACATAGATGCTTGTTTTGGCCTCTGATCTTGTAATGTAGCAAGCTATTGATTTGAATACTACCCTTTGTGCTAAACACTCCTCCAGAAATTCAATCGTATGTTGTAAAGTGCAAATTTTCCCCCTGATTTTTATGATGTTGTTGAGGGTGCATACCTTCTTATTGTCATACCTTCACTTTGAAGTATATGAAGATCTTGTGGTAGGTACAGAATCTAAATATTGCTTTAAAAAGTTTGTGCATAATATTTAAAACCCTAAAAAAGGGGGACCCTTAGTTTCAGTCATTTCTCTTCAGGTAATTATATCAGTGACATTCAAGTTTCTACAAGAGGAAGTAAGCAAGGGATGATGACTAACGGAAAAGCCAGGATGTGGCAAAGAAAACACATAAAAAAAAAAGAAATTACTGTAAGCCAGAAGAGTTGGCATGGGTAATAGTGTTTTTTTTTTCTGATGGCCTGAGAGGGTTATTAAAAAGCAATGGAGTATAAAATTGCTTTCGGATACTCAATTCATATTGATGTTTCATTATCAATAATGCTTCCAGAAGGGATAGCTGGAGCTCGTTAGTTGATGTCTCAAGGATGGTGAACATAGTGGGGCTATATGTGTACGTGCAGGCCTGATTGGCCAACAGGTGATAACCGTTGGTACAAGTTGAATTTTGACAGCTTGCGACCGCAGTGTTGTCAAAAGTATGTATTCAGATACTTGAAGGAATATGTTAATTTAGTTTTATATTAATATATATATATTTTTACATATATACTTGATGTGTGTGTGGCAATTTTACTTAATAGTTGATCTTATATAAACAATTTTTGTCATCTATCGCATATTTAGATATTTGAACAGATTAGATTGAATTTTATATATTTACTCAACATATGCATCATGAGCAGGATCTAACATAAGGACAATCAAGTGGAGTACAGCTGAGCTAGTTTGAATTCAAAGTTCTCCTAAACTGTTTACCTCACCAAAGTTAAAGAACCCTGTCTTACCTACTATTTACCCAAAGCTGGGGAGAGAACAGAGGTATTCATACCTTTCTGTTCAAGACTTAAAACCAGGTTGCCAGTTTCCTTTCCTGTGGTATCTGTTATGCTAAATATGTCCACTGACATACACTTGTATGTTTGAGAACTTTTGGAAATCTCTTGGATAAACATGTGCTATGAATAACTTAATCATCTCAGAATATTTTTCTAATTCAAATAGAGGTTATTGAACTACTGCTTTTGAATAAATTCAAGAATAATCTGAATTGCTTTGAGAAATTAATTTTCTAGGTGTTTCTATATATGAGTTCTGTAATAAAGTGATAATGTCTTGATAGTCTCAATAAGTTAGTGTAAATTTTTGATTAGCAGTTTTAGATGAAACATATACAGTTATGTAAGGGCAACACTATTTTTCAATTTCTTTTGAATTTTTTTCTTGTTTTAAACTGAAAATTCATCTCAAGGACAAGATTTGAGGATGTGAAGGACATTCAGATAAATATGATGGTACATTCTCTCACAATATTAAAGGATAAGTTACAAAGGTCCTTCAACCAATGGAAAAGTTAGTGAAATTAATCTTAAATGTCTAGAAGACTATTTTTAAGAAAATCAAAATTTCATTCATTATTCAAGTCTGTCTCAGTAAATAGAGCTTCAGCCTTGATGCTTATGGAACAGCTTTGTATTGAAATGTTCTTTACAAAAGAAATAATTTGATGTTTGGCAATTTGACAATCTTTATGTATTGAAC
Organism: Sepioteuthis lessoniana; assembly: GCA_963585895.1. Taxonomy (NCBI): domain Eukaryota; kingdom Metazoa; phylum Mollusca; class Cephalopoda; order Myopsida; family Loliginidae; genus Sepioteuthis; species Sepioteuthis lessoniana. The sequence continues at coordinate 60,445,891 of OY757920.1, forward strand.
AGATCTGATGACATAGTAGATGTTGAAACTGGTATAAAGTTATTCCCCCTTCACAACTTTATAGACTGTTCCTAGCAGCAGCAGCAGCAGAAGAATTGACTTGAATAGACACTATTTAAACAGTTGTTATTTGTCCCTGAGTACATAGATATGACTTGCCTGGAGGCACTATACCAGACTTTTACAACTATCTGTAGAAATAGAATTTTTTTATCATTTTAATTTATTCATGTTCTTAGTTTTAGAACTTAGATATTAGATGTTTCTGTCACTTTGAATGCATTGGTAAACTAGTTGATATGTAAAAACTAATAAAGCAAAATCCAATTAGATTATCAAAGTAGAATATGTGTAAAAATAAAGAAAAAAAAAACTAGGTTTAAAAAAGTGCAATAAAATACCATTCAATGATTGATGAGGTTTAACATAATGAGATTTTAAATCAATGTGTTATTCATATAAATTCTTCTTAAGAAATCAAAATAGAAATCGTTTAAGTTGTCAAATGGTCAATATTTATTTTAGCATATTAAGAAAAAGTAGGAATGGAAAGCAGAAGATTTGTAACAGCTTATTATATTAGATTCAAAATTTTATTAAACTTGCATGAAGTTTTCATTTGAATTTATCTGATTCCCCAGAAGTTCTTTGTTGGTTTGTCTTATATAGTTCCCATGGAAATAAATGGAAGCCATTATTTTGGAAGGGTCCTCTTTATATATATATATATATATATATATGTATATAGAAAGAGAGAGAGAAAGATCAAAACAGAGATATAGACGGACAAAAACTCAAAGTTTAGTAATCAGTAACAAGTCATCATCTCAGGTAGCAATTTATCTTTTGTCACTTGTATAATTACATTTTGTGTTTTCTTTAAAGACTCGTTTTTCTAAGCTCTCATTAAAACCTCACTCCCTATTTCTTATTACCAAAATACTCAAAATATTGTAGCATCAAATCAATAAGCTAGTAAATTTTCTGATCAATACCAATTTGTGATTGATCAATGAAAATGTGCTTTAAATAAGCTGAAGGATTTTGCCTTAAAAGAATTTACCAACTTAATACTTTATCAAAGAATAATATCCTTTATCAAATGAATCATTACAAGGAAGATTATGAGGATGTTTAGTTTACAAATAAAATCAAATGTATCAAATTAACTTTTTTGTACTGTACTGAATTTGTCAAAAGAAAATTTTTTACAGTGTTGTCTGGTTAACTTCTAACAATTTTTTATAAAAAGTTAATTTTCTTCTAAAACAAAGATACCAGGATTTTATTATTTCTTGTGATACATAACACAATCAAAATGGATATCATTATATATTACTTATGCCACACTTTACAGCACTGAATCCTTGTAACCTAAAATATGAGTATGTAACAGTCCAAAAATAAATACATCTCATATTTATGCAATTTTTTTTTGGTTACAGAGTTCAAAGAAAATAGGTTTGAAATATTTGAAATATATACTTGTTGGATTTATTTACATGGTTGATAAGTTGATATATGCTCCTTCAACTTCTTTAATTAGAAATGACACTCCTTGTCATTTATCTGGATTTCATCCTAGAGTATATAAAGTAGAGATTAAATTACACAAATACTCTCTGATATGTAAATGACTTGTATCCAAGTTATAGACAAGTTGAAATTATATAATACAATCTGTACAAAATTAATCAGCTTGAGCATTGGTGATAAATTTAGTATTAGCTAACTTGATTATAATTAGTTTAAAATAAGCGGCAGTTTTATTTATGTGAACTAATAACAGATTTGTTCATCTGATTTTTCTTGCAGCTATAAACAAAAGCATAACTGAGAAATAATTGTGGCAACTGAATCTGTAGGATATGAATTAGTATTTCATCTATACCAAAAGTGACATATTCCAACTGACTCACTAATCATTGATTGATAGATAGATATACTTTTATGTATGCCTGTCTCTTAGCATTTTTAAAATTGAACAATTTTTGAATAAAAAAGTAGTAAAGAAATTTGTCTTGTATTTGACCCTTGAAAATTACTTTGAACTCATTGAAGAATAAAATACTTTCCAATAATGATATTTTATAACTTTTTTTCAAGTGTTAAGTTACTTTTGAACTCCCTTGTATAGGAGAACTCTCTCTCTTTCTCTCATCATTCTCTGTACAAACATATAAAAACATACTTTCTTTACTTCTCTCTGGCTTTACTACCAATTTCTACTCTCATTTGAAGATTGCAATTTTTTTTTTTACTCCCTCAAAAAGATTGCATAAAAGTCAGAGTAATTTGGACGTCAAGGTGAGGGTATGTGTTAAAGTTTTTTTCGAGGTTTTATTCTGCTCTGGAGACTAGTAATGAGCACTTTTATTTATTTATCTATTTTTAAATAGTTAAAGAAAAAACAAAACAAAAAAGTGTTCTGAGATATATATATATATATATAGATGTCCAAATATTAAAAAAAGCAAGGTATTCAGAGGATTGTGTGTGTGTGTATATATATATATATATATATATATATATATATATATATATATATATATATAGAGAGAGAGAGAGACTACTTTGCGAAGTGCTCCTACTATAATGGATTTAATGTGTACCCATATGACTTAATTTTTTGGCAAGCATGAACAAGCTGGTGTGCATAGGACAAAAGAACAAAATAACCAATCAGAAACATACTTAAGGCTTTGGAACTGGCTAGAGGTGTTTAAGTAAGGCATAAAATGACTTTTATTTAGATTTCTTGCCTTTTGCAAAGATCCAAGAGAGAGAAGTACTGATGTTCTTGGTAATATTTTTGTCTTTCAGTGGTGAAATCAGGAGAGCAGTATTCAAGTTACAATACAGGATGGAGCAGTTATGAAAATATTGATGGGAATCAAATTCTTCTAAAAGAAGCCATCCTTATCACTGCACATGGTGAGTATCACATTTCTAAAGATGCTGATAAATGAAAAGAAACAAGGGTCAGTAGCATTAGCTGTATTCTGATTATTTTAAAATTATATTTCTCTGGGAAGAATGAATCTGATGAGTGGATTTTTCTGGTATTTTTTGGTCCTCTTTCTAATACAGTAAAATATTTCTTCTGTTAAAAAGCATCATATAAATCATAGTCATGGCTGTTGGTTCATATATGTGGGGGGAAAACTGCAAAAGAAATTGAACAACATCTATTTTTTTAGGCCAACAAATAGTGCAAAATTTCAAATAAAAATATTGGTTGGAAGAGGTCATCATAGACTGTTGAACTTTAATGACAGATTTTCAGCCTGCTCCCAAAAAATGCTTGGAAACTGTTAACCACTTGGTGTTTTTTGCATCTAGCATAGTTTGGTATGTTTTTAAGCTAGGTCAGATTGTAAAGGCATTTGTGCCAATATAATTTTCTTGAAAAAGATTCTGAGTCCAATTATGACAGCCAGTGAAAATGTGGGCTTTGCTAGTTGAAAAACATTGATACTGTGAAACTTCATTAATTAGCACAAATATTTCATGCTTTGCTCAATAATTTGGCCTGATAGTATCATTTGTATGATCGTCATTTTATAAAAGAAAACTCAATGTTGTATAGCTGAAATGAATAAAAAACAATATATATTCTAATTTTATCATTTAGTGACTCTGTGACAAAATAGTGTTTTGTAAGAGATTGCTACATTCAATGGTTTTATTGTTCTCTTAAAAAATAGAACAGATAGAAAAACAGGAATTAGTCAGTCAAGAAAACTAAAATGGGCAGAAAAACAATTGTATGGATACTTGAGAAGACAAATTACGGACATTGTGAGAAGAAATCTGTCCTTGTGTTCCTGTTTGTTTTTCTTATTATTGGCTGCTGTGATTAATCTTCCTTTACTCTTGTTTGTATATTCTGTGAGCCTCTGGGTTGCTGCATCCACACAATCCTTGGTACTGGAAAGTCTTCTTCCTCCTTTTCTGGTCACATATTGGTATCATTTTACTCTTTGCAAGTTTTTTTACTGCAGTAACTGGTGATTTTTCCCAGAGGTCTGAATGACAGCAAGTCTCTTCAAGTTTGTGGGATTCTTCTAAGTATTCTATCTGATTTTAACATTGCTGTGATGGGGATCATCTCTATTTTTTTTTTTTTGTAATCTCCAGTTCCACCAGTCTTTTTTCCAGGCCTTGAGACCATTCCAAGGGTACCAACTATAATTGGTATTACCTTCACTATCCACAGATTCTTTAGCTTTGAAAGATCCAAGTTTCCTTTTCATTTTGAACAACTTGAAAAGCAAAATCCAGAAGATGGCATGTTTTTACTTCCTTGTTAATTAACAAGAGGTCAGGTCTTCTGACTGAAATTCTGTGATCTTTTTGTATTTCAAAGTCCTAGTGAATTTTATGCATCTCATTTTTTGGACATATTCTGGTTTGTGCATATACCCTTTGTCAATATGATCACATTTTATCCTCTGGCACAATTCCCAGTTGGTCACCTTTCCCACCCAGTCTTGTCTTGTCTTATACTTCTTTTGTGCCAGTTTATTTCATCCATCACATAGCCTACACTTGTTATTCTGTTTTGTATTATCAGTTTATATTTTGATATAATTAGTCCTTATGGCATTATTTTGTGTTGTTAAGATTCAGTTTCTCTCTTGAGATTTCCCCTTCCTAGCTATATTCAAGTCATTTATAGCCCAGTCAGCTGAAGCTGTAGAATACACTGACTGCAACTTCGCAGAAGTGTAAGACAACAAATGTGCACTAAACAATCTGATGGTGAGGCTCCAGTAATGCTGGTGCTTTGGGGGATCTGGCGTACCTGTTTATTGCTATCGCTCCCAGGTCTTCTCTGGCTCTGAGTGGTTGCACCTGATAGGGTCCTATCTGTGGGTTAAATAGAACTAAACAGTGTACTTATGCTAAACGGAACTGTTTTTGAAATTTAAACTGTGTACTTATGTTAAATTGAATTATTTGAAAAAGAACTGCTTATATGTATAAAAATGGATTTGGCATTAAATAACCTACAATGGTTTATATGTCATAAAGCCAAACCAAACCAAGTCATCTAGTATGCAAGTATTCGTAGAGCTGTTTTGTATCCCATTTTTGTCTAGATTTTCTGATTGTTGTTCTGTTTGTTCTTAAACTATTTCTGTTGATATTGTTGTAACTGGCTGTTATATTCAGTTTTTCTTGGCTCTTTTTAGTATATTCCTCCAATCCTTGAATTGTGGAAAGTCATTTTCTTTTCCTAACACATAGTTCAATTCATTTCTTGAGTGCAAGGCCTTGTGCATTATCATCAGTTTCCTTGTTCTTTGTTCCATTTTTGTGAGTTTCTCCTTTATTTATTTTAATAATCATATTTACCAACCCCTCCACTCAGGATATGACACAAAGTCAATTTTTAAGTGGAGTTTAACAGGTTTGAATTCAGAGTTTTCCTTCTCCTAGACAAGTTGCCTCACCAAGGCTGAAGACCCCACTCTACCCGACTATTTACCCATAGCTGGAGGGAGAACAATAGGATTCATACATTTCCCAAGGGTATTAGTGCTATGTGAAATGCAATCAGTCTCGTCCAGAATTTGAACTCGTGTTGCCATGTCCATTTCCTACGATGATAACCATTACACCATGGGTACCTTTATTTTAATAATGGTCCAGCCAAGTCAGCTGGGACTTTAGAAAATGCTGACTGCATCTGTGCAGACCTCCCTTACAAGTGTCAAGGATAAGACACTAAACCATTTGATAGTAAATCTCCAGTTCTGGAGCTTATGGAAATGTAGAGTGCCTTTTTATTGTTATTACTCCCAGGTTCACTCTGTTCTGGAGTGGTAGTAACACATCTCTCATGGGCCTGACATATACATGGCACCACTAATAAAAAATCCATATAATTTTTATAAAGTACTAACCTTCAAATGGCACATGTCAAAATTTGAGCCCATTCGCATTATTAGTTATTTACAGTTGACATTGGCATGATGGTTTGAATGTTCACCAATGACCTGGGAGACCTGGGTTCAATCCCTGGTCGAGTCATACCAAAGGCTTTAAAAAATGGTACTTGATGTCTCCTTGTTTAACACTCAGCATTATAAGGTAGGGATCAAAGGTAAAGTGGAGTAATCCAGGGAAAGGAGTAGTGCCCTCCCCTACACCTTGGTGTAGTAACTATGGAAAAGGGAGCCTTTGGGTCACCCTCAAGTATGACTAAGTGAAGCTACTGTTGCAAATTTTCAAAACAATGAAAAATCTGAATTTTGTGTGTTAATAAAGCATTGTTTTCTGAAGGGGAAAAAATACTGTTCAAGCAAAGCAATGGCTTGATAAGTGTTATCCAGATTCTGCTTCATTGGAAACAACAATTAAGACATGGTATGTTTACTTTAAATGCAGTCATACAGACCCAAATGATGCTGAATGCCCAGGTCGCCCAAATTCGGCAGTTGTCAAAGAAAACACCAAAAAACTCGACGAACTCATTTTGGCCAAGCATGAATTAAAGTTGTTTGAGATAGCAGAGAAATTAAAGATATAAAAAGGCAGTGTATTCACCATTTTGCATGAACATTTGTCAATGAGAAAGCTGTGTTCATTGTGGGTGTTGTGTAGGCTCACAGTTAATCAAAAATAATGTGTTGACGATTCAAAGTGTTGTTTGCAACTGTTTCAATGCAACAAAAAAGAATTTTTGCATAAATATGTTACAGTGGATGTAACATGGATCCACCACTACACACCAGTGTCAAATCTGCAGTCAGCTGAGTGGACAGCAGTAGGTAAAAGCTGTCCAAAGAGACCAAAGATGCAAACATCAGCAGGTAAGGTTTTGGCCTCCGTATTTTGGGGTGTGCTAGGTGTTTTGTTCATAGATTACCTTCAGAAAGGAAGAACCATCATAAGTAAATATTATATGGCATTATTGGTGCGTTTAAAAGAAGAAATCACCAAAAAAATGGCCACAAATGAAGAAGAAAAAGTGCTCTTTCACCAAGACAATTCACTGTCAATCACAAAACTACATGAATTGCATTTCAAATTGCTTCTGCATCCACCCTATTCTCTAGATTTGGCCCCCAGTGACAACTGGCTGTTTGTAGACCTCAAAAGAATGCTCCAGGGAAAGAGATTTGGCTCCAATGAAGAAGCAAAATTGAAAACTGAGGCATATTTTGAGGCCAAATACAAATCATTCAACAAATATGGCATCGAATTGTTAAAGAAGCGTTGTAATCAGTATATCACCCAAGAAGGAGATTATACTGATGAATAAAGTTGAATTTTGCCTAAAAGTTGTTTTTTTATTAGTTAGGCCCAGGACTTATTGAGTGATGTGTCACAGATAAAATACAGTTCTTGCAGAATTCATGAAGCATTTATGAATATGTAATTGGTTTGGTTCCTTTATTTTATGGTATATCAACTTTTATGGGTCATTTAACACCTTAGTCAGCTTTGTAAAAAAACAGCTATGATACTATTTAACCCATAGCTGGGATATAAGAGGGTTCTATACGTTTCCCAAGGATTTTAGTCCAAAAATGAATGTAGTTGCATGACTGGAGTTTGAACTTGCTTACTTTAAGGTTACAGTAAAGTATTTTATCCATTACATTATGGGGACTCCCATAATACATAACTGAAAAGAAATACCTGTCCAACTAAAGAATTGTCAATTAAAATAAAAAATGAATTGTAAAACTCATTCAAGCAGGTAATCCACAGAGGAGCATGCTGAAAGATGTTAGATGTTCATTCTGTCTTTATAAAATATTCCTTAAATAAACCAGATCAAATTATTCATATTAAAGGAATAACTTTTCCTGTTCCGGGGAAAAAGCTATGGAATTCATAAACTATGTTAATGAATAAAGTTGAATTTTGCATAAAAATTGTTATTTTATTAGTGAGGCCCGGGACTTATTGAGTAATATGTTACCTGTTAGTCTCATCTCTGTATCAAATAGAACTAGTGTCTTGGTCATTGCACTCAACTATCTGATGGTGAAGCTTCAGTCCTGGAATTTTGGGGAATGTACAGTATCCCTTCATTGCCATTACTCCCAGATCTACTCTGACCTGCAGTGGTAGTATCTGTTAGGATCTCATCTATGCATCAAATAAAACTGTTTAACTATTTAACTGTGTGCAAGAAAATGAGTAATATTGCATAGAATTTAGTGTTAGATAGCAATACTTGAATACATTTAACTGTGTAATCAAATGAGCTTTGGCTTGTTTAAAATGTTGCCAACAAACTATTTGTTTACAAATTCTGTATATTCAATATGTATATATATATATATATATATATATATATATATATATATGAACAGGATTTAGCATTAAATAACTTTCAAAAGTTGATGTGCCGTAAAACCCAACCAACCAACCAACCTTAAGAATCTTCAGGAATATCTTTCAAGAAGTACTGCTCTGGGATTTATTTCTTTGGTGAGGCTTCTGCTGCAAACTTGGGTTTTGAGAAGTTTTCTTGTTCTATTGACATACTCTCTTAGTTTTTCTTTCATCTTGGTTTGTTTGATGGTGTCCATTCTTAATATTCTAAAGTACTTTTTTCTCCAAGTTTTCTAATGTTTTTCTGATTGGGCAGTTCTATCATCTCTGTTGTTTCTTGTTTCTTCTTTTTCATTATAAACATAGTACATTTTTCACTTACAAATTCCATCCCTATATCTTGGCTGTATATTCTTATAGTTTTTATTAGGGTTTCTAGTCCTAGACAAATATTTTAATATCATCCATATACATGAGGTGGCTTATTGTTTCCTGTGACTTTGTAAATTTTTATCACCTCAAATTTTTCTTAGTATATAATTGTTGCAGATTAGCTGGAAACCAACTCAAAATAGTCTAAAAACTATTTAAAGGCTCTCTCTGTTAGGAAATACAACTATGGTTATTTACATTAGTTGGCATAGCAAACTCCCTTCAAAATTAAATACCACTTATTTTACATGTCTGTCAACCTTACTTATTTTACTGCACCATAATAATTTAATTGCATCATTGTTATAACAATTAGTAGTGACAATAACAAGTCTCCTTGGAAGATTCATGTTTGGATTTTGAGCAATATTGAAAAATTCCTGGAGGCAGCTCCCCACAAAGCAGCAGCTGTACGGCCACTTACCACTCATTACGAAAACCATCCAAGTTAGATGAACCCGACATGCAGAACACTGCTGGAGAAGTAGGGACAAACTCATAAGTGATGTACTCCTGTGAAACCCTTATGGATGAGCAAAGGCAGAGCAACCAGCTAGAACCTACATACAACAGCTCTGTGCCGATACAGGATGTAGCCTTAAAGACTTACTGGAAGCAATGGGCAATAGAGAAGGGTGGCGGGAGAGGGCCAGGGAGATCTGTGCTGATGGCGCGACATGATGATGATGATGATGGTATCTTCACTGTATATTCTCACAGTTTGTATTAGGGTTTCCAAATCTTTTTCATTTTTGGTAAAAAGTTTGATGTCATCCATGTACATCAAGTGGTTGATCTTTTCCTACGATTTACTGAGTTTGTATCTGGCTGTGCATTTCCTAAGGATGTGGTTGAGTGGCATCATGGCTATCACAAATAGTAATGGTGATTGGGCGTCTCCCTGGAATATACCTCTTTGTATCTTTATCTCTGCTAAGCTTTGTCTTCATGCTGTTAATTCCACTCTCCAGGTTTGCATGGTCTTCTTGATAAACTGTACAATTTGGTTGGGTGTTTTAAACATTTTGAGACAATGTAGTACCCAGCATTGTGGGACCATATTGTAAGCTTTTTTGTCTTCAATTAAGGCCATAACTGAGTTTTTCCATCTCGTTTTACTTTTGTTGAGGATGTGTTGATCTATATAGAGTAGTTCCTCTGTGCCTCTGGTTCTTTTGTGGTATCCTTTCTGTCTGTTGGGGAAGATTTTGTGGCTTATCAATAAGTCGTAGATCTGCTCCCTAATTTGTGCCATTAGTATTTTCCACATCATTGGTAGGCACGTTATGGATCTATAGTTGGTTATGGCAGTTCCTTTGAGGAGAGTCTTTGGATTAGAGTGGTCTTTCCTTTGCTCATCCATTTGGGTATCTCAGTTTTCTGTATGCATTTATTCATTTCAATGGTTGTATATGAAGGGGAAATTTTAAACCAAAATCCGTTTATGCCATCAAAGCCAGGTGTTTTCCAGTTTGCTATCTTTTTAAGGGTTGCCTTGAGCCTGTCGGGGTGTATGTTCACCTGAGGGCCTTTGAGCATTCGCAACTGTTTCCATGTTGTTTATCCATTCAGCTTTTTCGTTATTATCTTTCCATTCCCATATTTTGCTTGAAAATCTTCTTGCCTCTCTTGCATCTGGTTGTTGATATGGCTCTTCTCATTCTCCCCTAATTATTGGTAGAATTTTTTTTTATTATTTTGGAACATCTTGTTTTGTCTATATTGTTTAGCCTTGTCTCAGTATCTTTTTAGTCTTCCTTCTTTCACTTGCCCAGTCGGCTGGGACTGTGGAATACACCGACTGCTTCTCTGCAGAGGGGTAAGACCCCCCCAATGAGTGTCCAGAATATGACACTAAACAATCTGATGATGAGGTTCCAGCAATGTTGGAGCTTTGGGGAAAGCGGAGTACCCCTTCATTGCCATTGCTCCCAGGTCCACTCTGGCCCGGAGTGGTATCACCTGATAAGGGTCCTATCTATGGGTTAAATAGAACTAAACCATGCTTCTTTCACTATACTGATTTTTGCATTTAAACTGCATATTTATGCTAAACTGAATTGTTTAAAATAGAACTGTTTTGACACTGGAACTGTGTACTAGTGCTGAACTGAATTGCTCGAAATAGAACTGTTTTTGATGTCTAAACTGTGTACTTATACTGAACTGAATTATCTGAAATAAAACTGTTGACATTTAACTCTGTGTATTGCCCAGTCAGCTGGGGCTGAAGAATACACTGACTGCACCTCTGCAGAGGGGTAAGACCCCCCCTAACGAGTGTCTTGGATATGACACTAAACAATCTGATGGTGAGGTTCCAGTAGTGCTAGAGCTTTGGGGAATGGGGAGTACCCCTTCATTGCCATCGCTCCCAGGTCCACTCTGGCCCGGATAGGGCCCTATCTATGGGTTAAATAGAACTAACAGCATACTTATGCTAAAATGAATTGTTTGAGTAAACTGAATAGCTTGAAATAGAAACGTTTTTGACAATTAAACTGTACTTACATTTAAACTGCGTGCTTATGCTTAACTGAATTATTTGAAATAGAACTGTTTTTCAACATTAAAACTGTATTTACACTTAACTGAATTGTTACATATAACTGCTTGAATAGTTTGAAATGGAAATGTTTTTGACAATTAAACTGTACTTATGCTAAACTGAATTGTTTTAAATAGAACAGATTATTTACATAAAAATGGATTTGGCATTAAATAACCTACAAAGGTTGATATGCCATAAAACCCAACAAACCAAACCAACCTTCTTTCACTAGTATTTTTTAGTTGGTCTCCTCAAGCTTTTTTTTTAAAGTTCTGATTGTTGTACTTTTCCAGTTTCATCTGAAACTTTCTTAATGTTCCATTTTAACATTTTTGCTTGTTGTCATAGTCTTTTTATTTTCAAATGAAGTCTGAGTTACCACCAGGGTTTTGACTTTCTACCTGTGGTCTTCAAGAGGACCCCAATTTTTTTAACAGACTAATTAAATCATTTAACTCCGTGATGACGTTAGTCAGGATATTTGTCAATAAGTTATTTACTTTCTTGATTTCAGACTTTATTATCATTATCTAGTTAATACTGAACAACCAATGAAACATTCTGTGTTTTTTTTTAATTTTAATGTGGTCATTTTTATTTTTTGCATGTTCTTGTCTATGCTGGATGTTTAAACATGGCAGAGTTTGGTGAGTATAAATTTCTGTTCTCAGATATAAAGATAATAATGGAATTTACCTACCTGGAAGTTATAAAAAGCCAGTCTATTAAGTAATAAGACTGATTATATAAAAAAACAATTTGTTATCAGCTTGATCTTCTTTAAAATCATTCCCTCAGTAAAAGTGCTGTAAGTCTTCTCCAGACACTGTCTTCAGTTAGTTTGTGATTACCTGTTGCATGTTTTTGACATTGACATAGCACACACAATATATTTGTAGGCAAGTGTATCAAATAATGCAATTAAATATTCTTATTAAAATCTGAACAGAAAGTTATGTGTCTATTTTAAAAGGAACATAGATAAAAGTTTACTGATTGCTCCATAAAATAATGTTAACAACTATTTTAATAGTATCATTAATTTCTTTTTTTTCCCTCTTCTGCCATGATATTTTTTCAGTTTTAAACTGAAATAACTAGACAAAATATTAAAATGCTAAAAATATTTTTGACCACCCACTATACACTTACTTTCATTGTAAATTTCAATATTAAACATGGAAAAGAGTAAAATTTCAAAATGAATCAAAAGCTAAAGAAGTGTTCTATCTTCTTACATAGATATTTATCGACATGTCAATCTTCCATTGCTATTGTAATTTGATTGTTTTTTAGTGATTATAATATGAATTATGTAAATATGAAGTGACTTGATATCTAACTCTATGGCCACCTTTTTGTGTCCTCTAAGCAAGTTATAATGAAATAACGAAATGATTTACATAATTATCAATTACTGAGCAGTTAATATGAAACCTTAGAAATTGTCACTCCTATATTCTTTCATTATAAACCAGATGTCAAACAGGAAACATTTTTAGCTTAATATTTTTTACTCTCAAATAATTCATAATCACATATGCTGACACATAAGATTTTAAAGAGCTGAAAATCTTCATAATCTTATATGTTGGAATATGTGATTTAAAACTGTCAAAACAATTTAGTGTTTGGTATATAAAATTATAATACATTGAAAATTGAGTCTTTGTAAGCAAGTTGTTGAATCATATAAACTTTATGACTTTACTGTTTTGGAGTCAGTATGTAAGCCTCATGACTCTACCTCCCTAGTTTTAAGGTACCACTTACTGTGACTCCTTTTTCATTATTGATATTTATAAAAGAAATTCTAAACTAAACAAGTATTATGGAATGTTCAGTACATTTTTCTTCTAAGAGTTTAAAAGAATTTTTAAAATTGTGTTCATATCAATGTTTCACCTTTTATAAGGAGGGTATAATCAGAAAAAAGAAAACCCAAATATTTTATCACTTCAAATAAGTAATAAAAACATAAAAAAATAGTGACTTGGAAATTAGATAAATACTAAAAAGATTTTCTTTTAATAGTTACTTGTTTCTTGGTAGATTTTTAAAATTGGAGTGTTTTTTTCCCTAAAGATATTCAAATGCAAATTATGTTTTTATTAACATTTTAACACTTTTATTTTTCATGAAAATCTCCAGTTTTATGCAATTAAACTACCATCAGATTCCTTGTAAACCTTAATTCTTGCTACTGGCACAGAATTTATGATGATAGAATTTATTTTATACAAATTAAAGGAATTCTTTCCTCAAGGCTCAGTATCCCCATGAGAGTGTATGGTCATATCTTGGCTAAAATGTTTTACAGTAAATTTACAAATAAATTCAGATGTAGCTAGAAAGAAAACTTAATTACTATTTCACAAAAAGGAAATTTGAACATTGTATTACTATTTACATTTAATTGAAGCCAGTGTCAGTACACTTTTAGAAAAGTCCGACTGATACCAGTAACCTCAGAATTGCCAATGACAAAGAAACTGACTTCATAGCCTCTTTTATACACAATCTTATTTTGTCTTGTTTTGAAAAGGGTCAAAGAATACTCAGGACAATAAACATAAAAGAAGAATTCCTTCCCGTTTTTATTGTTCATATAATATTTCAACTGGTACATACTCAGGTTATCTTCCTGTGTAAAAAGGAAAGAGACTCTTGTTTTGGTCACAATCTCGAAAAAATAGAGCTATCCAGTTTTGTTTTTTGTTTAACTTGCAGTGTCTCCTGCATCTCCTCAGATAAAAAAAACAGAATTCAGTAAGAAGATCTGAGAACAACTCCATGTAAAAAAGAAAAAAACTCTGTTATATACCATTTTGCTGTAAATTTTGAAGAAAGTGACCAATACAAAAGCCTTTTTCTTTATAGAGGTGCATATTACACATATTGATGACGAGAGAATGAACTGATTGAAAGATCTTGGAAACAACAGTGAACAACAAAAACAAAAGTTTGTCTGAAGAATTCTATCTATTATCTCACTTTCTTGAGTAGAAAAATGTTTTCTGAATAAGCAAGTTTCAGAACTTTCTTTTGAAGCTTTTGATATCAGGGTAGGAATTGGTTTCTGTTTAATTTTGATATTTTATAGGAATTTTTTAGCATTAGTTTGTGTTGCCTCAATGTAAAATAATATTGACTGTGCTTTTTTTGAATGCCAATAATGAAAAATCAATAGAAATTCTGTAAACAGTTTGTGAGATTATATAAGCGTAGCCAGTAGAATAAGTCTACTCAGATTAATGGCTTTGTAGTTGATTTTCTTTTGCTTTTAATCACCATAAACTTTGTTTTAAAACTGATGTTTCAAAAAGAGAAGTCTTAATAATGTGGTTACAGGCTAATTGAATATAAAAGTTTGCATTAGATGTTAATGGATGTTTCTACTGAGATTTTAATAATTTACATTACGAGGGTGAGTCAAAAGTTTTGCACTATTTTGGTAATGCAAGACATACTTGGTTAGATCCAGATGCTTTTGCTAAGACCATGATGGTAACCACACTGGACGGAGAGATGCTAAGCTCGTCTGATACTCTCCAAGTGCTACTTGCTGGATTTGCTTCTTTGGCTAGGATTTCACGGTTTTAGGTCTACCTGACTTTGCATACTCATCGAGGTTCTTGCAATGCGAGTGAAATTTCTTCAATCATCTAGTTACTGTATTGTCATCAAATGTCTTGACTTTTCACGCTGCTGCTTAAATTGTTTTGGTTACATGATATACTACTGCAAACTAGTATGTAGTAAAGTATTTCAAAACTTTAGACTTGCTCTACTGTTTGTTTCTCATAACCAATTTCTTCATAAATTCTGCCATTAAAATATTCTATAGGATGATATGGAATTTTTTCACACACACGCACACACAAAAGCTATTGAAGTATTAGCCCTACAGTATCACCCATAACTAAGAACACTCTTAACAAGTGTCCATGAAGATATTAATGTTTCTATTTAAGGAAGAGTATAGGATACTAATTAACATTTTATAGTTATCTCAGTTAAATCAAGAATTTAGATGATTAAAAATGACATTAAGTGCAAAGGCAGACACTACAAAATGTCATTCGGTTGTAAATTGGATTAAAACATTGTTCATTCTCTAAGTCAGGTTATTTTAAGTGGATTACACTAATAAAAAATCATGCTGTGATGACCTGTTTTTTGCTGGGATGCAGTTATATGCATACATTATCCTCTGAAATAAGTGCATCTCTAACATTTTTTTATTAATTAGTTTTCTTCTAAACCAGAGATATCAGGATATTATTATATATAGTGGGACATTATACAATCAAAATGGTTATTATTAGGTATTATTTATTTCCAAACTATACAGCATGGAAACTTCATAACCAAAATTAAAATTGCATCAGCAAAATAATCAAAAATAAAATTGTATAAATGTGTTGAATTTATTTTGGGATTTTTGTATATTCATAGTTTTGATTACAGAGTATCCATGCCGTATCTTAACACAAACACATATATATTAGTAATTGATACTTATAACCTAATGACAGTACTAAACAAATAAAACTTTAAGCTGTTAACTTCAGTGTTGTTTAGGCTATCGATTATATGGAAATCAGACCTAACCGATAAAATGAAATGCAGTTTCTTCCAGGCAGCGGTCACATCGATACTGCTATATGGGTGCACTACATGGACGCTAACAAAACGGCTGGAGAAGAAGCTAGACGGCAATTACACAAGAATGCTGCGTGCAATCTTGAACAAGTCCTGACGGCAACATCCCACAAGACACCAACTGTACGGCCACCTGCCTCATCACGAAAACTATTCAAGTTAGACAAACCAGACATGCAGGACACTGCTGGAGAAGCAGGGACGAACTCAGAAGAGATGTACTCTTATGGACCCCCACACATGGCCGTGCAAAAGCAGGACGACCAGCACGAACATACATTCAGCAGCTATGTGAGGATACGGGATATTGTCCTGACAACCTGCCTCGGGCGATGAACGATAGGGAGGAGTGGCGAGAGAGGGTCAGGGATATCCGTGCTACCAGCGCGACATGATGATGATCAATGGTAATTCTTAAAAATCTTATTGCTCCATGTACATTTGTATATCAATCAACATATTACACACTAATATTCAACAGCTAATACTTGATAACAAAAATTTTATATTGTACCAATATAAAAAAAAGACTCCAAATATTAGAAATTATCCGAATAAAAACAAAAGAATCCACATTTAACAAAATATCCTGTCAGAGTCTTAAAGCATGTTTGATTAATATGCAATATTCTACATCATAGGAAATGTCATGTGATTTCTAATGGTTGGTTTTTTAAACATTAAACCTGACTCCTCTGTTTAATATCACCACTGGATAATCTATTAAAAAAAAAGAATTAAAAGAAGCTTTGGATAGTTTCTTTCCAGTCTGGATTCACATTTGTGATATTTTACTCATCAGCAAAAAAATAAACAAATAAAATATAGACAATCTTTGTCATATTTTAATGTAACATGCCTAAAAGAGAATTTACAATTTAAATAGACATTTCCGATTGGCATAATGGTTAGTGTGTCTGCCAGTGGTCTGGGAGACTGCAGTTCAATCCCAGGTCAAGTCATACTCCAAAAAACACAAAATACTCGATTCCACCTTGCTTCACAGTATTATAAGGTACAGATCAAGGATGAGTGGAGCAATCCAAGGAAAGGAGTAGCTATTGAAAAGGGAGCCTTTGGGTCACCTTCAACTACAGCTGGTCAACTTACTTAATTATATTTATATATACTGTGTGTGTGTGTATATATATATATATATATATATGTACACACATACATGTAAAATGCTCTATAATTTATGATGTGCTTGCAGTGTAATGATTATTGTTCTAAGAAAATGGATCCTTGGGAAAGGCATGAATTCAACTATTCATCCTCCAGCTATTGGTAAATAGTAGGGCATAACTTTATGGCAACCAGCCTAAGAAAAGGAAAACTCTTAATTCAAATCTGTTAAACTCCACTTAAAAATTGACCTTGTGTCAGACCTACTTATATGGAGGGGTTGGTGAAATACATATATACATTTATATATTAATGCCTTTTTTTGAATTGTTTAATTAGGTGAAAATAAAATAACAGAGGAGTGTAATATAAGTTTTTTTTTTAGTTTATAAACTATGTCAATTGGTCAATAAGCTCTTTAATTTTTATTTTTAACAGTCATTTCTATTAGAAACAATGAAGAATTGATTATTGATGAAGTATATCCATTTGTTGAATGAAAATGATTATCTGATATCTAAGTATCTTCAAGTGACTTTTATATATCTGCTGTCAGGGCACCTGATAAATCTTCTTTCCATTTGAGAGGTATAAGTTAATCATAGGAGAATGTGTGTTTCAAATTACCTCTGTCTTGTTTGTTTGTTTCAGGGTCACCCCATCCTATTTCAAATCTATGCCATTCAGGTTGATGTTAAATCCATTTGGGGTCAGTGTTTGCAGACATTTTATTCATTTATCTTCATGTGTGTCTGTTATCATCATGATATTGTCCTATGTGTTTTTTTTTTTATTCTTTATACACCCACTCATATAAGGATCTAAAATAGTCTCTGTATAATGTTTCTTTTATTTGATCAATAGAAAAGTGGAGTTAGTAAATATTTGCTAAGTAAAATTTTTCATCATTAGACATTAGAATAATAAAGTATATATATATATATATATATATATATATATATATATATATATATATATATATATATATATATATATATAAAATTATAACATTCTTAAAGACAATGCCAATTTTACATACATGGAGGTAGTTGATTATTATGATAAAATTTACAAATCTATAATATGGAGTAATGTATCCCAAGATGGTGTTATCTGTCTATATGATTGTATGCATATAAGTGAACAAGCTGAGGTTAATGCCCAAAGAGGGTGTACAGTGTATTGACTATGGAATCTGAGTATTGTTGATATACTTTTTATTTTGGAATTTGTAAATGTATTGATATTGATATGTCTATTTACTGTAATCCAGCAAGATTAGCTGTACATTTATCCCTTTGCAAATTGGAACACATTTAGGGTGTTGTTGATTTATTTTCTGTCAAAAATGGCAGGATTGTTTATGGAGAGATCCAATCATAATTTCACTTCTTCTGTACATCCAACAATTACATTTAAAACGATAGAATATACATATGAAATGGTTATTATTTTGAAAAGAAAAAAGGTGACACTTCTCTACAAATAAATTTTTTAAAAAAGACGCTAAGTGTATAAATGCAGTGGAAATTATTTTAATTTTTTTGTAATATAATTAATTAGATTTCCTGCAATCTCATCTGAGCAGAAGTTAAAGAAAAATGAAGAAAGAAAAGAACTATATATATATAAAAGTTTGTCACCATGCAGGTGTTAAGAGCATTGATCAAGTAGGAGGTATGTGTTTGAGCAGCAGCAACAGTCATGCTATTTCAGTTTCCATCATGCTATGGAATGATTGGTGAACATTGTGTATTTGCCATTGGATCTTGTTTAAAAAAAGGTGATTCTTTTATTGCAAAACTGTGAATTTGTAAGCATTTCAGTGATATGTCATTATGGAATAGTTCCTAAAAGGCAAACCATATTGTTGCATGCTGGAAATTTCAGTGAGACAAGTTCAGCTTTAAAAAGGAAATTGCCTAGTTGACCTTGTTGCATTAGAAACCAGTTAATGTTACAGCAGTGAAGTAAACCATATTTGGATCTCCCCTACATTCAGCTCTTAAGCATTTTCTTGCCTTGAGAATGATGACATAATCTTTAAAACAAAGTGATGTCAATAACAAAATAAAATGGCCAATATTATTCTTACATTCTTGAAAAATTGAATTTTAGATTGGACATCTCCACTCTAGAAGGAACCCCTCTTAAACTAGTAGACAAATTCACGTACCTAGGAAGCAGCGTCGAATCAACCGAAAAGGACATCGAAACGAGGTTAACGAAAGCATGGACAGCTATCAATAGGCTATCGACTATATGGAAATCAGACCTAACCGATAAAATGAAACGCAGTTTCTTCCAGGCAGCGGTCACATCGATACTGCTATATGGATGCACTACATGGACGCTAACAAAACGGCTCGAGAAGAAACTAGATGGCAATTACACAAGAATGCTGCGTGCAATCCTCAACAAGTCCTGGCAGCGGCACCCCACAAGACACCAACTGTACGGCCACCTGCCCCCTATCACGAAATCTATTCAAGTTAGGCGAACCAGACATGCAGGACATTGCTGGAGAAGCAGAGATGAACTCATAAGAGATGTACTCTTATGGATCCCCACACACGGCCGCGCAAAAGCAGGACGACCAGCACGAACGTACATTCAGCAGCTGTGTGAGGATACAGGATGTTGTCCTGAAGACCTGCCTAGGGCGATGAACGATAGGGAGGAGTGGCGAGAGAGGGTCAGGGATATCCGTGCTGCCAGCACGATATGATGATGATGATGATATATATATATATATATATATATAATTCATTATTAAGGCATGCTGACAATACAGATTCCATTGATTTTTTTTTTTTTTTCTAAGCATTTATTTCTATTAACTATTGCTCTTGATAAATCATTTAGATAGCACCCAGTGTCTGCACAGAACTGAAGTAAGGTTTTGCTGGTCAGCCAACACTGGTGTGTCTATGTGCAGGAGTCCAGAGATGAATGCCAGTAATGAGTTCATCTTTACTTCAACACCATTGCCTAGCAAGTCTTGCTCATCTCACTTGGATGGTTTATGAGATAGAAGATAAATGACCATATAACTGGTGTTTTGCAGGGTGCTGCATCCTTGTGTAGTGCTCATATATATATATATAGAGAGAGAGAGAGAGATACATATTTGCAAATAGGTCAAATTGAATGTGATGGACAAGCAATGTCTTTGTGATTGTTATACAACTTTTACTGTTTTCTTAGAAGGAAATAATAGATAAGCACTTAATTTTAATACTCTCCACTGTCTTTTTGTTTGGTTCCAAGTTCTTTCAAACATTCTCTGGCCATTGTTAAGAACATTAATGAGATATGGGTGTTGTTGTTCTTGAACAAATTGAGATTTTAAACTTGTTTTGGCGCATCTTTTTTCAGAGAATAAAGTTTGGATTATGTGATTAAATCAAGGAAATCTCTTGGTTGAATCTTTTTCATGATAATATTGCAAATTTGTTGTACTTGGGAAATGATTTTTAAAGACGTTTCCTTAGGTTCAGTGTATTTATTAATTATTAGATATACTTAAAACACCATTCCCAAGCAAAAAAAAAATACCTTGTTTATTTGTTTTTTTTTATTTATTCTTTTATTTTCATGATTAAGGCCTCAAGTATCTGTATATGTAAAACTTTTACCCAAGGAAACTTTTTGGGGAAAAATAATTAAATCTCATCGATTCTAATGTAATTTCCTTTTATTAATTCAATGATCAAGCAGGAAATTTATATTTTTACTTTGCATCACATCATTTTAAACTTTAACTTCTTGAGTGAATTTAACAGATATCAAACAGTTGAGAGGAATTATTTTTTCTTTTGTGAAATGTCGACTGCTTTTAGTGAAAGATGATTGAAGTAATGAACTGAAGAGGAGATAAAATTGAATAAAATAAATAATTTTCTATGTAAATTGAAGAAAATTGAGTATAAAGAAAAGAAGACAAGAGATAAATAGAAGTAAAGTTGACAAAATACTCAAAGTTTTATCAAAAAGTATCAAGATTTAAGTTTTCAATTTTTTCAAATTTGAAAATTTAAAATTTCAATCAAAATGTGTACACAGCTGTTCAACTTATGTAATGAAATGATGATGGCTAGATGTTAAGACATGAATGAGATGAGTCAGTACTAATTTTTAAAAAAGTTGATGCCAATCTCATTACTTTATGAATAAAACTGTTTTAGCAAAACACTGAAGTGCATTAATGCAACACCTTTCATATTCAGTACATTAAGCTCCATCTGACTGTTTTATATTTTTTTTTTTGTTTTGTTTCTACAACAGAAAATTCATCTCAAGTGCGAGATTTGAGAACACATAAGACATTAAAAGAAATAAGATGGATTCCCACCATATAAAAAAAAAAAAGAAGTTTTAGAGGTATGGAATGGGAAACTCACTGGAATAATAAGTGTTTAGAATTTGAAGGTGGATTATTTTCAAGAGAATTATTTCTTCTTTGTCCATTTTTGTCTGAGTAAATAGAGCTTTAGTGTCTGTACTTTTTGAATACACTTCACATTGCATCCTCTCCACCTACAACAAATGATCCCTTTAGCAAATGAAATTAGAACTTATAGTGGTTCCACCTATCAGAGAGATAGTTACTGCTTCACTTGGCTGTGTAGCACATGTCTATGGCTTGGAAGTTATAAGACTTACTTCTCTCTATGAAACATTTTAAATTAGGGTTCAGTTACTTGAGCAAACAAAGTAAGAGGCTATGGTAGTTATATATTCAAGGCATCCTTAAGATCAATACTCATGTGAATTTGTTTAATAAAAATCTGGTAATAAAAGTGTATAAAATAGAATACTACATTGCTGAATATTCTCCAAAATTGACATAAATTTAAAAAAATGTATTTGATAATTGCTTTGTGTTATAATCATCATAGCAATATCACTCAGTCAATTGTTGGGACTTCTTAATCTTGGGCTATATACATCTGAGTCTAATTAAGCTGAGATTTAGTTTTATGGCATATCAACCATTGTTGGTTATTTAAATCCTGTTTTTATATATATATTAAAAATATGATTTTTAGACACATTTTGTAGATACACAGTTAAATAATGAAACAGTTCTGTTTCTAACAATTTAATTTGGCTTAAGTCAACAAAGTTAAATGGTTCCAAGTATTGCTATGTATAACTGACAATTCAGTCAGTCATTTGTTTACACACAGTTAAATGTCACAGTTCTATTTGACCCATAGATAGGACCCTATCAGGTGCTACCACTTCTGGTCAGAGTGGACCTGGGAACAATAGCAATGAAGGGGTTCTCCACATTTCCAAAACTCTAGCATTACTGGATGGCCCAGTTGGCTGACGGTGCAGATACACTGACTGCATCTCTGCAGAGGGATAAGACTTCCCCTACAAGTGTCCTGGGTATGACACTAAAAAATCTGATGGTAAGGCTCCAGTAAAGCTGGAGCATTGTAGGTTATTTTATGCCAAATCCATTTTTATATTTATAAACAGTTCTATCACAAACAATTCAGTTGAGCATAAGTACAGTTTTTTGTTTATACACAGTTAAATGTAAAAACGGTTCTATTTCAAACAATATAGTTTAGCATAAGTACCCTGTTTAGTTCTATTTAACCTATAAATAGGACCCTATTAAGCGCTACCTGGAAGTGATGGCAATAAATGATAGCTTTTCTCTCAGCATAGAATGAAAGTTATTCCTTTAATATGAATAATTTGATCCGGTTTATTTAAGGAATATTTTATAAAGACAGAATGAACATCTTTCGGCATGCTCTGCTGTGGACTGCCTGCTTGAATGAGTTTTACAATTCATTTTTTATTCTTTTGTTGGACTCGTGTTTCTTTTCAGTTATGTATTATGGGAGTCCCCATAATGTAATGGATAAAATACTTTACTGTAACCTTAAAGTAAGCAAGTTCAAACTCCAGTCATGCTACTACATTCATTTTTGGACTAAAATCTTTGGGAAACGTATAGAACCCTCTTATATCCCAGCTATGGGTAAAATAGTATCATAGCTGTTTTTTTTTTTACAAAGCTGACTGAGGTGTTAAATGACCCATAAAAGTTGGTATACCATAAAATAAAGGAACCAAACCAATTACGTATTCATAAATGCTTCATGAATTCTGCAAGAACTGTATTTTATCTGTGACACATCACTCAATAAGTCCTGGGCCTAACTAATAAAACAACAACTTTTAGGCAAAATTCAACTTTATTCATCAGTATAGTCTCCTTCTTCCAATTCTACTGATTCCAATTCTTCTTTAACAATTCAATGCTGTATTTGGAGAACAATTTGTATTTGGCCTCAAAATACACCTCAGTTTCTGATGTCACTTTGAAGTGTAATTCATGTAGTTTTGCAATTGTTGCGATCGACTTATGACACAGTACATTATCTTGGTGAAAAAACACTTTTTCTTCTTCATTTGTGGCCATTTTTTGGTGATTTCTTCTTTTAAATGCACCAGTAATGCCATATAATATTCGCTTTTGATGGTTCTTCCTTTCTGAAGGTAATCTATGAACAAAATACCTTGCACACCCCAAAATTCGGAGGCCAAAACCTTACCTGCTGATGTTTGCATCTTTGGTCACTTTGGACAGCTTTTACCTGCTGCTATCCACTCAGCTGACTGCCAATTTGACTCCGGAGTGAAGTGGTGGATCCATGTTTCATCCATTGTCACATATTTATGCAAAAATTCTTTTTTGTTGCATTGAAACAGTTGCAAACAATTCTTTGAATTGTCAATGCGTTGTTGTCTTTGATTGACTGTGAGCCTACACAGCACCCACAATGAACACAGCTTTCTCATTGACAAATGTCCATGCAAAATGGTGAATATACTGCCTTCTGATATCTATAATTTCTCTACTATCTCAAACAACTTCATTTTATGACTGGCCGAAATGAGTCTGTGGAGTTTTTTGGGACAACTGCTGAATTTGGACAACCTGAGTATCAGCATTATTTGTGTTTGTACGACTGCATTTAAAGTCAGCATACCACCTCTTAACCATTGTTTCTGATGGAGCAGAATCCAGATAACACTTATCAAGCCATTGCTTTGCTTGAGCAGTATTTTTCCCATCAGAAAGCAATACCTTATCAACACAGAAAATTCAGATTTTTCCATTGTTTTAAAAATTTGAAACAGTAGCTTCACTTAAATAACTGTAATTTGTAAACTAATAATCCGATTGGGCTCAAATTTTGACATGTACTATTTGAAGGGTACTACTTTATAAAAAACATATGGATATTTTTATTAGTGGCTCCATATATATGTCAGGCCCGGGACTTATTGGGTGATGTGTTAGATTGATTTGCATATCTAGGTCTCGGCTGGTATTTGTTTTAGAGATGCAAATTACAAGATCATTCCATAATTTTCTGCTCAAGATTGGGTTATTTTATAATATTGTCCTCTGCATGGCTTGAAAAAATATATCATATATTAATTTAGATAATCTAATTTAGTTTGTTTAAGATATATTTTAAGAAACTAAAATATTCAGCTATTAGATAAGAATGTTTTGCATTGTATCTCTTATTAATTCATTTACAATTAAATAATAAAACAAACAAACTAAGTGAACATACTCTAAGTGTAATAATTCCTTAATTTTAGCCAGAGGCAGTATTTCTAACCTTTAGTGTTGTGTTAACATTAATTACTAGTAACATCTTAATTTGTGTATGAAGAACAAAATATTTAAGAATGCCTCTACAAACAGTCTTCATGTATTTCCCCTTGTATATTCTGTTCAATTTAAACAAATGTACGCTCTCTCTTTATTTTATCTTGTTTTTTTTTTTAATCATTGCCAGCCTATTTGTATTTCTCAAAATCTATTTATCTATCACAGACTGCATGTCTCTCTCATAACTTTGCTAATTAGAATGTAAATGTCTCAATCTATATACATTTACTGTACTCTAATTGTTTTGTCTCAGTCTGGTTTTGTAAGCTGATTAGCTTAATTATGGAATGCTGAATACTTTGCTTAATAATCTCAGATACTGAAATACTGTAAGCATCAATACATACCAGGAGGAGATTAAAAGTGTACAATTATTCCTTTGGTTTGGTGCATTGAATATTAAAGTAATGGAAATGTATCATATTTCTTTATTCATAAATCAATGAGACTTTTGTAAAAGATAGTTTTTGACATTCAAATAGATTAAATATATGAGCTAAAAAGATCTTTTCTCTCTGTGTGTGTGTGTGTGTGTGTGTATATATATATATATATATATATATATAGCTAGTAACTATAGTCAAGGACAACCTAAAGGCTCTTCTTTCATCAGCTATTAGAGGAGGATTCTACTCCTTTCTCAGGATTGCTCCACTTTACCCTTGATCCATACCTTATAATGCTGAGTGTTAAGCAAGGCAGCATCAAGTACCATTTTTGGAGTGTTTGGTATGACTCAACTTGGGATTGATGCTCAGTCTTCGGGGCCATTGACAAACACTCAACCCATTGGCAAATGGGCCAGTGTTGGTGTGTATATATATATATATATATATATATATATATGTGTGTGTGTGTGTGTGTTTAGGGTATAACCCAAGTAACAATGTTCTTTTGGGGAAATCTCCTTTTGACAATCATTAAATAAAGACAAAATATTTGCTTATTATTTTTAATATAAATGGAAAGTAATAAATCCATTTTAGATTTTAGAATTCCTGACTCTCTACAGCTTCCTTTATCAGTACCTGAGCCACTACGATAACTGTACTTGTAAGAGATAGACGTTTATCTCATTGCCTTCACCATAGTTTAGAATTTGGAGTTGTCCTCCTTCCTCAACTGGTTGCCTAACATCATAGCTAGAAAGCTCAATTATCTCTGCTATTTTCCCAATAGTTTTATGTAGATTAATGTCTTTTTAAGGGCATCATTTTAAAGTTATGCTAACAGTCTTGGAGAGAATTTGAACTTGACTCTGATTCAATTACACTGTCTGCATTGAATCGGGCAGATTTTCTGTTACAAAGCACTATTTTTCTACATTGTCATCACAATTTGGCTATACATTTTTGCCAACAATTAGTTAGAGCTTGTATACCATGCTTGTAAAAACCTGCACTCATAGAAGTGACTTTCTTTCTCCCAAACACTCTCTTCATGCACAACTTTATTGACCCTTTTTCTCTCTCATTTCTCTATGCATCTTCATTTCTGTTTAGTTTTCTCCAGTAGTAAAACTTGTTGACTTGTATGAACTGGTAACCACTGGTACCAAATTGGTAACCACACCTCACCACCTCAAGTCAACAATAAAAATAATGGTAATTTAACTGCAATAAATTTTGTCTTTAAAGTCTTCCAAGACTTTTTTCCCACTCCGACACTATGAGCAGAATTTGACACAAGGTCAATTTTTAAGTGGAGTAATTTGAATTCAGTTTTCCTTCTCCTTGGCTGTCTGCCTAACCAAGGCATAAAATCCCAGTCTGCCCTACTATTTTCCCATAACCGCAAGGAGTCAGATCAATTTTTTTTTCCAAGCTGGGTTGAATTTAGGGTTTTCCTTCTCCTAGACAAGTTGCCTAAAAATGCTAAAAAATGAACCCAGTATGCCTTACTAATTTCCCATAACTGGGAGAAGAAATAGATTTATGTCTTTCCCATTAGTGCAGGGTGAAATACTAGCTTATCTAGGAATTGAACTTGGGTCATTGATTTCATTTCCTATGATAACTGTTATGCTAGGCATGCCTCACTTTTTCACTGTAACAATGATGAGGTTATGGTCAGGAAAATGCTGTCAGTGTAGTTTATATTTCATTGGCCTTGTTATCCACCCTTGTTTTAAAACCATGCTTCACTGTTGAATTATCTACTGTTGTTTATACCACAGGTTCGCTAAATGGCAACACCATCTGTTGCCATGATGACCTATCTGAGTATTCAAATAAAAGCACGCAAATTTCTATCTCTTTTCTTCAGCATGGCATAGTAGCCCGAGGCATGTTTGTATACCTTTACGACATCTGTCCAACAGACCTCATGGCACAAAACACCCACACTACACATGGACCCTGTACAGTATATAATGCTGTAAGCTAAGTTACATACATACAGACATGTCTATTAATTCCATGCAATCAACAACTAAAGAAACTCTTCTCAAATATCTAAGTCTCTAACAAAATTCCATACTGTTTTATTAACTTCACATACATGCATACAACAAAAACACTCTCTATATGCACAACTTTATTGACCCTTTTTCTCTCTCATTTCTCTATGCATTTTCATTTCTGTTTAGTTTTCTCCGGTAGTAAAACTTGTTGACTTGTATGAACTGGTAACCACTGGTACCAAAATGGTAACCACACCTCACCACCTCAAGTCTACAATAAAAATAATGGTAATTTAACCGGAATAAACTTTGTCTTTGAAGTCTTCCAAGAATGCCATTACAACTGGTAACACATGTTTGAATATAAATATGCAATTGTCATGGGTCTATTATTACTGGCTGATTTATACAGATGGGATGCTAACCCCATTCTTTATTTTATGGATTGACAGATGTATATAGATTGTCATTGACATCACTGTTGCCATGTATTACCCACTGCCTAACTGTGCTCACATTAACCTCTTGTTCACCGAACATTGGTGTCAAAAGATACAAAATTTTCCTCATGGAGGAATTCAATAACACACAACTTCTTTGATGCCAGATACAATTTTAACCAGACTGCTACACAACTCAGAATTCATAAAAAGGATTAATTAGTAGAGAGGTTCAACCTCTATGACTATGCCATCAATTATATAAAATTGTGATATTTCTGTAACTAAAAGTAAAATTGCATAAATATATATAAGGGGTGTACTTATTTTTGGATAGTTAGAGATATTTTTGGTTCTAGAATTTCAATGCTGTTGAATTTAGTAATAGTTATTACCTAAGTATATCTTCTTTTTTATTGTATACTTTTCCACTAGAAATAATAAAATCCTGGTATCTTTGGTTTAGAAGAAAAATAACTTCATAAAAATTGTTTTGAGTTTACTTACTTATAGACAATATTGTATATGGTGACATTCATAGCATAACAGTTATCAGAAGTGGATTTTGCTTTGTGAGTTCAAAGCCTGAATGAGGCTGTTTGCATTTCATATACTGTTAATATCCTTAGGAAAGGTAGGAAGCCAACTATTCTCCTTTATGGGTAAAATAGTAGGGAAGACTGGGATCTTTAACCTTGGTATGGCAATTGGTCTAGAAGAAGAAAAACTCAGAATTCAAACTATTTGTACACATGAACAGTGATGTGTTCCATCAGACTATACATGCCTAAGATAGACTACATGAGTAGTGCCCCCATGACCAAAACAGGTTATGAGATTTGTGAAGAAGACTGTATATGGTCTTGATGTTTAATAATTTTTTTTTCAATATCAAGTTTCTTCTATCCATCATTCTTCTGCATTCCTAGCCCACTTGACTAGAGCTGTAGATTATACTGACTACATCTTTGCAGAACGGTAAAACTTCCCCAGTGAGTGTCCTGGATATGACATTAAACGATCTGGTGGTGAGGCTCCAGTCTGGGAGATTTAGGGAATGGGGAATATCCCTTTTGTCACGTGGTCTACCACTGAGAGGAGAGAAATAAGGAATTTCCCCTACCCCTCCGTGTTTGAATTAACAGGCCGCCAAAGACTGACCGTTTAAAGAGGAATAGGAATGTAGGTCAATTCCTCACGGCCGAAGTAACAAATCCAGGTCAGAATGAAAGCCAACAGATGTTTGCACTCTATGACCGGATGGATAAAGAAGTGGGTATATGGACATATAGTAGTCTGAATGAATCGCCTGACAGGGTGAAGGAAGAAGAAAGAGGCCGAATGATTTGCCAGTACTCTAAAGCGGAAGTAGCACCCTTTTCGTTAGTGGAAATAGGGATAAGGAAATCAGTTTAGAAGACAGACGTCGCTGTGAACAGACGGGCAAATCTCATGCCAAACTCCGGGCGAAGAAGCAGAACCGGGGTTTTCAGGACAGTAGTTGATGTGATAAGATGTATTGAAACTGCCGCTGAAATTTCCAGGGAAAAGCAGAAAGAATCTTGGACAAGAAAATAACAGACGCCTTCAAGCCAAGCTATATAAAACTCCGCTAGCCCGTAAAAGAGAAAATACTCTCAGAAGGAACCCGTCAAAAAGCTAAGTAAACCTTAAAATTGTTTCTCCCTCCACCCTTCCTAAGTACTGCAATTACATACTCTCTCTCTCTCTCAATTTAAAGAAGGAAGAAAGAAAAGAATAAGGAAGAAAGACATTTGTACTTTGATATTATCCGCTGATAATATAGCCGACACGTTAAATATGTGTGTCCGCATGTATTAAAAACCTTGTTATATTTTATATCTCTCCTCGTGTTGAAATTTATTCATTGTGTTGTCTGCCTATTCAGTTGACTTTTGCATATTCCTTTTCAGCTTCATTCGCCTCAGTTTATTCTCGCCAAATGTCCTATTCGCCCTTTGAAAATATTACACGGGAAATTGGAATTGTCGACTACGATAATTACTATTATCAAAACCTAGAGGCCCATATCATCCATTGTTCTAGGGGTAGGAAGAGCTAGTGGCCTGGTGGGTGTGTGTGTTAATGTGAAGTTTGGAAACCCCTTGCCAGCGGCGGTCAGTCTAGCCCCAAATTGACCCCCCACATAATCTGCCAGTTCCTCTATGCCCAAAAAGGGAATCTTAACTGGAACTTATTTTGCGAGGGATCAAGTGTCAGGCTGCCCCGTCTTCACACATGCGAAAAATAAACTCCCATCTTGGGATACATATTTTATATCGTGTCACACTTTATTGCCATTGCTCTCAGGTCCACTCTGGCCCGGAATGGTAGCACCTGATAGGGCCTTATCAATGGGTCAAATAGAACAGTTTGATACTTAAACTGTGAGCAAACCAATGACTTAAGCTAAATTGAATTGTTCAAAATAGAACTGTTTGATCATTTAACAGTGTGTAAACAAATGACTGATGTTTAATTGAATTGTTAGAGCTACATAGCAATACTTAGAACTATTTAACTGTGTGCAAATGAATAGTGTTCAAGAGAATAATTAGTGTTAAAAAGCAATTCTTTTAACCACATCACTGTGTACAAACAAATGATTGATAGTAAATAGAATTATCTATGTTTGATGGAAATGCTAGAAACCATTCAACTGTGTGAAAAAAAAGAGAAGATCAGGATTTTTGGAAAATTTTATCTACAGTCTATATATGTCTAAAGGTTTGGCATTAAATAACCAACAATGCTTAATATGCCATGAAACCCAACCCAACCCAACCCAACCAAACCAAACTATTTGCTACATTCCAAATACAACTGTCCATTGGCAAATATATATTCTGGAAGGTATATGCCAACATTACCAAATATATATCCTGGAAGATATATGCCAACATTATCAAATATATGTTCTGGATGATGCCAACTGCTAATATTGTTGCCTCTGAGTACAGTTTTGCCATGTGGCTTTTGGTAAAGTTACAATGAAATCACCTGTTCCCACCAGATTACTAAAGTTAAACAGCAATGAATCTACTTGCAATGTTAGATGGCTGACTACATAAGAGCAGTAGATACTGTAAGTAAACTGAGGTCTGTGTGCCAGACTAAGTGAAGCTTGATAAATTCTAAGTGCAGTGTTGTCTTATGACTAATATCAAATGACTGACTTTTTTGAGTGTTTCTTGTGTATATCCATTCAAAGTTTTCTCTCACAAGTTTTATATTTAGTGTCAATTTACACTATATTTTCGCTCAAAGATATTAAACATTTAGCAGTTGACATTTATGTATATGTTAATTCTGGTTCAGGGCATTTAGTCAAAATTATAAGCAAAACCAAAGAAAAATAAGAGTTTAAGACAAGTGATATAAATCTGTTGATGAGTGGCTTTCCAAGATGTCGCCTAAAAGGTGTGTCCTGGGTATGACATTAAACTGCGTCTGATATATCTGTCTGAAACAAAATTTATCAGCTAACTTTTCTCTTGTGCTCTCATAATTTGTTTGAAAACAAAAATATTTACCTACAAACCATATGCTTACGAATTATATATAAAACAAGATTTAGCATTAAATAACCTAAAATGTTTGATATGCCATTAAACAAAATAACCAAACCAAACCAGGATATCACCTCAGAATGACAAATTGTCTCTGCATTGTATTATCTTCTGAGGATTCAGGCTATCATCGAATAGTTTGGTTTGGTGACTTGTGTTTATTTTCTTATGACCTCTATCTTTATTATTTAACTGACTTATTGATGAGTATATCCATTATCTAGCCTCAAGGTTGGTTGCTCTTTTGCACTTATTTGTCTGGCAAAGAAGTTAAACATAGACAAATAAACCACTCCTAATTTATGAGATAACTCTTGTTCACCCTTGACACCTTTTGTTCGATCAACTTTAAATTGATAACTGATGTCAAAAGTCATAGCTGATGCTTCTGTTTTCTGTTCTGTCAGGCTTAGACATTAAGACTAAAAGTGA